>JAUMHR010000049.1:16275505-16287115 GCA_032361145.1 Enteromius fasciolatus
CCGAACGATCCAAGATCAGGACAAATCCACAACAATCAAATCCAGCTAACTGAGTTAGCGAGGTACGAAGAACGAGCACCAGATGTGTTTCACACTATTTATTGTGTGTATAAAACTATGAAGCCATCTTTTTTTTATTTACGGTGACTGCACACATGAAAAATGCATCAGCAGGATGCACACTCCCCATGGCTAGACATTTATCACATAACAGAAATATAAACAGGATTACAATGAAGGACAATATTAGTGTCGCCCAAAACCAGAAGAAGACTGACAATGAAACAAGTCAGCATTTGCTTTATTATTGACATTCGCCCTTAAAGGAACAGTTCACCCAAAAATGAAAATTCTGTCATCATTTACTCACCCTCAAGTAGCTCCAAACCTGTAAGAATGTCTTTGTTCTGCTCAAACCAAAGAAATCTATTTTAAAGAAAGTTTGAAACCAGGCCGTTTTTGGTCACCATTGACTCCCAAAGTATTTTCTGGCCAACTATAGAAGTCAGTGGTGACTCAAAACAGCCTGGTTACAAACTTACTTCAAACTATCTTCCTTTGTGTTCAGCAGAACAAAGAAATTCATGCAGGTTTGGAACTACTCGAGGGTGAGTAAATGATGACAGAATTTACATTTTTGGTTGAACCTTTAACTGTTGGTCGACTACAGGCTTGACAGCACTCCAGACCCTCCAGTACAGAGACCACCGACCCAACAACCTGATGAGAATCTTGCATCATGTTCTTGTGTTTTATCTTTCAGTCAGACGGCCGCTGAGAGCAGGCAGCTTAATCACATTTGAGACATATTAGTAGCGCATCAAGCAAACGCTAATGCATTACACTGAGCACTATAAATAAACAAAGAAACCATTCCTCTCAGATCACATGGGCATAAGACACGCTTATATTTCGTTGCACTTCGATAATAAAGTTGTCTAAGTTTGCTATCAAAGTGAAGCAGTGCATTTTGGGGTTGTCTCTGGATTTTCGTTCTCAGACCTAAGGACTAATTTTAGTCTCATTGGCTCCCCTGGGCTCGAAACCAGGCTGATGCACATGCAACTGTGCGGCCACAGATACTGTTGAAACGGGGCCACACCATCAAAGGACAGACAGTCAATGGAGACCAGAAAACATATAAAATCACTAGAAATAACCACAGCAACAGGCAAATGAAAAGAAAGTAAAAGGAAGACATTTTAAACAAAAAGCTAAAACGGTTTTCAATAATCAGTTTTGCATATTAAACTTATTGGTGATAATATTGTCAACTATTTAGCATCCATTTGTGTAAATATTATTGATGTTATTTGATCATTTGGTAGCGTATCAAAAATTCTTTAAAACCCAACCCTATAATACCCAACAATTGTTTTCAACACTGATAACAATAAAATAAATCGAGTAGTTATGATAAACTGTGCTAATATTTACCAATATGACTAAAAGAGCTTTTATGAGCATAAGTTTTGTGCCCTTCGTGTCATGTTCCTTGTGTGTTCTGTGTATATTCTTTCCCTGGCTCTCCTGTCTTCTGTGTTATTTCTCACCCCGCTTCTAGGTCTGTGTTTATTGGCTGACAAGACCACTAATCATCCCTTTTAACCATCAAGCACATAACACTTCAAAAACATTACATATCCCAATTATTCTAAACCTTCCATATTGACAGAAATAATTCTACAAACAACAAAACAGGATGAGGGTCTCAGGGTCTGCGAGTCCAGCTGTGTGAGTGTGTGAACAGAAAGAGGAAGTGATCTCACCATCAGACTCTCGTTTCTCCGGAGCACAGAGAAAGAGAAGGCAGGGCATGGGCAGTAGTGACAGGACGTGAAGCACGTATACAGACGCCCTGATCCACCTAACACCTGATGGAGAGAAAAATACACACAGAGAGAAGCAAGACTGAAATGTGAGACGAAGTTCACCCTCGCGGCTGCATCTCTAGAGGATTTCAGCTTCCAAAAATACACACTTTGATTTTAAAGTGTCAAACAGTGCAGGCTAAATAGCAGGTAGATCTCTCTGTAGTCTCTAGGGGAATGAGTCAAACACAATCAAGGCATCGATCCAAACAGTGCTCTTTGGTTGTTACTAAAATATGTGCCCAGCTTTTAGATTTAGATCTTTATTATTTAGGCAAGTGTAATAATAAGGAAGTGGATGCTTTGCGTTTTATCTGAGCATAAATTACCATTTAAGTTTACCCCAAACCAAATATTCATTATTTACTCACCCATGTGTCTTTTTAAATCTGATTCACTTTTTATATAAACACAAAACAAGAATAATGCAGACTACTTTTTTTTTTAGATAGTTACCAGATTCCAGTGTTGTTTGCCAAGTCACACAGGTTTGGACAGACATGAGGGTGAATAAATAATGACAGAATTTCCCTTTTAGTTTAGATTATTATTATTGAAAATGTATCATTACAATTGAATAAATTAAATTATACTTAAGAAATGATGTGAAAAATTAAGAAATTAGAACTAATCGGAGTAAGAAAGTCATGCTTGACATGTCATAAACCATGTAAACTTATGCAGAAGCACACTCAAGAGGATTTTTGCACTTCCTGTAAAAGGACCGCAGTGCAGATTTCCCTTCAGGGAGTTTGTCATTGAAGAAAGAAAAAAAAAATCTCATAAAAAAGGGTAATAAGAACTAACTAAATTTAATAAGTAGTCGAGACGCTTTGCAGAGAAGCTTCAATTCCTTTTTGAAACGCTGTCATTGTATGCATTAGAATATGTCTTCATTCTTCAAGAGGAAAAGCCTCCAGTTGTTTGAGGTATGAAGAAGGTGAACGTCCCAGAGAGACTCAATGATGTGTAGATCTGATGACTGGCAAGGTCATGGAGTCTGTCACAAGTGGGAATGTGTTTCAGTAAAATAGCTTCATATTGCTCGGTTGTTATACAATCATACATCTCAATAAAGTACAAAAATACCTACAGCATCTCATCCTATGATGGCACAATTTATCAAAATAAAACAAAAAACATTGCTCAGTGCAATTATCTAATCACAAAGGCTGTAATGGAATTAAATACATGGGCAGTTTTTACACACAAATAGTTGATTATCAGCCAGTGTTTACAGTAACTCCTCAGCATCTGCTCTGAGCTTGGGTTTCTTTAACATGCAATAAGTAGCAATCATTCACGTGCTGTCAAAAATAGCATGTAAACCCACACACTTTTTTTTTTTCCCATTTCATTCTAACTGCATAAAAATATTAGTCTATTCACAGTTAACACAGGCGCAGGCCACCCCACCCTTCGCATATGTTTTCTTTTTAGATGCAGAATATCTTTACCACCACATCAAACAGGACTAATTTCATGTCCTGTCAGCTGTCGTACTATAGTCTGTATCAAAGTGCAAATGAAACTATAAGCATGCACATCAGATCTATGTTACATTTAGCAGCAGTTAACTCTTAAAGCAATAGCAGCCGAATAACTTCATAACCAGACAGCTGCCAAAGAACTCTTTTAAGGGTCATCAGATGAAAATTCACCTTTACATGGTGTTTGAACATTAATGTGTGTTGGAATGTGCGCACATCCACCCTATAATGTTAACAACCCAACCAGTGCTTTTTTAAATCCTCAATAATAACTATCAGTTTCTTAGATCAGGCTGTTCTGAGACGTAGTTCTGCACAGGCCTCTCCCTCGAGTATTGATTGACACGTACAGTGTACATTTTAGGACATTCTTAGACCTGATGAAAAATGAAAATGCGTCATGCCTCAGACTAAACAGCCTGTGTCTATGGACCAAACAGCATCGTGTCTTAGACTGAAAGGCTTCAGGTCTCAGAAAAAATGACGTCTGGTGTCAGGTGTCGTACAATCAGGCATAGGGTCAAATGGACTCAGACAAAAAGTCCTCTTTTTTTATTGCTAAAATCAAACACATACATTTAGTACAAAAAAAATAATTATCCACAAAACTGACATTAGAACAAACAATAACAAGAAAACAAAATACTTCAAGAAAAAGAGGAGAAATGCAAAAAAGGGCTACAAAAAGTGCAAAACGGACTCAGGTGGAGTGTGAGGTGTTACGTTGCCCCGCCCAGTGTGACGTCACATTAACACATGCACAAAATACCTGTGAAATGCATGTTATCTTATGCATACAATTTAATTAGTTTAGCATTTAATAAAACTGTTAAAATAAACAATATCAGAAGCAGCTTATCTCCATCTGCCATCCTCAACAGTTCCAGACCACCACTTCACTGACGTCACACGGGGTGGGGTGGAGCAACGCAACACATCACACTCCACCTGAGTCCATTTCGCCTGATAACTCTTTGTCTGATGCATTTTATTTGGAGTCCATTTCTCCCTATGCATGATTATACGAGACCTGACACCAGACGCTGTTTTTTCTGAGACCTGAAGCCTTCTGAGGGCGTCCTAAAAAGTACACATGGCACCGTAGACATGGCAGTTTCAAAGGAGCAATGGGAGATCTCAAACTTTAGCCTTATAGCACTGAACATGAATATCCCACACTCCCTGTAAATCTCTGTCCAAAACCACCCCCCTGAATGCATACGCACAGATAAATCAGGTGCCATTCACTGGTGAGAAAACTTTACAGCACAGTTAGTAAGAGTACAACAATACTAGGAAAGAAGGTCAGGTTGTTGTCGTTTGTCTGGCATTCTTGCGGTCTGTCGTCTTTATAGCGTACGTGATTGTGATCCAACTTTACGTACAGAAGTAGTGAGCCAGTCTTTTTATTTTTATCGTTGCACAATGCCTTTACTAATAATGTGCTAGTTAACAAGCTCCTCAACAAGCACAGCTAAAGTTTACAGTCCACAGAACTGCTCATCGCCTCACAGAAAAGGGGGGCGGGTGTGAGCAGAGCTCATTTGCATGTAAAGGGATGTGAACTAAAATGGGTGGTTATGAAAAGAGCTATTCTGTCTAGGTAAAAAGGGTGTTGTTTTACATTACCACTGAGAAATGTTAATCAAAGTATGTTATAGACTTAAAGACTCACAAAAACAGCCACAGGTAGACCTATGGGCCCGGTTTCACAAACGGGGCTTAGCTTAAGCCAGGACTAGGCTTTAGTTAAATTAAGATATCTAAGTAACTTTTACAAAAACGCCTTATTAGAAAGCATTACAGGTGTGCATCTTAACACAGAACGATGACACTGACATGTTTTAAGATATGTGAGAGCAAGATATTTGCATCTGAAACAGCTCAAACATACAATTTAGTCTGGGACTAGCTTAAGCCTTGTCTGTGAAACTGGGGGATGATGTTTATTATAAGTGGTCTATATGAACATTGCTTTAAGTTCACTTAAATTAGAAGTTAATTTTTAATAAATGTTACAATTTATAGCTGTGACTTATGCTGTAATGTTGGATGACTACAGTTATTGGCTAAATACTAGGGGGGAAAAAGAGACCTCAGTAGCATAGATCTGTGATACAAACATACTTTGCTGTTTCTACACTAATGTTCAAGACTAAAATGTGAAATGATTGCAGTTTCAAGGCATATTTAAAAACTGAGTCACACTTTAAACTAAGTGTCCCTAAAATGTGTCACCAATGACCTGTAACACATTTGCACCAACACATACTATTCTGAGGGTTGTTTCAGTACAAGTGTGTAGTGTGTAGCTGTAGATACCGTGTAGCAATGTGTACTTATACTGTGGGTTACTACGCAAATACAAAAGTATTAGGGACACAATATAAAGTGGGACCAAAAACTTTAATGGAATATTATATATATATATATATATATATATTTTTTTTTTTCCCCTCACAAACTGCTGCAGTCACACTTCACAAATTAGTTTTATAAAATACTTTCAACTTTCCATCAGATTCTTTCTTGCTCTCTCTCTGTGTGTTAGCTGAAGTCTCAGTACAGCATATAACTCATGAAGGTATTATCTTAATGAATAAATCTTAGCGTTGTGGAAAACTCATCACACCACACACTCCATTATCAGGCAAACATTGATAAATCCCCTGCAGTGAAGCTGCTCCTCTGCCCTGTGAAGAGAAAAGGCCTCGCTTTGTCAAAGACTGACACCTCATTGTGGGTGAGTCACACAGAGGATAATTAGAAACATGGAGCCAAAGGAGTGAAAGCAGTGCAAAGGCCAGAGCCATCGCAGCGGGAGACAGCAGGACTAATGCTGACAAAACTCAACACTCACAGGCTGATACAGCACACCGCTTCATTTCACTTGCTCACATATTCATAATCCAGCCTGCACATCATACATTACTCTAGTCTTGGCTTTGAGAGGAAGATTCTGACAGACCATCAACCGCCAGAGAGCAAAACGTCAAAATGTCTCGTAACATTTGTTCAATGACCGCTGACGCTGGAAATTCAGCCAGGTCAGATTAGAGATACAGCCTCTTAGATTTATTTAGACACAGGATGACATTACAACAGCATCAGCGTAAAGCAAACAAGAGGCTTCTGGAGCCAATAGTGTTTACAGCATTATATAACACGCTGTGAAGTTCAGTTGTGAAATCAAGCTGTAAATCAGCATTTGAAATTGACCTAGTGACCACGAACGGCATCAGAGCTCAACAGAATCCATTTCTGTCTTCAGAAGAGCCTAAGTGTAATCTCTACATCTCTGCACTAACTTTACACTTTTTTTGGACTTTAAAGTTCCACTCTTAGATGAACTATCTTTGTTGCGGTATTCCTTATTTGCAAGTTGCTTTGCATAAAAGGAAACAGTTTTCTAGTCGATAAAATTATCGACTAGAAGCTTTAATTTTGATATTGCCAACACACATAAAGATATTTCTAATGTAACCTTAGAGGTCTGTGCCTCCACCGATATTAAAACCTTTGCATTGTTAAAAATAAATGAACATTAATCAAAGTCGTGTAAAAAGATAGAAATGTTTTCTATAATTGTCATTAAGCTTTTATTTATACACATACACAGAGTACATCACATACAGCAACACACAAATATATATACACCATACATACAACACTACAATAAACAAACCTCATTGTTCCTCATGAATCATATGCACGTTTAAACTTCCACGTTTACCACATGTGACATACTCTGTGTACGTAGTGCTCATTGTTTCGGTGTTAATGCACCTTTTACTGCCACATGTACATGTCATTACACATTCTGCTTGTGTCAGTGTAGGGGGAAAAAATACCTAAAACGCATTTTAACTAAAATTATTCCGGTACTTATGTATGATCCGTATAATCCTGCTAAATTAAACTTTAATTAGCAGGTGAAAATACTTTAGCAAATATGTTTACTTGAATATGACATTCAATACGTTTCAAACACAACATAAAATATGTTGGTTCTGGATGACGGTGGCTACAACGGACTACCTGTGATATTAGGATTTAATTTGTAAAACAGGTGAAAATAATGTATCTGATTTGTTCATTTGAACGTTAATCAATACTTACAATATTTCAATTGATAACAGTATAAAAAATTGTAAACATTTCAAAACTTTGTTTGCGTCCAGAATCAAATTCAAGTTTGAAGCAAGATTTTCAGTATGTTTTCAGACTTCAGGACTCCTGCTGCTGGGAGAACATTTAACCACTGACACCATGAATCAATCATATGTTTCCAACACAACATAAAAATGATATGTAGGCTCTGGGTGGAACACTGCAATACCCCTTAACTCTCTTCCCCCTCACGGGACCTCTTCAAAAACAGATACTGTGCAACAGATACGTTTGGAGTGGTTTGGAAAGGCCAGTATCTAATCTGTCAGACCAAAGAGATGTCAGTGCCGGTCCTCTGGGGAGTGGTTGACTTTGGACTTGTGGGAAGTTAGTTAGGCTGAGTTGTGGAATCTAATGTTTAATTCACAGGCTTGACTCTAATATGTGGTGAAGGTTAGCTTTGGTTGGACGGGTCACAAAATTAGAAATGTGTGACATGTTAAAAGGTGTGGGATAAGAGGTCTAATAAAAAATATTATTAATGGGATGGGACAACTGGAGGACATTCACTGGAAGAAAGCGCAGTGCAATCCGGTTTTCATTTAAAAATATCCTTTTGCATGATATTCACGACAAGGAAACAGAACAGGAAAGCAAGGACAGGAAAAACGATTCATCACTATTTAATATAAAAGGCTATTTTAATATTTATTTGTATTTCCCACCTTGGGAAAAAAAAACAAAAAAACAGCACGAGTACACAACTCGTTTGTGGAGCATGGACAGTTTTTCCAAGCTGGATAAATTGACCAGTCAAACCAGCAGTAGGCAGCAATCTGGCTGAACACAACACATAAATGTACAAACATTTTGTGAAGGAATTTTAAATCCATAAATCATTATTTCACTGAACATTCAGAATTTTTAGGCTTCTTGATAGAGTCAGAATAATATATTTGGGGAGCTATAATAAAATAAATATACTTTTGAGCATATAGGTATGTGCTGGTTTATTGCTGGCCTAAGATCATTCTAGGTTTAACTTCTATATAAGTCAAGCATCTTGGGCTAACTAGACACCAGCTACTATCCTGCAATTGCAAGTTATCATATTACCTGGAGATGTCCACTACTCACTACTACAGGAAAAATCAATACATATAAAGTAGATACATCTATTCTATTAATAAGCACCCCCTGCCTCAAAATCACAGTAAAATATCTAGATTAGACAAACTAACTGCCTCATATTTTCTTTAGCAGTTTTATTTCCCATCATGTCAACATCGGTACAGCTAGTTACAGCATATAAAAAAAGAAGAGTCTCTGGAGGATAAATAAAAAATAATTCAGCTAACAGTGCAATTGGTTTGCTTTAATGCCCCATCTTGCGGGCTGGTTCTGGTTGATAGGTTATGGAGGTTACAGCTGACATATTTTGATCTGCCATATTTTACAGGGACTGTAGAGCATGGATCCTGCACTGTGACAGTACTGAGCTCTCTAATGCCTGCTCGTAACACTTTTCTCCACAACAATCAATACAAAATGAACAGCAACATCTCTTTTACCCCATAATCTACTGTAGAATAATTGATATGCAAATTCTTAAGGTCTCTAAATTATCGACGTGGTAAAAACGTAGCTTATAAAAACTGCAGTACAATCTATTGCATGCCTTCTGTTGTCTGATTAATAGTTCATAGTTTATTAGCAGGTAAAGTCTTTAAGTATAATTGTAATATATTATTCCACATTCATAACCATATCATTAAAAAAATAGACTCAGACTATTATTTCAAATGCCAGGCTTCACGTGGTTAATTTCATTTGCCATCTGCTTTCCGTGGGCGGTAATAACACCAGGCAGTTTGCAAATAAGAAACAAACCTAATAAGCCTACTTTACACTGAAAGTAGGCGTGTTCGTATTGACATAATGATTTAATTTAAATTTGCACGGGACTGCGTTACACCAGCACAGTGACTGGTTCAAACTGGACTGTAGGTGGTCCGTGAATAAGAGGAAGGTTCACACTCTTAAAAGCAGCTTGAAAATTTCACACATTTCAACAGGACTAGGCTAACGGTCACAGAGTTGATCTAGACTGAGAAACAGCTCTGAACATCCCCCACACTTCAAACTGCCCGGGGCATATAGTGAGGAGCTGGGAGAACAGATTAGAGTAGGAGATGCTACCTTTCTGTACGGATATGCATAAAACATGAAATAAAAGATTGCATGAAACAAGAAGGTCTGAAATCCCAGGTGAAGATCATATAAAGAGTGAATGAAAAAAGGCAGGTGGGAGTAGAGAAACATTTCAAATTGCTGGAAGACATGGACTGCATTTAACTTTATTACAAATATTTCTTTTGTTGCCTTTCTTAAAAATCTTTCTAGAATGTCATCACACCGCAATCTCAAGCACACCAATCTCAGTCCAATCTTTCTTGGCACCTTCAGTAGATTAAGTGATGACAGGAGCATGTTGCAGGTAGATATCAGCAACAATCTCAGCAAGCGTGAAAAAAGTATCTGCAGCCCATTTCGGTACAGGTGACGTGCAAAACACAAAAAATGTAGAATGGGATTTTATCAATCTGGTGATGAAGTCGTATAGATAGGAGAGTAAGAAAAGGTGATGCATGAAGTCAGATGAAAAAAAAAAAGCTGAAGCAGGTAATTACATTCTGATTAAAGATTATCAACACTTTTTAACCTCTGGAATAATATGAATCAATAAATTATTCACAATATGGCAAGCTTTTAATTTCATGCTGATGCTTCTCATCACTTTTCCCAAGCATGAAATGTGTTTGAATGCAAGATGCCTGACAGCCTGCTGATTACAGCTGCATGGGTGACAAATCACAATAAGAACATGCATTAAGAAAGTAAATACGGTTATTTTGATTATGTTGGTTTCACAAATGTCATTATAGATTTGAAGGCACTGCCAGCCTAGTCTGAGCCTCTTGGGCGTTTTACAGTGCAGGCAAGCAGAGTCTTGCTCAAACTTGACATTTACAGACCTCACTATGCTGTGTCTTTGCACAACAGAGGATTTGAAAGTCTTGTGTAATATCAGGAGCATTTCTTCAGACTAAAACATAAACCTATTTAACACATGCAATATCAACAACATTTTTTGCTTCCATTAATCAAAAATAACATTTAAAAAAATACCAACATCCTCTCCAACTAGATATTTTTTCCATAGTTGCCATACAGTGAAACATTCTGCCTTATTAAGGCACAAGGAGGATTGGCACAGGCTGTAAATTATTTCCCAGTGACAGAAAGGCCAGAGGAGTCATTAGCGTCAGGGGAGCATTATCACAACAGCCTGCACTGATCTGCTGCCGCCAGTGTGAGTCAACATTATACAGAGGAAGAGACTTTCACCATTACAACAAGAGAGAAGCTGCCCATGTCCTGTTTATGTGCCCTTGTAGGTTAGCAGAAAGTCAAAACCAGGCAAAGGGTCACACGTAAAAAGGATTTTTCATTTCACAGTAAAGAAATTGTCTAGAATTTTAAAACAGAATAATGTATAAATGAACAAAATCAAAATGCCAACTGGTAAACTATATAAGTTACATAGTTACATACAGTGGAAATATACATAGAAGACAACATTAACGTATAAAATTAATTTTAAAAACTTAATGATGATGGAACATATGGGTAAAATTTCTTTTTTTTTAAGAAATAAGTCATTTTAATAAGGATGCATTAATCAAAACCATAGTACAGACTCTTAAATTGTTATAACATTTCTACAAATTCTGTTTTAAAATAAACACTGTTCATTTGATCAAATAAAAAATATAAATCTCACTATACCTAAATGGAGTAGTTTAACCGTCAATGCTGAATTAAGCACCAAATAAGCTTATTAGAATTAATTCTGATGGGTGCTGTGGAAAAATATTAAAGCTTTTTAAAAATATATATATATATATTACAGTATTTTCTATACATAAATGTAGGCTAGGTGAGATTAACAGACAGTTCTTTTCAAGACAAACTGTATATATATATATATATATATATATATAACATATATTTCTTGAAAGTTAATATAAGAATAAGAATCCACAGAGAAAATAAGTAAAAGGTCAAGAGATCTCTGC
>JAUMHR010000049.1:16289970-16302613 GCA_032361145.1 Enteromius fasciolatus
AGGGACTGACTGGTCATGAAACTGAGAGGATTTAGGTCACTCTGCTCTGACTATCACATCTTATATGAACTCTTTAAAGGGTTTCAAAATCCCTACTTCAGCACTGCTTTCTTCTCACCGCAGGTTAGAAAACTGCTCCAAAAATGGCTGTGGTTAACAGAGGAGTAGAGGGCAGACAGCCACCACAACAACAGCTTCTGGTCCAGTCAGTTTTATTTCACCCTTACTGAGTTAAAAGCATCCAAGTTTTGCCGCAAATTCACACTGCATATCACTTGCAGCAAAATGAACAAATATCCTGCATGGTTAAAAGCTCACCATACATTATACAAATACACACATATCCTGTCATGATTTGATGTATAAAGACAAAAACATTTTCAGTACCTTTTGAGATATTTTGCAATGTATCAAGGAACACTGCAGACCACATTTGTGTTGGATCTATGGAAAGTGCAGATACTGCTGCGAAGCGAAAACAAACACTCACTATCAAACAATGACAGCAAAATGTGCTGTTGTGAATAGTTAGGAGAAGCATCTAACAAGAGAGCAAAATGCAGTCTTGTGTATAACTATAGGATTTTGTTGCATCATCAATTTACCATAATGTTTAAAATGTTGAAGATACTGAGATGACAAAATGATTTCACAGGTGATAAAGCAGCTGTGGTAAAGTTCTTTGAGAATGAGCAAATTCTGTATTTGGAAAATTTGACATGTTGATAAACACAAAGCAATGTTTTCAGGTCCTCATTGCTGACATAGCTTCCTCTATATTGCGTAAGATGCTGACAGTCAAAATGTGTTTTGGTCAATGATTTTGTCCCTCCAAACTAACCAGGCTGAAAATTAAGTATTTCCCTGAATTATTTGGTTTCGGAAATTTCTGTACATCATTCATAACAGCCAAACATGATTAAAAAACGTTTTGTTCAGTGGCTGTGTGGAAAAAATTGACGAGACATTCTTTCACTCCTACCTGAAATGCTTTTCGACCGCTAGGTGATGACACACATGTGACGGAGCGCTGGTCCACCAGGTCCAATGCCTGGAGAGCACACTGGCCAAACACAAACCGTAATCTGTAAAAGCGAATAAAATGAGAGTTAGAGGAAAATTGGCTAAACCTTACCTCACTCTCAGGCCATCCAAGATAAAGATTTGGCAGTGGATCCTCTGCAGTGAATGGGTGCCGTCAGTACAAACAGCTGATAAACATCACTAGCCAATAATCAACTCCAGTCCATCAATTAACAGCTTGTGACTTAAAAGGCTGCATAACTGTAAGACAATCCATCATGTCGTTTTAAATATAAACCAGTGCTTCTGGCCAACATCACAGTCCATATTTACTAAAAACGCTTCTATCAGTGTAGAAGTCCACCCCTGTTTTCACTTGTGATTCAGATGAGTCATCTTTTCCACTGTAGAAAGCAATATTATATAGATAGAGGATGGTTTGACACACAAACACAAATTGACGTCACCCTTTTACTGCAGAGGATCTATTGGTGAGCAAAGTGATGTAACCAGAATTTCTCCAAATCTGTTCTGATAAAGAAAAAAAACTGCATTTCTGAAGGCCTGGAAGTGAGCACATTTTTGGGTAAACCATTTCCTTTAACTGTAGATACAGGAAACTATGCTACAGTAGGTGTGATAAAAGAGTTACATGTACACAGGAAGCTGAGGGCCAAAGAACCTCAGCTCTCACTTTTAACGCAGCACCTTTTCCTGTTTTAATATAACTCAAAGACAATGTCACTTGTGAGCCGATCTGGTCTTGACATCAAGGCAGGGCTTGACATTGGCACCCGCCAAATGCGGGTAAAATTCGGCTGTGGCAGGTAAAAACATTAGTCTCACTAGCCACTTTGACGGGTAGTTTATTCTTTGGTATGACAATATATTTTTGTTGTAGTTTTCTATAAAGGCATATGATATAATTAACGCATTGCAAGGTAATATTACGCGCATAAAACTCCCATGAAAACCTATATCAACATTCTGATACAACTTGTTTAGAACGTGCGTTAACGTCTCTGTTAGCAGTGAACCTGCCGATCACATGTCTGACTCGTGAACGAAATGTTTTTTTCCTGAGTCTGACATTTTAATACCATTTTTTATATTCTTACTTACAGTTGTTTTTATGTTTTTATTTATTTTTTAGACTTTAGACGGTCGAATTATTCATTAACTAGAATGAATTTGTCGAAGCTGTTCTCAACATCAAAAAATTCATCATTTTTAGACAAATCCAAATTAAAATCAGTGCTAAACAGGGCATAGCATTAACACAATATTATACATTAAGCAACATTACACGACCTAGTCAACCAAGTTCCCTGAAAACCACTATTGGATATTTGACATTATAGCCTATAGACTTAATATAGTTAATATTATAGGATTATTACATTTTAGTTCAGCATTTAAATTTGAATTTATTGAAATGATATTGCTCCATTTGTTTAATAAAAATAGTTTGAGATCACAGCAGAACAGTCGCAAAAATGCAACACACAGAGCAGCACCGTTTTTTTAATGAATGATTTGTGTTTTTGAATTTTGAAACATTTGAGTCAATAATTTAGTAGTCCATTCATAAGGACAGGCACTTATTTATTCTTAAATGATTCTCAGCCGTCTGAACTAGAGGGTGGGCTGGGCTGCATTTTTCTGTCCGAGGCCGGACCGTGTCCAACAGTCATTAAGATATTAATGTCCGAGCCCGATCACAGCCCGACAGATGTTTTTCCCCTCACACTAATGACACATGCACTTTTTTGTGCGGAAAACCCGCTTTTAACTGAAAACAAGCCTTTCGGAAATGTTAACAGATGAGAGCACCAGCGCACAAGGGGCAGAAAGCGCAGTTATAACACAGACGCACATTCACGCTGATGTGACCGAACCCGAGCATCCTTTCTAAATATCTGTCCGAACCCGGCTCGGCCCGCCGTCTACCAATAAAATAAAATAGTCACTTGCTGTCACCTACTGGCGGTTTACTTTCATAGTAGGCTACTTTCATCTTTTTTTCCATGATTTCATATATAAGTATATATGAGTATATATAAGTCATATAAAATGTAATTTCCTAACAAGAAAATTGTGGCTAGTGAAAATGCTGAGTGGCTAGTAAATTTGGAAAACCACTAGCCACAGTGGCTGGTGAGCAAAAAAGTTAATGTCAAGCCCTGCATCAAGGCTATAGCGAAGTGGAAGTACAGAACTGCCTCATCTGAATGTCATCTAGCCACGTTCAAACAATACCTCCGAGAGAAAGAGAGAGAAGCAGACCTAAGTGAACACATGACGTGATGATTACACTGGAACCACAATCAATTGCCCAATAAAGCAAAAAGTGCTGACCTGTGATGTGAACAACCATTTACAGAGGAATGTGATTCCCAGAGTAGAGTAATTACTGTGGCTTACTGCTTCCCTCAATGCCTGCCTGATGACCGTCATTGTGGGTTTGAGGACGCTTTTAACGTCATGATTTATTCAGTCATTGAGATCTCGAAAGAGAGCGCTGGGTAAAGGCACATCTATGTGCTTGATAAAGTGAATCTAGAGGTTAAGAGGTAAGCGCTGGTTTCTGTAGCGTTCAGTGGCAATAATACACACATTGAGCCTCCTCAACTCCAGGTCAAGAGCGTTCAAAATGTTTACCGGTCTGTTTTTAAGGCCAAATCTTACAGTAAGATACATGTAACTTAAAGAGGAGGAAGAGGAGAAGATGGGAGGGGGGGTACTTACGCTATTAGTAGGTCATCTGGTACTAAAAGAAAGAGAAAAATATGTAATATTAGCATTTTTAATATCAGTACATGAAACAACATCTGAGAAAAACAACTACATTAGGTTAAATACATGTTAAACATAATAACAACAATAACCAATTATCATTCATGCAAAACTATTTTGTTTGTTTATCGTGGTCACTATGGTTCTCAGGAGAAAGACCCAAACAAGCACAACTTGAAACGACATCTCAATCTCAAAAACACCACAGCCATCATTACTCCCCTGATATTTCTCTTTGGCGTCGTTTAAGATCAAAATTCCTACAGAATAAAGTCATTACTCATCCAGATGTTCTGCATTAATTCTTGTCTGCACACACAAGGACTTCACAATAACTTAATATATATATTGACATTTTAACAGAATGATTCGATCCAAGGCTTTTTGGACTACTGAACATCTCATTGTGCAATAGGCTCTAAAAACACGACGCTGTAGGAAAAAATAAGAACATAAATCTCTATACTTAAAATGTATGTAGCGATGTAAAAGCAACCTCAACACCACGGAGCATAAGAAACTCCACAGGAGGTG
Organism: Enteromius fasciolatus; assembly: GCA_032361145.1. Taxonomy (NCBI): domain Eukaryota; kingdom Metazoa; phylum Chordata; class Actinopteri; order Cypriniformes; family Cyprinidae; genus Enteromius; species Enteromius fasciolatus. The sequence goes on from JAUMHR010000049.1 coordinate 16,294,324, forward strand.
TTGTCTGTTTAGGTCATGGTATAAGCAATCCAAAACTGCAGCAGTGGAGCAAAAAATACATACAACTGGTATTAGTGCACCATCTGGTGTCAGTGATAGAAATAGCAGTAGTTTCTAAGGTCATGTGTAAAAGTTCAAAACGTTCACTGACTGACTGTGAAGTTCACTTCAGTTTTTATTATTAGGCCTAAACTTTTTTTTTTTTTTTTTAAATGTTGACCAAATGGTTGTTGTTCAAGCTAGAGTAGCTGCATTCGGAAAGCCTGTATTTATAATATATTACAAGTATCTTAAAGCATTATAATTAAGGTATAATGCATTAAAAAAACTATAATGTGTTATAATATCTCATGAATATTCATAAAAACAATTATAATACATTAAAATCTTTACGTATTTCTGATTATAACTTTCAGGAGTATGATTATAATATCACATCATGTAATCCTATACTCATTAAGTCTGTTGAGGAACCATCAAAATAAAGTCTATATTTAGCAGAAACACTACTAATACTCCAATGAAGGCTAGTTGAGCTACTTATTAACAACTGTTTAAAAATTACCATCAAAATAACCAAACTGATAATATTTTAATTATTTAATATAATTAATATTAAGTTTTATATAAGTTAAATGGCAAGAAATTAGACTTATAATGCATTTTAACTAAATATGATTAATTGTAACTTATCTCTATGAATCGTGTTTAATGTGTGTTATAAATTAGCGTACTCTTAACCAAAGAGAAGTAAATATTATACCACATTATTATGAATACTTCTGAGATTATGTAACTTGACTATGTGACTAGATTTTGTGACTCATCCTCACTTTTGCAATGCTACAAGAATACTTTTTGTGCAAATAAAACAAAAATTGTCATCAAAAATATCTTAATTTGTGTTCTGAAGATTAACTGAGGTCGTATGGGTTTGGAACGACTCGAGGATGAGTAATTAATGACAGAATTTTCACTTTTGGGTGAATTAACAGATCGAACTAAATGTTTTTATGAGACACATAGGGTCTGAGAACACATCTGAGAAAATCTTTAAACCTGAAAGTTTTAAAGTTTCAGAAACTGAAACAAAAAAGGTTATGATGTTTTTGTGTCAAGATGTTCTTGCTTCCACTGAAGCACAATATACATATCAGTCTTAGATCAAATACTAACCGTACAGTACACTATCCAAACGCACGCAAAACTAATCTCTAACATTACAAAAAATAGCTTGTACAACTGATATTAGTACTAAACTATAATCTGCACGCTAGTGATCAGAGGTTTCTGGAGGCTGTTGCACAGTGTGAGTTCGTCGGTGAAGACTGATGAGATAACCGAAGGATGTCAAGTAGTTTTCTGCTTTTCAGCTGCAAATGATGCTTAAATGTTTCATCCCCCAGTGGCTTCGTCCAGCTGACATGACATCAGCTTGTGTGCGAGTTTGAAACTTACTTTGGTTCGTCTCCGAGTAAGTTCTGTGAAGGTCTTTCAAAAGCTGCTCAGCAACAGAAAGCAGAGACGAGCCCATAATGCACCTGAAACAAAAAAGGCATGAGTTTCAGCTATTCTTGTACTTGATTTTAAACTTTGAAAGCTTGTTTGGGGATCTGTAGGTATAGCACTGATTTTTCTTTAGTATCGTAAAAAAGGTTTTAATTCTAATCATATTACTGACTGATGTTTTAGTGCACTTCCTGCAAATATGGAAAAAAATAAAGGGTCCCAATTAAATATGTGCAGTTTCACAAAATTAGTGCAAATTGTCACATGACTAGAGCAATTTATTTGCTGTTTGCACATTGAGAAGAGGATGCATCAAAGCTTAAAAATAAACAGCTAGTAAAGCACGTTAACAAAGATATAACAAATGATTTTTGGTCCACATTATCTTTAAGGTAGTATTAATATATGAATGTATATATATTCAGTAGTGTTGAGTGTGGTCATAGAATGAGTAAATATGCTGATGGTGAGCGGTGGGATAACAGTGAACTTAGGTATACAATATAAATCCGGTTGCTAGTGAAAATGATGCAATGACAAAATGTTTGCAATAAATTAAAAATGTAGTTACAAATTAAAAAAAAAAAAAAAATACAATATAGTTGTAATATTGCTACCACTAATATAAAAAAAATTGTTTATCTTTATCAAAAAAATAATGTTGAAATGCGTTGATGGCTATTTATTTGTCTTTTATCTCAGTGTTCCTATCAGTGTTGCATTTGTTTAAATGCATATTAGTCACCCTAGAAGCTGATCAAACTGTTTATAACAGCAGTTTATGACTGCAGAAATATGTTAATTCAGTACACACATTATCCCAAAAGTCACATTTGTGACGACCACACACTTTTTTTCAAATTCTAGTCATAATTATAGATTAACGTTATTTCAAAGGATTACCAATGACACATCATTTGGATATTTTTATGTCTGAGAAAACTTTAAGATTAAACAGGTTAACTAAATTAACAGTTTGAACTAAAGACAACTACTAGAAAGAGACCTAACGTTATGTTAACGTTAACTAACAATTACTCCGTGATGTCTCGAGAGTGTTTATATTTGACATTTACAAAAGGATCTGCAAACTACCTGAAAACCAACCAAGAACGTCACGCCAATATCTAGAAAGTGTATCTATCAAAGCAGCTTCGACACGATTCGACAGCAGATTATAAAAGCATGTTCCGGTATCTGATAATACATGAATATGTAACGTTCAGCGACACGCACGAGCACAAACATTTACCGTGTTCACGTTTCCCGCGCCGCCGCCTGTTCTTCTTCTTCTCTAGTTTCTATGGCGCATGACATACTGTGGGTTTATAGCACCACCTACGGTAAAATTAAAAAACAGCATGGCCAAATTATTCTCAGTAGGCTGCACAAAAAAATATCATCATCTCAGAAAGTAAACGTTCTTTCTTTAATATCATCAATAATAATTTAGCATGTTTTCAATATCAAAGATGTCAAATACCTAAAAAGGTTTTCATTAACTTGTTAAACTGATGCATTTAAGGAGCTTTTGATTTGGACTAATTATTATTAGATGACTGTAAACACAATAGCAAACTTCAACAACAAAGAATTTAAATAACAAAATAAGCAAACCTGTTTTTGAAAAATATAAAAATATTTTTTATTTTGAAATGAACCATAATAAACTTTCAACCATTAAAGTTTCAACCAACATGTAAACAACTTTTTCTGAACAATTTTTTTTTTTTCACAACAAACGTCCAACCGAGAAGTACAGTAACAGAGTCCGTGGATTCACGCGTCGCCGGTCTTCGCTGTGTTTCTCCGCGGGCAGTAGTGACGGGTGTGCGCCCAGTCTCCGGTGGCGGAGCAGAACGGACACACGTAGCTCCTCAGGATCGGGCAGAGGATCCGGCCGTCTCGGGCTTTCAGTCTGTGACTCATGTACACCACTGGCGTCTCTCCGTTTTGTCGGCAGAATCCGCAGGAGTCCCGCGGGGTCCTCAGATCGCGGGAGGAGGAGGAGGCGGAGGCGCTGGAGACGTTGCTGCTGGACCCGGCTCTCACGAAACTCTCCGCGGGCATCCCGGGGACATCTGCGGGTTTTCCTTCGTCGGGATGCTGCAGCAGGTGGGACAGGGTCCTGCGGAGGTCCATGTAGTCCCGCCACATCAGGAAACAGCCGTCAGCAGCGGGGATGCTCTTCTCGCGCTTGGTCAAAGAGGAGGACTGCATCATGTCCGGTTTGAATCAGGTGTGTGTCACCCACCATCACCCCGAGCTATTTATAGCAGACTCCAGACAGGAATGCGGTCTGTCTGGGGCACTGAACACCTGGACCCCAGCTTGACCGAGGTCGTCGCAAGGTCACCCTGTCTCTTGCAAACATTGTAACATTTTCAACTAGCACAGGGGAACTCTGTTATTTAAAACAAGTTGCCAGAACCTACCAGTACACAGCCTGACAAAATGCAAGGAAACAACTATTAAACTTCCCAGTTTTCTTTTTCCTTTTCTTTATTGTTATTTGCAATATATATTACACCAGTAAACATTTAGAGATCATATACTCCTGCCTGGGCCATCTTTGATAATATATATAGATAAAAAAGATCATGTGTATCTTAATTAGAAATGATAAAACATGTATTTATGATGTATGTATGTGTACACACTCACACACACACACATGATTTGTTTATTAACATTTTATAAACAAACAACAAGCATAAAGCAAATAGCTTTATATGTAGACTATATGTTTTATTTATTTAAAACAACTGACACACCATGCTGCATTGACACGGACAATCGCTGAAAATGAAGATTAAAAATGTGGTTCTAACATATAAAAACTAGGGTAACTCAAAACTGAATAACTAAGCAACTTTTTTTTTCTGTCTGGTCTTTCCTGCATGTCATGTCCTCTCATTTCTGTTATCAGATATGTTCAGTTATACATGTTACTTAATGTCCCATCTTAAGACCATTTTACAGCACACTGACAGACAGCTGATAGAGTACAGTACATCACTTCTCAGACTGTCCAAGACTCACAAACACAGATTCAGCGTGTTCATTCAGTGAAAACAAGTCAAGAGACACCGAGAGAGATGCACACCTATCCGTCAAAACCTGACCAACATTTCTGTTGCCATTTGTCGTGTCTGTCAGTGTGGTGTGGATTGGCCTCAATAACCAAGCTACAATTCTAAATGGAGTTCCTACTAGATCCTACTACGATCACATCACCTCAGTTTTTAACGGGGGAAGTCGTGGCCTAACCCAAAGATTGTGAGTTTGAGTCTTGGTACCGGCACGGATTGTATAGATGGGGGAAGTATATGTCTATTGCTCTCTTCCGCCCTCAACACAACGACTGAGGTGACTTTCCTTTTTTCTTTCACACTGGCTAGATGTTAAATTCAGCGTTTCTATTGTAAGGCCCTAAATGTCCAAAGTATTGAAACTTATGCTACTAGTACAGTACATTGAAATTAGCATACTTACTACATCAAGTATACTTGGAAAATATACTTGAAGTTTAAGAGTATTTAATAAAAATAAACTTCAAAAATACCTATTTTGTAAGAGCAGCAAAATAATACATATAACCTCATAAACACGTGACACCTCAAACTGACATTTATACGAAAAACCTACCTAGTGGCATCTTCATTATAAAGTAGACCCTGGTAATATGGCATTATATTCACTTGTTACCCCAATTACAATTACAAAATATCCTGATATTGTCATTTTTAAAAGCAACATATGAAACACACATCTGTGTACTTTTGGTTTAAAAACACTTTTTAGATTTCCCTTGATTTCCCAACTGGCCTGGACATCCCTCTGTGCATAAAACCAATCTTTATGTGCTACCTGTTTGATAATCGTTTGCACTAATGAAACCAAGTGTTACTAAAATACACCAAAAACAAATGTGAGCCTATTAGGACTGTGACGAGACACTTATCCCACGAGACACTGGGTTCACAAGATCGAGACATGGTTTTAAGACTTTTTTTTTTTTTTTCAAATAAATCTTCAATGATAAAATAAATTCTTATTTTATTCAACGAAATCATTTTATAATCAACTTTTTGAAATTAAACTATTTTAATGAATTAAAAACAACATGTACAACACTATAGAATATTTTTTACCACAAAATGACAGGCAAGTAATTAACAATAAATAACAAGAAAATGTCAAATAGTATAAATAAATAAAAACAAATAACACAAACATTCCTTTAAAAGCAGGGTAAGCGATTTTTTGGGACGAACGTTTGTGTGGTGTTACTCAGCCAGTGTTCATGGGTCTGGTGGACCTGCTCCAAATTAACACTATCAAACTATTTTATGTTAAATTACTCAACAGATGTTTACTTCATCCCAATTACAAGCCATATGAACAGCAAGCATGGTTCATTTGTTCCCTTTACCTTTGTTAGATCACATTTATGAGTGTTTATGAAAAAAATAAAATCAGTTGTAATAGTGAGTGGAAAGACACAACACATTTACACATGAAGCAATATGTTTCACAACTATTGATTTTTATTCATTTGAACTGCATTAGACATATAACTCATTCAGGACATTTTACATTGCACAAGTTGAACAGTAACAACATCAGTCTCGACACACAAGGCCCTCTGAATTCTTTGCCTGCTTACACCAGCCTATACACAACATGAGGGGCAGAGTTTTACTGTGTGTGTGTTGTATATGTATTTCTTACACTTGCTGCATGTGTATTGAGTTTTCCTGTCCAACTTGGGTTCACAGACTTCGCAGCGCTTCTTTTTGTTGCTGCTGGCCACAACCTAGTTGAAACTATCAAAAATGCCACTAACACCTCTCTCTCTCTCTCTTGCAAGGCATAAATGTCAGATGTTTACTGGAACAGCATCACACACTTACTTCAGGCTCAGCAGATGGTGGTTCTGTAGTTCTGGTGAATGGGGCGCCAGTATTCTCCTCCTGAATTCGTCTCATGATGGCTGCAGAAGCTGGTGCTCTTGGATCCCTTTGTCTTTTGAGGAATTAGGTCTCACCAGTGCCTTTCCCAGTTCCTCAAGAAAGAGGCGTCTCCTCTGAAAACTCTTCACTGTCATCCAGATGACAAAGGCGTTGTATGCTGAGATGTCCAACATGTCAAGGAATATCACCAGTGGCCACTGTAGGGTCCTCCTTTTGCAGCTGTAGGCAGTCACCAGCTTGTCTCCTCCTTTCGTGGCATTGTAATCCATGATGATCTCAGGCTTTTGATGCTCCTGGTCCCATCCCTCATGAGTACCACATTCTTGCCTTTCTTTGGCACATAGAAGACCAGGGATGTGTCAGCTGTGTACACTTGGATGACATGACAGGCCTGTTCTTCATAGTCCTCATGTGGGGTGGGAGCTCAGATTTGTTTTTTCGCATTGTTCCCACAATGGTCAGCTTCCTAGCTTGTGTGAGGTCAAAAAAAATTGTCACATGTGATATTGTGTCCACTGTGTCCCTGGTCCAGGACAACTCTCATCCCTTGATTTTTCCCAGGGGCTCCTCCATCAGGTTTCCCTGTGTAGACTTGTAAGTTCCAAGCGTATGAGGAAGTGACATCACAGGCAGCCCAGATCTTTATGCCATATTTTGCAGGTTTTGATGCCTAAAGGCGCAGCGGCCTCTAAATGGCATGAGCTGCTTATCAATGGTGACATTAGGCCTAGGGTTGTAAAACAGGGGGACGCGTTGCACCCACTTATCCCACACTGTCCCGATGGCAGCTAGCTTGTCTCTCTGCCGTCGAGCTGCTCTGTCGTCTTGGTTATCAAAACAGATAAACCTTGAAATTGTTCCAAAGACATTGATGCATGCAAAAGTTCTCTGCCAGTTTCTGCATCCCACAGCGACCTGAAAACTCGAGCAAGGATAAGAACCCCATAATAGGCCTGTAAAACAATTTGGTCCATCTCCATCCACCTCTCTCCAAAAACACATCTTTCTTTTAGATTACAGCAATCCAGAATAATTGTCTGGATGGAATCTGGGATGAAAAGCTGAAATGAAGACTTGATGTCCTGCACATGAGTAACTACCAGCCGTGTTGGCCCTGGTTGCATCCTTATCACATTAGCAGCTCTGCACGGTGGCTCATCTCTTGGGCAAGAAGACCATTCAATTTCACCATTTTTTGAGATCCATATTTCTTCACTTGCTGTCTGGTGGGCTTGTTCTGGTCCAGGAGCTGGCTGCTGATGGGTACTCGTCTTTGTTTTGTTACTAAATGCTGCTCAACCTCATCCTCTTCTTGATTGATTGATTAACTTTATTAATCCCACAATGGGGAACAGCAGCAACAGTAAAAAAAAGACAGTTTAACAGGATCCATAGGATCCACAAAAAGTAATAATAGAAATAAATTGTATTAATATAAGTACAAGCTGTATAAATATCAAGTAAAGATATAAGAAGAATAAAAACACAGTGCTAGTTATGCGGATGAAAAATTGCACATGGTCTGAAAAAAATACTGTACAGCAGCAGAACAAGCAATGTACATAAGCATGTGTATGTCACTGCAGTGATGCATTGTAAAATCTTATTGCTGTGGGGAGGAATTCTTCAAAGTCACTGTCAGACTGAATTTTCAGAAATGTGATCCTCATATTCTGAAAGCTCTTCCTTGACATCATCATCAGAAGCTCCTCCCTCTTCCAAAATCAGTTGCAAGGCTAATAATAGTTGAATTTTCAACAATGTTGCAACTTTGTGTGGGAGAGGAAGAAAACGCTATCAGCAGC
>JAUMHR010000049.1:16302713-16318118 GCA_032361145.1 Enteromius fasciolatus
AGGTTTTGTGCAGGCCAGTCCAGATCTTTCAGTAAATCATTTATGTTTGTACCTCGCACAGAAGCAGAATCTGAAAAGTTTGAAAGATTTGTGATAAAGCTGTGTGTGTAATATAGCATTGCTTTGTATTTGCTTTTCATATGTCATGCCTACACATAGATTTCTTTGATCCAACAATTCTCACCTGTAGGGACAGCCCACATAAGCCTATTTAAGATATTTAACTTCAAGCAGACCTTTTAATAAAACAAAAACTTGCTGTGCTCAATGTACACTTTTATTTATTTTACTAAAAACAGGGAAAAAAAGGTCACATCAACATTTACCCTTGTTAATACAGTATACTCAATATCTTTCCAACAGAAATAAAATACACCAGTTTTTAATTTCCTTTTATATTAAAATATCAAATAGTCTGCAATCTAACAGTGCTTATGAAGTATGTCACTGGCTTTATAGCAGAAAAGTTTCATTTTTCCCTCCGCTCTGCCAGAGGTCTTCAGCAGTGGAGTAAAAATAACAATAATAATAATAATCATTAAATAAAATCAAAACACAAAGAAGAAATGAACTTTTGTGTTATCCTGCCACTTTTTATCTGACAAGCTGAACATGCAAAAAAGGGCAAATAACACAGATCTTCCTAGAGAATAAACTGAAGCATCACACTTCAACTTGCAAAGATGACAGGAGACCATTTCTCTCCAACTCAAGACATAGTTTAGCATTTTTCCAAGTATAATCTGACTACATTGCATACCACCACTTGTCCCGAAAGCTGGCTTATTTAACTCTTAGTTTTTCTCTTCTACAGTATAATCAAGTCTATACTGACGAGTTAAAACGAATCAAAAAATAGACCAAAAACTGCAAATGAAGGACTCCACAGAGTCTCAAAGTGTACTGAACTGTACAGGCACAATTAACAGTATATATTCAGAATAAATAGGGTGATTTTTGGCCTGGATGTACTTGGACAAGGAAGGTCTGGGATTTCAATGTTTTGCCCAGAAGAAAGCACTCGCAGCATGAGATATGTATTTTGAACATATGCATTTGCTCTTTCTCTCTCTCACACACACACACTCCTCATTATCACATGCACAAAGCTTTTGAAACAAACCAAACAAACAAATAATATTTCTAAAACACGTAAATGCTGATGTTTACTGGAATGTCTCTTCGGGGAGAGAGCAGTTGCAGTTCACTTCCAGCTGCGGGATCACTGAACTGGGTTTTAGAGGAGACACCACAACGGATGCAGATATCCCAGCATGCATCTGCAACTCAGACCGGCCAACATCCCAAGACACAAACTTTCAGACGGGACGGTAAACGAGGTGTTTGACGTGGTAGGATGTGTGTTTGTGTTTGGCAGGACGCGTGTGTGATAAGTGCAACGTCTGTAAAAGGTGATGCTGAATCCTGGGTTCTCCTCTCACTGCAGCTCTTCTCCGCGCTGGAGCGAAGCGTAAGCTCCCTTTACACACGAACATGACTGGAGACGACAAACGCAGGGGAGAGTGGCCACAGTCTCTCGCTGTCCCCCCGCTGTACACAAAAAAGACAATGCTTGAGAGGAAGGGAGTCTGTTGTTGGGGTTAGACGTCAGTTGAGAAATAAAGAGTGTTCTTCTTCAGCTCAGCGAAGGATATGGGCGGATGCTGCAGGTAGTACAGCAATACCTGAACCTGTGAAGAGAGAGGAGGAGGATTACAGCGATGCACTGATCCACACTAACCAGCATTATTCACCCACACCACTAGATGAGTGCTAAATCTGTCAAAAACTACATCCAAGATCAGAATTAAGGCCCATTTAAACTTAAGAATGATATTTATAATGATAACTTTACTAGTTACAGCAGGATTGATTCTGATTGGGTGTAAATTTTGTCTCTCTGTGCCTTAACTGTTACAGCTGTGGTGTGGTCTGTGCTATTCTTTAATACCGAGAACTATTTTTAGTATCATTAAGCTATAATAGAGAACATATATATATATATATATATATATATATATTTTTTTTTAAATGTGATCTCCAAAAGTGCATAAATACACCAGTGAGCTGAAGATGCCCAGGACTGTGCCCTCCGCCTGAAGTCAGTGTGTTATGACAGCATGAAAATCAAGATGCTGGAATAATCACAGAGCGCACCAGCATCACTGTAATAATGATGAGCGCTGATGTATATCTTCAAACTGTCAAACACACCAAACCACAAGCCATTATGGCGATATATGACATATCCGTCTCCAGGAGTCCTTTCCACCGAGTGAGCAGTGAGTAGTTTAAGCCAGGACTGACCTGTGCCATGACATCATGTGACCAGATGTCAGAGGCCAGCGTGATGTGGGCCTTACTGCTCTCTGACTCCGATGGTCTCAGCAGAGTGGGGCCAAACACTGTGGCCAGATTATGCAGAGACATCTTATTGACCGGCTCCTTCTCTGCCACCCTGAAATGAGAAGAACCAAACACAGATACAGAGCTGAGTCACATCTTATTGAACAGTCATTAAGCTGAAGACAGTTTATTACAATGCGTGTGTGTGTGTGATGTATAGAGTTGGCCAGCAGGTGTCCACAGTGATCAGTGTTGGTAACTTGAGCATATTGCGCTGTATCTGTGTTGTGTTAATGGGCAGCAGTTGACAATAAGGCCTCCAGAGAGATTATTTGTGACAGTGTTTATAAACCTGAGGCCTTTCTAGCTAATTGCAGAGATTTGTGTGAAATGCCACATCAGTTTCACACGAACTAAAATAAAGCAGAACCGTGGGTAATTTATGATGGTTATTAAACTGATGTTAATGTGAAGCTGCTGGTTTTAAAGAGTCACTGTCAACAACAATTTAGTTCTGTCCTCCCTTCATTTGAATATATTTTGTAATGTAATTTATTCCCTGAAAAAAATCAGCAGCCATTACTTCAGTCGTTAGTGTCACACGATCCTTCAGAAATCATTCTGATGTGATCATTTTACAAAAATTGCTGTATTGCTAATCAAACAAATGTCAAAATGTCCCCACAAGGGCAGTAATACCCAACATCTATCTTATTGTTTTCTGTGAGGGCTGTGTGAAAGTATAAATGATAAATGATTATGGAAATGTACCTCTTCAGGTGTTCCAGTAGGGTGAGGAACGTGATGAGATTCGGGTCTGGTAGTGACCGCAGCAGATGCATCATGCAGTTTTCTTTTGCTGCAGGATCTGCTAGAGCTGTGATAAAGAGGAATGCTGTTACATCTCAATCACCTTCATTCTAAATGACTCTTATTCCATCACACAGTGATGCAGCTTTAAGTATGAAAAATACCAAAGGTGAAAGGTCATACCAGTGCCCTCCATGAAGGCCGGGTACAGCCGGTCTGTGAGAAGAGGTTCTGGCAGCTCCCTGAAATACAATTTCAGTGTCCCTGCTATGGCATTAATGTCCATGTCACTCAACATCATCAGGATATCTTTGGTATCTGAGAAACAGAAACAGAGAGAAAGAGTAAATAATTTGCCATCATAACAAATTCTGATGCAGGCTGAGTAATAAGCTCCTGGCAAGACATATGACATAATAGTGAGCAACACATGAAGGAACAGCTCTGGCTAGGTCCCTACAGACTCTGTGTGTGTGTGTTTATTGAGCCAGCTGACAGCTGGAAGGGGTCAGACCTCTGCATGGCCTTTCCCACAACACTGCTGCTGCTTTTAGACTCAATATACAGGCCTCCAACTGACCTCAAATAACCAGAGCTTGATGGGAAATCAAAACAAAATATAAGATATATTAAAAATAAATCAATGGAGAAAAATCTCATTAAAAGAGATCTGACTAAAAATCACTGACGCAAACTGCAACATAGGCAAAATGCAAGGTATCACAAAATAAAGACTCATTTTCGCTCTGCATATATAGTAGGTAGACGTGTGTGTGAAGTGTAATTGGTTGAGAGTCTCTTACTGGCGTCAAACGCAGCTTTGAGAGCCTGGATGTCTGTGGCCACTCCAGAGATCCTGTAAATGCCCACTTCATCAATCCCTCTCTTCTCCACCTCCTCAATGCACTGCCGCACAATGTAAGGCACCTTGGAGCGTTCACGCCTGAGGAACAATAACAGGTGAAGTCAATGTACTGTACGTGATGTAAAAATCTTGCTGTTCAGTACATGCAAGTCTAAATTCACCCTTTTAATGCAGTATATCAGTCTATAAACTGACATAACATGACATCTTTTTCTCTTTTTTGTGACATCCGGTTTTAATTTAATTTTGACTAAACTTTACAAAGTCAAAAATGGAAGAAGCAACAAATGCACACATCCTTCACAATAAATTCAGTGACATGCATTGTCAACTGTAAGGCTTGAGATTTCACTCACTTTGTTACCACGCTGATCTTAACCCCAAACACACCGCTCTGTTTCTTAGAAGGCGTCCGCTTCAAACTTAAGTCCCGACTCGTAAACTTCATGGAAAACTCCACTTTAATCTGAAAAAGAACCATAAATGAGATATGCGTAGGGCAATAATGCAAAAAGTATTAATATGTTTGATGGGAAATAAATGAGTACCCCATTCATTTCTATGACGTCCATATGCCAGTTTTTGGACTGCACAGTCTGTGGATCCAGCTGTAAAGAGACAGAGAAATAAGTGTGAGAATTACTTCCTCTTTAAGCACAGAAAATTATGATGCATTTCTTATTATATTGAATTATTGTTGCTCAGCAAAACACAAACACTATGGTCTCGGAGAATATCGCCATAGGTTAAAGGTTAGGGCTGCGAGACCACGGCAGACCGAGAGTGCTGGATTATAATTACATTTTAAAAAATATTTTTAACAATGAATATCATTAAAATGCCTCCAGAATGAAAAAATAGAACAGTATTTCAGTACAAAAGTTGTTTATCTGGGTACATGAGGGTTGTATGAGGGTTGAGAGTTGTATGTTCAATTTCAAGTGTATTTATTTATGTTATTCTCTTCACAACACACATTGTTTTACAGTAGCTTAAAAATCATTATGCTAAAAGTTCAGTACTTCTTAACGCCTTGCAGTCGCGTTCAGGAGATTAGAGCTAGGCGATACATGATACAAGAAATTAAGCAGTTGAGATTTGCTGTATATAGTATGTACTGTATATAACTCTTAATGTGAACATTTGAAACCTACAACAGAAGCTTTTTCCTATTTCCACTTACCCACCCTCCCCCTTTTTATAAAGATGACTCAAAATAATATTGCTATTCTATCTAAAAATTCCCAGGCAGTCCTTTCTATAAAAAAACCATGAGAAACTCACAGTAGATTTCACAGTAGCCTTGTTGCTCTACACCAAACAAGATGAATGCAGGATGAATCCATAAAGTAAGAATCGCTACTTTAATGAGCTGGATGTGACAGTGACTAAACTGTTAAATTCACAGATCAGGCCATTTAGAGTGTGTGGTATTACCCATAATTCATAAGAACTATGATATCTAGGTACTTTCTGACTACTGTCTTGTGAACATATAAGGAAACGCTGTTTCCATTAACACACAACTTTCTAAGGAGAGCAGACTTAGTTACACTCTCTCACACACACATTAGTTTCCCATGCCACAGGCAAGATTGATGATGGGAAGGACTATCTAGGGAGGACCCACTCCTAAACTAACCTGTCAATCAAACCCAAAGGTAGGATAGACAATAATAAACAACCTGACAGCCTGAACCAATTCTGAATCTAGCTGCTGATCACCGTTAGAAATCAACTAAATATACTGTGCTGTTCCACACAAAGACTCAATCCAAAGGGATTCCTGAGCATATGCATTTCATTAAACTTCACTGACAATCAACATGAAGTTGGCTGACGCACGAGGGAACACAAACAGTTGCTGACAAATCTGCCATAAAGTTAACATTTACAGGAAAACATGCGTTGGCTGGGTAGTCTGACAAGGTCCGTCAAGCACATAAAACTGCATTATCTTATATCACTAAAATCAATTCTCTCAATACAATTAGCGGGCAATCATCATTACTGATGCTGTTTATACACATATTAGGGCTATAATGAGATTCTTCAGATATTTATGGAACGCTGGAGCCTGGTTATTATACACAGACTAACATGACATGTTTACACCAATCCATTTAACGGTAATAAACGGATATTTTGAGATCAGCGGTAAGGACACAATTGCAGTTTAATGTGTTTCTGAGGTTAATCCCAATCAAGCTGATATTTTAAGAGATGTACATAACTTGACACAGAGATGGTTTATATGATATCTTTATATATCTACAGTATATCTGTATCTCGATCTATACACACACAGACATATATATTTATATATACACACATTAATATATGTTTTTAATTATTCATTATTTATAATAATTCAACAAAATTACTAAACTGCTAAAAACTTTCAAAGAAATACCACCACTGTAGCATATTAGCTCATTAAGGGAAATTACTATTAATTGTAATTAGTTATATCAGCTGCCAGTAGTAACTAGTCTGTTCCTTCAGCAAAACATATAGTGTAAGTTCATATAGACTCTAAGAAGGGATATTTTCTTGGCCACAGAAAAATACCTTCTTACAGTGTCACTGCATTAGAGCATGTAGCTGGGGTCGAATTCATTAAGGGACATTCATTTGCAAGGCAGAATCAGAAACTCATGTAATTTTTGCAAAAGTTGTATTAACTCTACGTTAACTCACATAACTAAACACACACGTATAAATACACTCACACAAGGGGAAAGTGCAAAGAAGGCTTAAGGGTAAACCATTACGAAAAAGCCAAAATAGAAGTTCTGAAAAGAGAGTCAGTTGACCACCTGTAAAACCATCACGGGTTTTATGACTAATACTAAACCTCTGTTTCGTTTAGTTATATGTACGATACTTGCATTGCCTCGTTGGTGAGGGTCCGATGCAGTCAAGGTCAAGGTCCTGATGGTTCCAAGGTTTTGGATTGGCAAGGACAATAATAATATACACAACGACCAGAAGGATATGTGTGTTCACTCAAAGAAAGTTTTCCTGTGAATTAATTTAGGGAAAAGCCCATTGTCTTTTCAAAAGGGAGAACTTGTCAGAGTTGCTTTGTTACATTCTTTCAAGCAATAAACCAGTCTTATCAGTTGGTGGCCATGGAATCAGAGGCCTGTTTTGCCTTCCTGAGGTGTTACAGTAGTTGCCTTTCTGGGGAAGGGTCCACAGACCCTTATAGTTACAGTTTGAGTTACCTGTAGGGCTGGTAAAGCTGTATTAAAGATAATTTGTTAAATATAACAAATAGTTTGTGCCTGATCGGTTCAAATGCTACACCACAATAAATCCCAATTACGTCAAACTATTTAATAGTATATAAATATGTGCATTCAAATAATCTTAAAAGTATTTTGGAATAACTTTATAGGTGAGCGTCAACTCTCAACTTATTGATCCTCTGAAAAACATTTAATTTATACATATGTGAAAACACATGTAGTTAGTGAAAAAAAACAACAACAGTATTTCTCCCTCCAAACATTACTGACAATCAAATTCTTCTGCATTGTGAACATAGCCTTACAGATCTTAAACATCTATGCTACGCATGTCCTTACTTGAGACTTTCTCTAACCTTCTGGTGCTTCTTGTGTATGTATGGAACCAAACGGGTCCATGATACGTCTAGAAAATCCTTTAATACAGCTAAACGGCTTACCCTTACAAAGACCCGTCTGCCCAAGTACTTTCCTCCAAACTCTTAGTAAATGTTCTGAGGGATTTCACCTCACATCACCCCACAAACACCACTTCTCCTTTTCCTCTGGGAAATCTCCAAGTTTTGGACAAAAGAGCTCAAAATGAATGTCTATGGGATTATTTTAACAGCGTACTCAATTGATCCCAATAACACAAACCGGATGATCATGTTAAGGTGGAGTGGGGGTTAAAGAAGAAACTTGTTCTCATCGCTCACAGCATGGGCCAAACGTCTTCAAGACACCAGTCAATACCTTCAGTGCTCACATTTAACCACTCAGGGATTGAGCTCCTCAGCTCTGAAATGTTTTGAATTAAGAGCATCCGTGCAAACCTGAGAACAAGGTTTATGTGTCTTGATCTAAAAGCTTTAGAGAGAATGAGATTGAGATTCTGGGGAGCTCAGGTCCATGACAAACTCAAACAACCCCTCTAATAACAGCCAGATGGTGATTCATCTTGAAAATGGGATCATTTACAAAAATATAGTGTAGGGAAAAAGTAAGATAGTACTATCTTACTATAGTAAATATCCAAAAAACATTTTCAAGATAAAAACATAATATTATATGATGTAAGAAATAATATACATTACATGTCTAAAAAACAAGGTATTACCACACACAATGCCTAGAAACAGTCTGTTATCATGAAACACAGTGGAAACAACACATGCCCAAACACCATCGTGTTCCTATGATACACACTGAAAAAGCAGTATTATGATGACATGAACTAATATTTATTTCTGAAAGGATGATATAGTCACTATAGAGCACACCCTACACTGAATTGTGGAGATACAAATCTCCATTCGGTTCTCTTCTTTCCTGCCATCTCATTCTCTCTCGTTCAGCGTGACTCCCTGATCTCCCTCTGTTCTGCCAGCCTGCTGCTGTACGGAGCAGAACACAGTGTTCTCTGGCTGGCCTCTCTCTGCTCTCTCTCCAGTCAAAGAGACTCTGCACAGAAGATCCTTACCGAGAACAAAGGGAGGAAGAACATGATGCCAGTGCATTTGTTACAAATACAGCAGGCACATGCAGCACACGAGTCCATGTTAAGATCACTATAAAGTCTTACTACTCATCTGATAACACACATACACACACTTTGATGACTGACAGACTGCATATGTTCGGCTTACTTCAGTTACACTGACCTCAATGGCCAATCACGCTGCTCACATCGCTGAGAATCCTTATAGTCTACCATCTCAGTCACAATTACACCACTTTGCTTGATCAAAGAGAAATCTAATATTTAATTCACATTCCTCAAGTAGAGTTTAAAAGCTCGTCTCTTTTCCTTTTTACTCTTACATTCCCTTAATCTCTTCCTAGCATTGGATTCCGTAGTGTATTTTTAGCCATTGTACCATGGCAATCATTTACAGCTTGCGTTGTTTAAGACAATCAAACAATTCCATAAACACAGTGGAATTACTGATGCATCGTCATATTTTATTCCCATGGTTTAAATCTCTGAAATATACCCTATTGTTTAAAATTTTGGGGTTAGTAATATTGTTGACATAATTAACTACTTTTGTTCAGCAAGGAAGCACTAAATGAAAGACCGTAAAGATATTTACAAGGTTTCAAGGTTTTTCTTTTCATCAAAGAATTCCAATATATATATATATATATATATACCAGACAAATATTAAGCAGCAGAACTAATAATAAGAGAAATGTTTCTTGAGCAAGTATTTAGCATATTTCAATGATTTTGTGCGAAACTGAAGACTAAAGTAATGGCTACTGAAAATTCAGCTTTGCATTACAGCAATAAATTACATTTTAGAATATATTAAAATAGACAACTTTCAACTGTAATAATACTTAATATGGCTTTTTTACTATATTTTAACCAAATAAATGCACCAATGGTGAGTTTAATAATCTTCTTTCAAAATCATACAAATTCTTATACCAACCTCA
Source organism: Enteromius fasciolatus (assembly GCA_032361145.1). NCBI lineage: Eukaryota > Metazoa > Chordata > Actinopteri > Cypriniformes > Cyprinidae > Enteromius > Enteromius fasciolatus. Next base: position 16,312,413 of record JAUMHR010000049.1, read on the forward strand.
AACTTTTGAATACTTGTATATTAATGTACAGCAAGAACAGGAAATAAATTAATGAGACTTCCAAGATCATAACATAATTTCTTTGTCCCAGCAATGTACATTCAGTAAGAGTGCAGAAAAAATTGTCAAGAGTATTTTATTCCATTCAGCGAAGAACCAATACTGGAAGCAAATGTCATGAAAAAGTCATAACAAAACAGAAAATGGATTTGGTTTAGAGGAAAGCCATTTCTCAAATCTCATCACTATTCAATCAGAGGCTGCTCCAAAACAGCCAAATTGATCTTTCATACAGTATAACGTCCAGCGTGCTGTCGGGTGTGGGAATAAATGGAGGCAGTTTTGTGTGACTGGTGCAGCTCTGTGCTCGTCCTTCTTACATAAAGAGCCTTGGTATTGTATAATAAAGCTTAACGCATGGCTGAAGATGTAATGTGACTCACGTTGTGAGCAAACACGCACGAACACAACTTTGTATTCATGTCGGTTTGTTTATACTGTAAGAACCCACAGGGAGCAATGCAGGCTAAAGCACTAAAATAAACACCAAATAACAGCTTTGCTCAAAAAGCTCCCAGTACAATATCAAGCCTCATCTCATAGTGTCCTGACCAGATCATATTTTTGATGACGATATGGCACGCTCCAGCCAGATGCCCAGTGTTACCTTTCACACATCTCTCTGTAGCATGCGGCCAGTAGTTACAGCTCTCACTCTGGAGAAATCTTGGCATTTGTAGGAAAACGTGTGTTTGCACAGTGTGTGGTGTGGGAAAAAGCCGTAATTACTGTGGTATTCAGAGGTTGGTGTTGAGGTCAGACCGATGTTTGCTGTAGTGTTCTGATGTCACAGACTCGGCCTGGACTAGGCCTCTTCCAGTAAACTTAATCACACAGGAAATGCCAATAATCTACTGACTCAAAAACTTGGTCATCAATGTCACGCACACATCTTTTACTATCATCATACACATTTTTAGAGCTCTTCCATAAAAGGTATGTAAAAACAATTATTTGTGACATAAAAAAACAACCCCACGAGTCAAGAAATCGTAAATACCATGAAAGTTATGGAGCATACGATATATTTTTAACAGACTCTCATTACCGTTGGATGCTAATGTCTCTGTTGCTAATAAATGCAACCCAGTTAACCTAAAAGAGGACAGTGTCATAAATCAAGCTAAACATCTGCTAAAAGAGAAGCATGGAAAACTCAATTCCTCATGGACACATTTGGTCCATTATCATGAAACAAAACGTGAAAGAATTACTGAACCAGACACAAACAGTCCAAAAGCGTAACCTGTATTTATAACCATGTGCACTGGACATTGTAAACAAAGTAATACGGAAAACACCCAATGCCACAGCACTTAACTGCATAAAGAAGAAAGCCAAGCAGGTCAACAGCTGTTGTGTCCAGCCATCACCCTCCTCCATTTCATTAGCTCAGTAAGCAAGGCCGTGTGGGGGTTCATAGGGGTCTGGTGCCCTCACACTGGCAGAAGATGATTTATGCAGGCGATAAAAGCAACCATTAGCATATAGCTGGCATTTAAAGGCCTTTAAAGAGGAGCAGGGTTCATCAGTGGTTCAGTCATTAGAATGTTATAACCTGGAGCAGCGGTCTAGGCTGAAGAGAAGATTGTTACAGCCGAGGATGGGTTCATCTCTGGAGACATTTTCTTGTTCTTGTGCATAATACATCTCTTTCATACAGACCCTCCCTCCTCTGTCACTCCTTTAAAAGAAAGACCATTTCTGCTTCGCCACAAGGGGGACTATAGCAAACATTAGTGTGAACAATCAGTTTCTTTCAGGTCAACTACAGCCAACAATTCACTGAATACAGCATAATAGCACACGCTCCTTGAGTGCTGAGGTTTGTTATAGAGGTACTTAAACTAAAAGGTGTGTCGTCATTTACCCATCATTCACCCCCATGCTGCACATGCACGCCCATGCAAAACTATGATGTGGAACAAGTCAATGAAATTAAATACTGAATGTACAAATGAATTGCACTGCTAATGTGTTAGGAAACTATTTGCATTTGTTCTTGGATGAAAAAAGTAGTGATTCTCAACTGGTTTTGTTTCATGACTATGATTACATTGGACATTTAAGGAGAAGTTCACGTCAAAAATAAAAATGCAAGCATTTGTGGTTGAAAACATAATTCATTTATTTACTTTTTTTAAGAAAATGACTGATGGTTTGGCTAGATAAGACACATATTCTTTGGCTGGGATCGTCCAGAGCCCTTTGAAGCTTCCTTGAAACTGCAATTTGAAACTGAGATGAATAAAGATGGGGGTGAGTAAATTATCAGAGAATTTTTATTCTGGAATGGAACTTCTCTTTTAAGTGATGATCCAAAACAGAATCAAAATTGTGTTCAATTCTACAAAAATCCATCCTCAGTCAATCAATCTAGTGACCATGGTGGGCATCTTCCAGGAGACGGACATAAGTTGCAGTGCAGTCTGGTACTGAATGCGTACACTATGATTCTGAAGAAACCCCACTTCAAATGGCAGTTTCCTCAAATAGTGCATTATATACCCTTCAGAAAGGATTTAGGGAGCGATTTCTGGGGTTAAAGTGGCGGTGTGTTCTGTTGAGATTTACGTTTATCAAGTGAAAGCGCGTCTGTGGAGGTCAGACATTATAAGCAGGTCATGAGACAACACTGGGATCATTCATGACCATATCAAAGGAACACACTCGTACAGATAAACACATGCTCTCTAGGCCACAAAGACTCATTCAATATTCAGTCAATGAAACTGGCCATCTGTGAGAGAGTGTTTCAAAGCATTTTAAAGTGCAAATGACTGCAAAATGAGGTATGTTTATAAATGTAATTGGCGGTATGTGGCAATTATGTGTGTATCTATTACACCTGTATCTGAATACAAGCATATATGAGTAACTGTCTGTGTCTACATTTAACAGACAGTCTTTATGTGTCAATACCTGTGGGAAGACAAAGACAAAGACAGGGTGTGTCTGTACAGTACGTGTATGTGATTTATAGGCAGAAGCAGATCAGATTAATACAGAATGATGTTTTAGTAACAACAGAAGAAGAGGAATTCAAAGAAAGACAGGACAAGAGACGGAGACCTTCAAAAGAGCATGTGCTTAAACATGGAAAGACATTGGTCTTGCATTATTAACAAAGAAATATAAATAAGAAAATCTATTATCCTAGAGTCACAGTGATGTGTGTTACATCTGAAGGGTCTTTGTCTGTAACCGGTCTCTACAGTCAGGCCTGGGTCAGGAAGAGCGCGGATCTGACTGGGCAGAAGACGCACAGAAATACAGCAGAGGCTAAAATGCTTTGTTCTTATAGCCAGAAAAACTATGCACATAAATTACTGCTCAAAGTGCTGGCAGGGCAAATACCCCACGTGGAGAGACCTAGATTCCGTCGACTCACATCGGCGCACGCACACAAACAAACACACACAGCTGCACACCTACTCTCATGGTTACATGCAGAGTGTGAAGGCACTGATCTGATCACAGCAGAACAATCATTCAGCAAACTGAACACTGAGCTAGAATGAATTAGATCATGTGACACACACCAGTGCCATTCCATCCTACTAAATATGACACTGATGAGCAATCCTTCTCTCTCTAGCAGGGGTCCTGGCTGTGTGAAACTTTGATTTACACAACTTGAGGTCAGTAAGAATCGTTTCTAAAGAATCAAAACTTATTCTGCAAAAGATGTTGAAGTAGAAAACTAATTGTGATAATATTTCACAGATTCACTCCCTTTACACACATTTGCAACCTCCGTGACAGTAAGAGAACCTTTAAGATTGAAATCAAACGTAATTTTACATATTTAATTTGAAAATATAATTATGAATCCTAAAATAATTTTATTTTCAATTGGGACGTCTATCACAATCACACAAATCCCCTGCAGTTGCACCATCACAGCCTCCATTTGCCTGAAAAATATTGGATTTTGATTCTTCCTCAGTTAATAAAGATTCATTTATAAACCGCGCTGCAGATCACAGCAACTCTGGTCCTATAAGAGCCTCTGCAATTGCATGCTTGTGTTGTAATTATTAATAAAAGATTATTCAGCGGTGTGTGTGAGAGTAAAGGTGTGATTAATTGACCTCCATCAGTGGGTGGGTGATACTTGCCAGGGGCTCTGAGGACAGCAGGTTAAAGTGATAATTAACCTCTAACTGCAGCCAGCCCACACACACACACACACACACACACACACACACAAACGTTTCTGCGAATTATCCATAAACGTCTATTGTTTTATACTGACCAAACAATATTTTTATCACTAGCCCATGGCTAAATGTACACCATACAGAAAACCTTTTTGCATTGTTACACATTCAGATAAAAAAAACATTTTTGTAGGTCAGTCTTCCAATATCAAACATTTCAGGTTGTACCTTGTAACGTAAGGCACAATGCAGCATAAACAAGTACATAAAGCCCAAATAACATTTAACATCCAAGAACTCTGAACATACTCATCACATGAGAACTAACAAACCACCGATGTGTAAAAGTAGGAAAGACATCATTCTATTACCAATACATTTAAATGTCTTCATGTTCAATTCTTTAGTATAACATGCTTATCTTCTGAAGAACAAAATATGCACAGGTGAAGAATGCAGGGAACTGATCAGCTCCAAAGATGCAAACACCAAAATACCACACAAAATTATTTTCATTCTGCATCTCATGTCCATAAACACACAGCATGATAAAGTGCTGGTTCAATCAGGGACTTTCAGTCAGTTTAAGACCAGGAAACAGGCTGAGAGCAGAAGCTGCAGAGAGAGGAAGTAACAGATGGAAAGAGAATGAAAGAGTGAGTGACCTTTTGTCGAAGCAGTTTACTGCGCACACGGCCCCACAGTTTGGCACCGGTGTTGGTGTGTCGTTTGATGACTGAAGGATCGTCCACACAGCAGTGCTGCTCCACGCGCTCACACAACGAGTTCAGATTACAGTCCGTCACCACGATCTCTGTCATCCTGACTGTGTTCCTCTAGCAGCCGCGCTCCAGGAAAGAGAAAGGGCACTGACCCCCAGAACAGTACGATTTCCAAAGATAAAACCAAACTCTTCACAGCAAACCGATTAAATGTGTTTTCAGAAAATAAAGCTATTTTTACTTGAAGTTCACAAGACAAAAGTCTTCACTGTTTGTGTCTTTAGTGCTCTCTGAGGATGAAGCGATAGAAAAAAGAAAAAAAAACGATTAAAAACCAGCCAAGGAATGAACCAAAGGGGTCATATCTGGAGGAAAGTAAACACTGCCATGCTTTTGTTTTTTCTCAGGCTTAATAACTGAACTATATATCCTTCAGTGGATGTTAAAGTAACTCTTTCCTCTGACTGCATCTCTCTCCTGCTGCTCTCTCCTGCGCTCTTCTCAACATCTGATCTCCAGAAAACACAGCGACTGAGAGGAAGAAAGAGTGGGAGGAGAAAAGGAGAGAGGGAGGGAGTGAGGGAGAAAGGGAGCGGGTGAGTTGATTCTATCACCAAGCAGTTTTTAAGTCTCCAGATGCGAGACGGAAGGGGAGGCATTCTTTGTGTGCCGAGTTACATCAGTAGCTCACATTTAACCCACAAATGAACAAAACAAAAAGAAACTTATTCAAAGAAATCATGTTTTGCATAAAGAAAAAA
>JAUMHR010000049.1:16318218-16330178 GCA_032361145.1 Enteromius fasciolatus
AAAAACATGAATTAATTAACAAACCAACTGTGGTGTGTAATGCACAATATATTTATAATATAGGTTGACCCGTCTATGCCAAAACCGATTATTGCAGTTCAAGTAGACAAATAACCGATATTTTGAACTGATATAGGCTGTATGTGTGGTGTAAAAATAAAAATAACGTGAAATTTTAATTTATACCAAAAACTTTCTTTAAATGCTTTTAAATTATTTTAGCAGCAAATCTGTTTTGAAAATGACCAATACGATAATTATAAAAACGCTTAGTACCTAACGTAAAGCAAGTGTAGTCTAAAACTGCACATATAATATGCAATAGAATTTTGGAATGTGTATTTTTCTAATAAAAGTATAATATAGTTTTTCAAGGGTATATTACAAAAAATACATATTTAAGATCAATGCTGTCATTTTAAACGTTCAAAGGATCATGCCCCATGCTTTTTACTGAAATATTTGCACAATTGTTTTCAACATTGATAAGAAATGATTTTGAGCATCATATCAGCATTTCTGAAAGATCGTTTTAAAAATGTTACAGACCCCACATTTGTGAACAGCAGTGTAAATATAATTATTTCTTATTATTTTAAGGTCCAAATCTTGCTATTAACAAATAATTAACTGTGACTTTCCGCTCCTAATTTGCTGATTATTAACAGTATTATCATTGTTAAGTTTAATTATTAGGTGGAATTAGGGATGTAGAAAATGGTCATGCATGATATGTGCTTTATAAGTACTAATAAACAGCTGTTAATAATAGGCATGCTAATAAAGCAACTAGTTAATAGTGACAATTGGTCCCATACAAATTTACATTATATTCATATTTATTTATTCCTATTTATATGACTATATTCATATTCATTTATTTACAGTAATAAGAATTGTCACCATACTTAACTGTCCCAAAATTAAAGTTCAACACAGAAATCTTACTGGTCGCCCCAAAAAAACTCTTCCTTATTGTCATATTTCTGTTTTGATTTTGGGGTGAAATATTTTTTACAGATTTTCCTCAAGTTCGCCCACAAACCCCAGCGAGACCTGACCTGAACCACCACGCTCCACACTTCAAAAACAGCACAGACACAAAGTTAGAGACAAAAATACCCTTAAAGTTTGCGCATCAGTGAACACAAACACATTTCATCATCTGACACTATTGTTACAGAGCACATTCTCTGCTTCTGTAATCTCTGCAGTGTGTGTCACTGAGAGCCTGAGGCAGCCATGTCTTGTGGGTGTTGGTGTATATATGTTGGTTATGTAAGCAGGAGTGGGATTGCTCTACATCTTCCGTCCTCATGCTAGTCTCTAGAGCCACACGCAATGGTTCCTACCAGGTAATTTTGCTCTGCTTCCTTCTCTCTCTTTCTATTTGTCCTCTCTCCACCTTTCCTCCATCCAAATCTCATTTATATTGCATAAGACCCAGAAAAATCACTGTATTACTAGTTCTTTGTGAAAACCTCACAGGTGCTACAGGAGCTGTGCCTGGTGTATGTGAAGATCAAACGGGTGTACTTAAAAATAACGCGGTACTAGTGCTGCACCGTGCACCTAAGCACATCCAGTTACCCAGGATTCATCTGAGCACTCCGTGTTTCCAGGTCCCAACGGAATCAGCATCCACAAAACCCTACAGCACTTTTAAATACAAAATCTTCACAAAGTTCCATCTATTCCCTGCTTCCTGCTTGCTAGTATATTAAATATTTTGTCTAATTTGATTACGCTTTCAGTTACCAAAAATAACTCGGCTCTGTGTAAAACTTTTTAAATGTTTTAGACAGATTTCCATAGATTAAAATCAATGCAGAAAGGGGTTTTGAATTATCATAATAGAATAGTTAAGAATGAAGTCTTTCCAATCACCTGCAGGAAAAGGTTCCAGTTTAACATAGTCAAGCAGTTGTTGATTTGTTTCTGGTTTAAAGCCATCTAACAGCTATTAAGACTGTCTATCGATACAAACTGAGCCTTACCAACTCACAATTTGGCTGATAATACATTCTATCCATGAATATTATTTAGCTAATGTGTATTTTTACTAAACGCATATTTTAACTAAAAGGACCTTACAGGTAAAAAAAAAAAAAAATCTAATCTAATGTGACTCCGAGTTTACATACGATGTAACTATTGAAAAATAAATATATGAAAATGTATTTGAAATACATTTATTTAATGTCAAGTATACTACAAATACATTAACATATTTATGTATTTAATACAAATGGCCTGCAATTGTACTTTTAGGCCTGGTTTCACAAATGGATCTTAGCTTAAGCCAAGACTAGGCCTTAGTTAAATGAATATATTTCAGCAACTTTTACTAAAATGCCTTTAAAGATTTGTGTGAAAAAATTACAGGTGTGCATTTTAAGACAGAACCAAATTGAGAGAGCTTAGAGATTTGAGTCTTGTCTGTGAAAATGGGGGTTAGTATTATACTGGTATATTTAAAGTCAGCTAAAGTGGAACTAATTTTGTACTTTATGCACTTTAATCTTGCAGAAGTGGTACTGAAGTATCTTTGATTGTGCTAAATTGAAACTATTTCTTTTAAAGACCAAAATTATTAAAAAATAATCATATAGTGTATCCTAATCAGTAGTGACATTAACTTGGTTATGCTTAATATTAGGAAATGAGCATTGTGTACTATCAATATGTGATAACATTACTGACATCTTCAGAATATAATTCTAGCTCAGTCTGATAAAGAGTGAATTAAAGGCAGATAGTGAACAGTAAATGTCTGACACACAGCAGTCTGTCCTTGGATAGCGAAGATCTCAACCCATGCTTTCAGCTTTGACATTTCAACACTTCTTTCTGAGAGCAGCATAGTGACAAAAAAACTCAACAAAAAAACAACAACAACAACAAAAAAACACCTGGGAAGCATGTCGGAGTCAAACCTCAATTTCCCAAATAAGCACCAGAGCAGTGTTCACTGTTAGGCCAAGGTTCGGTTAATAAACTAACTCCTGGAAAATTCATTTGAATTTTTATCTATTCCTTCTTTAGATAAAGACCAGTGTGCAGCATACAAAATAGCCTTCAATCTGAGGGCATGGCTTTGGCCTCGGGGCTGCTTCAGAGAAGACTTAATGGGCCAAAAGGAGGGATTGAAACGGCTGCGGCGTCAGTGATATAATTACCGATTAAGATGCGTTGGGTGTTCTCAGCAGCCTGAGCGCTCTACCGCTCTTTCTCTCTGCCTCCAGAGGGTTGTGGTAAGAGGGCATGTAAGAACACTGCGACTGGTTATTTTTAAAAAGGAGATAAAACGCAGCGGACTCATTCGGGCAATGCGTCATCATCCTGAGGAAAGAATGTTTGGGAAAAAACTGAGAAGCACTTAAACACGTGTTATGGGATGTTTTAAAAGCGAACCGCCCCTGTTTTTCTTTTTATGCCACTTGCTTTATTTTATATTGCCCTTTTACAAAGTCTTGATTTGGTACAAGAATAGCTTTTAAATTCCAAAAGCATATTATCTCGCTTCCCAGTCTGTCTCCAATGCCCTATGAAGTACCTGTTTTTACTGAAACACCTCATTCTGAAATACTAAATGTGTTCTGATTGGTTAGCTGCATACATACATATACAGCCAGATGTCCTTGCTCACTAAACAAAAATGCGATTTTTATTCTTTTTGTCTTATCTTCTGCTTCTGGTGCACCCTAAAAAAAGGTCTTCACTAGGAAAGTAGAGCAAAATAAATAAATATATAAATTGAGTCGACTTTAGCATATAAAGGGAATGGTAAGTGCTTCAGAAGGGCTCTCCCTTTCATCTCCTCAGAAATGAGTGACAGTGATGCTCATTAAACAGGTGAAGCTGAAAGAGGGAGTTTAGATGAGGGCAGACACTCTATTCTCTTGCTTTTCTCTTTCTTCTCTGTCAGAGACTGGCTTATGACAACAATGCACGAGGGAGGAGAATGGTTTTCATCTGACAGACTTTTTTTTTTAACTCTTTTTTTGAGGCGACATCCAGCTCTATGTGGTTTTCCATTACACTGGTTGAAGGTGATAGGCTTCCCAAAGCCCTATTTAGGACAAGTGGTTTGCAGAATTTATGAATGGATGGATTGATGAGAGCTTGTCCCTGAGGGTCCTGAGATATCTACAGGTGGAAGTTTAGTAGTGGCTAAAGCAAAGCTCACAATGGTGTTTGGTGACAACAGATGAACTTGCACTGAAAGCACAATCATAACCTCAGTCCAGAACCTTGCCACTCTAGTTATTTATGGACATAATGACCACATCTGCATGAGGCATTTCGACCAGAGCCACACACATAAAAAAACAAAAAGGAGGGCCTGGTAACCATACGCTCATGTCTAAACCACATAGGAACCATTTTAGACGCTACTTCACAGTAATCCCAAACATACTGCTTATACTGCCTTCATAATCACAGAACTCAGCTTTATGAAATAATAATGTCTGTTTGCAATAAGAGCCAAGAGCTTGAGTTAGTGGGGCAAGGAAATTATATGGACTACAGTATATAGTGTGAAGACGTCATCTGGGCATGTTTTTAAATGTAGATGTTCTCACAGGCATTACGCATTAGAGAATATGTCTGGGTTTACCATAGTCAAAAACAATGTGGTAACTACAGATACTGTAGCAACAAGACATTAACAGTTGATGGGTTTAGGGACATTTAAACAGTGTTAAAAGGCTATTTAATAAAAATAAATAAATAAATAAATAAATAAAAATAATACTGTCAAATATTATTAAAATTTAAAATGTCTGTTTTCTCTTTTAATATATTTTAAAATGTAATTTATTCCTGTGATGGCAAATCTGAATTTTGTGTCACATGTCTAAAATGCCAAGTTGCGGCTTAAGAAACATTTCTCATTATTCAGTTATTTAAACATTTATTTAAATGTCTTTATTGTCACTTCTTATCAATTAAATAAAAATTTGTCTTTAAAAAACAGTTCCCAAACATGCATATTTATTATTCATCATTTGTAAACAATTTAACATCTTAATATTTTAAACATATTTAAAAATAGGTGATTTTAGTTCCCAATTAAATTTAGTTCCCCCTTTAATTATTCAGCTTCTGCTTTAATATTTGTGGGATGATTTTGGATGGATGCTACCCTTATGCCTCCGGAATACAAATGAACATAAAGAGCTGAAAACATGATGAGCAGAACTGCACAGATGTGTGTAGTGGTGATGATGGGTGGACTGGAGGGGGCTGGTAAGGGGTGAGAGGTGTGTGTGTTTGTGGACATACTGGATGCTGTTTGAGAGAGAAAACACAGTTTTACCATTTGAGATATTTTTTGGACACTAGGTAATGCTACGGTATTCTTTAAAGTAGATTAGAATACAGAGTAAATGAACATGGTGGTTATTCATTACTGTGGTGTACATCAGAATACCGTCACTGCCCCGTGGCGGAATGTAGAATTTCAAGGTGTAACACAAAAGTCATCTTGACATGGATCTGCTACTGAACAGATCCTGAAAATCACACAGATGCTGAATGGATGGAGAGGGGGAGGAGGAATCAAGGACAGAAAACAGGATCGGGGCTCTGGCCTTTCATGTGAAGGGCTGAGGGTGGGGTGGGTGTGGGTGTGTCCTGAGGGAATGAGGGGGGCTTTGAGTGCATTAGCAGACCCCGCTTTCATGTGCGGAGTGCAGAGCCCGTCCCACATCAAACCCACCCTAATGATGGTTTTAAGAACAAAAGCAGCTTCACAGTTATCATGCATTACCTCTTCCTGAACGTGCGTGTGTATGCGTGTGCACATGTAGTAGCTGAGGGCCAGGAAAAGTATAAGAGCACCTTGACAGATACATAGATGATGCCGGGTTGCCAGGGTGACTGTGTGTGTGCTATTATAACTGCGTTAACTGAATCAATATTCAGAGCAGCCGCACTGTGCACAAGGAAAACTGAAATTTAATAACAGCTCTGATGCAAGCATCATTAAATATGCAGCAATCATTTTACAGACCAACAATGGCCTTACTAACAACAACACCAACACAAAATACACACCCTGCTCATCTAAAGACTTCACACAAAAGCAGTCTTTGAAATGTCACCGTAGCATCTGTGTGTGTCAGGGTCTTTTCGCTGAACTCGGCAGATTGTCCCAGTTTTATCTCATTTGAGCGTCACGTGGATGATATCGTATCGTCTGATATTCCACAGAAATCATTAAGACTGCTAATATTCCTTTAAAGGGATACTGGGTGATTCTTATGAAAAAATACCTGGGACATATTTTAGTGTAAAATCTGAAGAAATTAGACTTGAAACTTGAAAACAAGAAGTTATTTAGTGTAATATAATCATAGCACAATGTATACATTTTTTACTAAACTAAAAAATAAACAAAATATATTTACAGGTGACAGAATCCATGCACAAATTGTACAAAAGCATAAATTGCATCTTACCTTTTATTTTTATTTAAATTTTTATTTCCATGTAAGTTTTAGTTATTTTAAAAATGGTCTTGGTTTGGGTTTTTCATATTTCTATTAAGCTTATTTTTATTTCAGTTATACTTTCAGTCATTTTAGTACTTCACCTTTTCCAAATGTTATTTCTTTTAAATATTGCTATTCGATTTTATTTCAGCTTTTTTCAATTCAGTTTTTTTAATATTTCTAGTATCTGCACCGACCTCAATGTAGAACAGATTCTCACGCAGTCAACGTCTCTAACTGCAGCTCTTTGATACATACGCCTAGAATAATGAAAGGAGAAAACTCCCTCACATTCTCTTTCTCTCAGAGGAAATCCAATAACCCTTGAGATCAAGCAGTTTCCCCTTTCTGAATACCATAGAGACAGGCAGAGGTAAACATCCTGCCACAGGAACGGAGGTATGAACGAAGAGACAGAGCAGATGAGTTTCTGTACGGTTCCTTCTACAGTACGTATACAAGCAGCCTATGTGAGCTTACAGCTGATCTGCCATCAGTTGAACTCTAGAGTAAAGATCATGGCACGCAGTAGGGGTTCATGTCGTGTCATTCCGGGCATCTGTCAGATGGTCTCAGGGGGTGTGTGCTGGTTCTGACATGATGTGTACCTTGACTGTGGGGTGACTCGAGTGTGTGTAAGAATGGACACTGATGTGACAGGTGTGTGCGCTGTGACCTACTTCCAGACAGATGGAGGCAGGAAGCAGAGTTCAGAGATTTTTCAGAAGTTAATAATTCAGTCTCACACCAAAAGTACAGGCACAAGAACTGTCTGGCATCGAGGGACTGAGAGAAATAAAGGCTCTGTACTAAAAACCTAGTGAGATGCCTGTAAAGATGTGTTCAGGCTGACAACGGAGTCGCTATAATAAATTATTAAAATAAAATTTGCAACCTACACACTAATAAACAGCACACAAAACCACTGGGAGTAACAGTAATTTGAAATGATACTGGAAAAAATTACGCAACGACATTTCTCCCCTAGCTTTTAGCAAAGCATTATACTGGTGCTAACCTTTTGGAAATGCATTTACCTTAAACATAGGGAGCTCACTAGGATTTGGAACACAGCCACAGACACAGTGATACAGATAGAGAGTGAGCATTATCTGTGATCACAGGGAGCAAACACAGCCATTAGCATGTGGAAGCTCATATAAACACAATCAATATCAAGCCTGAAAACACAAGCCATGCATTCACATAATGAGCTTCTCCACGGAGCCGCACGCGCCGCTAACAACATTACAGCAGTGCTGCATCCCAAGGCGTACAGCGCACATATAACATGGTTATATCCTGAGTGTTGATCTGTCTCTCTCATATAAACACACTTTAGTCAGGGTGTTGAATGATTACACTGAGGAGAGATTTTAGACATGGCTGCTAGTGATACCAAGAGGTAAAGCACAGTCATATCAGAAAATGAGCAGTCTAGCTATCAATTGATTTTTTTTTTCAGTGCCAGTTGCAGATAACAATAATTAGAAAGCTGGATGGTCCACATACATAATTTTATGTTAGCTAAAAATATGTACAGTTCACAACACCTGAACTAAAGTTCTATATATATATTATTATTATTATTTTTTTGACATCCACTTTAGGGGATTCCAGGACTTAAAGCATGTATATTACACATATCGGGTGACACAACAAATTAAAAGGGAAAGAAATTATATTTCAATATCCCTATGAAATATTAGATATCTATTATTGCACCACTTTTTTCATTTTAATATCTAAATTATATTAATAATATAATTATATTATATTATTATATTATATACATTGTATATAAAGGGGAAACCCTCTTTTTGCACATTTTACACATTTCAATTTAGCAAAATGGTAAATTAAATACTAATTAAGTAATAATTAAATAAAATAATTCATATTTTAGAACATAGTTAAAAATCATTATCATACAAAGTTGGACGGCGATTTAAAGACGAACAAACAAACACATACTTTTGCCTATTTATGTCTATTTATGTTAATTCACAGTGTCTTCTACAGAGGACACAGCTTAATATTAAATAGCATTTTATTCCATTTTTCTTATGCTCTAAATAATGCAATGACATGATTTTCTTGAATAAAAATACAGTAAAAAGTGTAATATTATGAAATATTACTATTTATGTAAGTTAAAGTTCATTTATTTATAAAGCACATTTAAAAACAGCCACAACAAGAAAATCGAGTCAAAATATATCAAACATATGAGGAAAGAGTAACAAAAACTAGCTAAATGAACATTTGATTCTAAACTTCCTGTTGCAAAAGGAAACACTTTCATACATGACCCAGGTTATCTTTGTCTCACACACTAACACATCATAAGATGCAACATTTAGGCAGATTTACTCCCTCATGAGAAAGACAGCAGTGATTTAGAAAGAGTTTATGAGAATGACCCCCTGTGCCCGATCTGTAGTAATAACAGACACGAGTGCTGAAGCAGTCTGCAGGGGACAGGGATATATGAAGCTGCGGGTTTGTATGGAGGCTGACAGATGCTCCAAATAATACAGACTGATGTGCAGAGATAAAGTAAGTAGGGACAGAAAAATAGAGGACTAACTAATGAAAAACACACTGTGCCCGTGTCCACACACAGTGGGTGAGAAGTGGGCGACACTAACTCTGTGTGAATGTGTGTAATTACCAGCCACTTACTTTCAATCTCTGTTATGCAACACTTGGTTTAAAGACTACATCAAGAGCACACACTCCACATTTCAGGACAAGTTGCTTCATCTTCATACAGGAGTGCTACACACAAAGTATACACCTAAAGATATGTTCTTCTGTTGTTGTGCAGCGGCACTAATACGCTTGAATGTGGCATGACGACTATTATGTAAGACTGAACTGCTAAAAGGGACAGCGAAGAACCCTACTGAGATGTGAGGGGAAAATCCAGCCTTAAATACAGCAAAGACAATTCTAATTGCTTAGTGCAATTTTTCATTAGAGCTAAGGCCGTTAGTGGGTCCAACAATTCTTATTTTACCTCAAACTAATTTTAGTGAGTAAATTAAAATACAAAAAGTTATGTATGAGTTTCTTTCTTCTGATGAACACAAATGTTGTTAACCAGTTGGTAGCCAACATTTTTCAAAATATCTTTTTTTTTTGTGCTCAACATAAACACACAAGGTTTGGAACAATTTGAGAGTGAGTGACAGAATTTTCATTTTTGGGTGAATTATCCCTTTAACCCATGTAGTTCCCTTATATAAGTAATAAAATAAAGTGCAACGGATGCTCCTTAATCTGCTAATCTTACTTTATCTAACAGATCCAGGTCATCCGTCTAAAAAAACACTATAAACAGATGCTGACAATAAAATACAAACAATACATTCATTTTTCAATTTAGAAGTTAAGATCTAAAATATTTAACATCGGTCTCACCCATTCTAAAGTAGTTAACCTCTAAAAAAGGTCACAGAATGATCCTTGAGGTCAAGCACAGGTGACCCTTTGACCAGGAAAATGAGGCACAGGATCGGAAATGACTCTAATCTTTGTTCGACTGGTAATGGGAAGTTAAAGGGTGAAAGGGGAAGGAGAGTGTGTGTGTGTGTGTGTGTTAGAAGATGGATACCCGACCCGAGCCCGACGGTACCTGACCAGGGCCAGGTTCGGACAGATATTTCGAAAGGATGCTCGGGTTCGGGTCGGGCTCAGTCACATCAGCGTGAATGTGTGTCTGTGTTATAACGGCACTTTTTGTCCTGTGTGCGCTGATGCTCACATCTGTTGACGTTTCTGAACGCCTTCCTACAGCAGCTTAATGAAAGCGGGCTTTCTGCACAAAAAAGTGCATGTGTCATTAGTATCAGCCTGTCAGGCTCGGGTCGGGTTCGGTTACAGCTCTGTCGGGCGCGGGCCGATCCGCACTCTAGTGTGTGTGTGTGTTTATACCATTGGTTCTTTACCTTTTTTAATCTAAAGGCCTCCTGTTGTAACATAACATTCAAAGGTCATATTTCCAGAACTTCTATTGTAATTTGAAAAGCTGTTTAAATTTTATAACTTTTTTAATAAAAAAACTAGTTACTGAGGTTTTTTGTAGTAGGTGTTGTTAAGTAAGAAGCAGCGTTTTTGCATTAAACTAAATTACTTCTTAAAGCTATACGTCAAATTGACTATTAAAAAACATCTGTAGGGATGATAAATTCCCTACAGATTAGGAATTTATTCAAAATAAATTTGATAGATAAGCGGTTGTGTGAAAGAATTGTGTGCTGTGAAGACCTGGACTGTGTCGTGGAGCTCCACAGTCCATAACAATGAGCTCACACAGTTAGAATGAAGGAATGATCTGGAAATCTATTCTCAGAAATGATGTTGATGTGCAATTCTGACATTCTTAGCATAGCAGTCACTTAAAGTTCAGGTTATTACAGGAAGAAAATGAAAACCCTTTACGGTTGACTGGTTATGGGTCCATCAGAGACATATTAGAAGCACATTATCACAACCCTACAACAGAATAATTGATATTCAACAAACAGACTAATAGGACCCTATTTAAAACAGAAATTAAATGAAGATATAACAAGATAACTGGTCATGGTAGACAATGTGAAAGCCTACAGTTAGTCAAGCCTGCAGATCTGTTGAAAAAACGTTGTAGTGTAGTGGTGGTTTTTAACAGGACTGAATTTAATAATAAAACTTCTCAGATAAAACAGTCTCTCTGAGAAGCCTTCGAGCTGATGCTTTAAAAGAGGTTCATTCTAGCGAGACTGAAAAAAATCCTAAAACTGTCACTGCTGCACAACTGCTACAAATATTAGCAGTAAACACGCAGATAAGTCACAACATAGCTCACAACACGGCCTTAAAGCTGTGTGAAGAAACACAAAGTTAATGTGAGCTGTTTTAACATTCATTATTCAAAAACAGACCTTTACAAAAGCCTCTTATGCTGCCCTTTCTGCTTCTCTCAGAAATTTCCACACACAGATGGAATATTTCAGCAGGGTCCCACAACTGGGATTCAGTCATACAGTACCAAAAAACTGCCAATCATCTCTCATCAGGACTTTAACTTCCTGCATGTGGTCACACTGTCACCACCAACTGCTTGTAGACACATGACAAATATACATTAACAAATAGATTATCATATGCTCCCCCTCCACCAGCTCT
Source organism: Enteromius fasciolatus (assembly GCA_032361145.1). Classification (NCBI taxonomy): domain Eukaryota; kingdom Metazoa; phylum Chordata; class Actinopteri; order Cypriniformes; family Cyprinidae; genus Enteromius; species Enteromius fasciolatus. Next base: position 16,329,891 of record JAUMHR010000049.1, read on the forward strand.
TTGATAACCAGATCTAGTGGATATGATGAAATAAGGTGTATTGACTCAGCTTTTGGTTCTCTGTGGTTCAGTAGTAGGTCTGAGAGTTTACCGTCAGCTGATTAAACAGATTGTCTTGTGGTGCCTCTAGAGAGTTTATTTGGGTCTTGACCCATTTGGATCAGATTTTCTGGGAGAAGACTAACGCAACACTTCCAGCATTTAGAGTAATATACTCATGAACAGAGAACCACATGTCCAAACATACATAGCCGAAACAAATTACAAAAATAAATATACATTTTGATC
>JAUMHR010000049.1:16330278-16349969 GCA_032361145.1 Enteromius fasciolatus
CCAAAGATCAGCATTTATCAGAAATTAAAAGCTTTTGTAAAAGTTTTGTAAGCTTGGAGTCAGTATACATTTTTTAATATATAAAAGATTTCTATGTCAGATAAATGCTGTTCTTCTGAAAATATATTCTAATAATATATATATATAGATAGAAAGATAGATAGATAGATAGCAACAGATATATTATATCAATTTAATATATATTATATATATATATTAAATTTTATATGCAGGCCTACAAAAGAGTCTTCTTTAAACATTAAAAATCTTGTGTTCAGAAAATTGTTACATTAATAATATAGTAAGAAAATGAAAAGTGATTAATTATTATTATTATTTTATGCAATAAAAAGATTTCAATTTATTCATATGTTTATATTTACATTTTCTATCAAATGCATTCAGCATACTGTATACATGAAGACTTTTGTTCTGATAGACAACATTCAGATGGAGATACGTAAACCCCATGATAATCAATGTGGACGAGTCGAGGCGTACTGAAAACAAACCCTGGATAAGGCAGGATGACGCACTCTGTTGTGACATCTGACGCAATGTTCAGGCGACAACGAGATTGGAATCCTGCATTTATTACAGAGAGAGAGTCTTTATATCTGAAGAGTACAGCCTTCACCATTATCACACCTTATCTCACACCAGAACACACCACCTACTCTAACAGAGCAAAGTTAAAACAACAGAAATCTAAATGAGTTCAAAAGCTTTCGTTCTAAAAACCTAAAACCTTCCAGCTGAATGTTTGTGTGAGTGCGTCTGCAGGAATCAGAAGGAAGTGACATTTAAAGGTGAGGGAAATGTTCCTCTGACATTTCTGTCAGACTCCCTCTCGGAGTTACACTGATTTGTGTGCTGAAGAAGGGGATATTTCCTGTGTCGGCTACTTCCATCGGGGGACTTGATAATGATGTCTGGGTCATGAATGAGGGATGTAACCTTTCTGTATCTCTCGCTGTCTGTTGTTATCAGTTTCTCTCTCATCATGTTTTGGTCATCTTTAACTGCCCATCAGCTCAACTGGTGAATCTCACAAAAAACTGCCATGACAAATATCTGTCATATTTAACCCCAAATCATCCTTTCCACTGTTAGAAGCCTATTATAAAGCCAAAATATCAATGTTATTACTAATCGCTCTAGGATTGATGTAACATCTTTCAAAATGACATAAAGTGTTTAAAAATACAAGAGACTGGGATCCCTGAGGAACTTTTTATTACATTTCCAGATTTTTATAATTTACTGGCTAAGGATTTTTGGAAAAAATTTCTACTGTGAAAAACATCTTGTAACTTGCATCACTATAGTAAAATGTATATTCTTGAAATCATACTTTTAATACCTCATATATTCAGGATTGATTTTATTTTTTCAAGCTAGTTTTATTTTAAACAATTAGACAATTTAGACAGTCATTTTTTTGGCCTCTTTGAAGTTTGATGAAGCCCCTTGGTTGCGTATATATATATATATATATATATATTTACAACGGGTGCACTTTTTAATGAGACACATAATACGTAACAATAAGTACATATCACTGCAGTTTCCAAAAGAAATTAACACTAGAAGCAGTGAAACTTTTTATTTCTTTATATAAAATGAAAGGAATAATATATAATTAATATAAAGAAATTTTATAAATATTACCCTTTATATTAGTTTTGATTAAGAAAGTATAATTTTCGCACAGCTACTTGAAGAATATCATGTTAAGACTTCAAAACAATATTAATATGCTGGGATATTTAAAAAAAGACTTTGACTATTTGAATGATAGCATCACACTTATCCAGCTTTATATCTATGGGTGTTCACAGACAGTAGGCTTGTTATATTTAAAGATTAGGATAAAATATTATATATATATATATATATAGTTTAATATATGGGTTCTTTTCTTTTTTTTTTTACACACACACACTGGTGTATATATTTGTTTTTGCTTTTGAGGGTAAAATATCACCCAAACAACAGAAACAACACAAGACTGAACTGTCACTTTCAGTCAGCCTTCTGCCTTAACTCAGGAAATGACATTTGAGTGCATAACAAACTCAAAAAAATAGCTGGCATTAAAGAGATACTTGAGGGAAAATGACAGGTCTATAAACTCCACTGCATGTGTGTGTTATGGAGGTTAACTTTGGGTTCATGCATAATTCAAGATTGTTTGCAAAGGATGAGGTGATTTGTCTTTTACAAAAAAGCCCTTAACAGTTGTGTCAACATTAAATATCTTAAGGGCTAAGAGTGTGTGTGTGTTGTGTAAGTGATTTAAAGCAATAGCCTCATGGCTAAATTGTTAATCCTCATCCAGTAAAGCTGTAGCTACAGATAAGAGGCAGTTAAAGCCCATCTAAAGCAGCCCAGTGGCTGAGCTATTCACTCAGCTCGAGTGAATAAGCATCAGAAAACGCTTGAATGAGGAAGTGCATTTATTACCTGTTGGAAAACGCTGACTCGACTACCATTTGATGTCGTAACTTGAACGCAGCCATGTACTGGAATATTTCAACACTGGCCAAGGAGAATTATAACAAATTATAGCAAACTACACAAAATAATGTTTATTCCTTAGATCCCACAGAAATATTGACATCTGAAATCACATGGTGTCTCTGCTTTCATGATATCACACAGCTATTGGTGCTGAGATAGCAGAAGTGTGATCTGATTGTGTGATGGTTCCCCGAGGAGCAGATAGTATTGATCAGACCTGACCACATGTAAAGAAAAGCCGCTGTCAATAACCATGAGAACAAACACACATCATAGCCATGTGCAGGGATTCTGCAGGTATAAGATGTCCCATTAATGTATTATTAATAATACATAAGAGCCATATTTCTGAAAATTCTCAGCACTTCCACGTAGGGTCCACATGTGACACGTTTCCAGCCAAAATTTTCACACCCAATCAGAAGTTATTTAAAGAAGTTTGTACATAACTGGCATTAAAGTAGCCGTCTATATACTGTCTCTAACTTTGTTGTATGATTGTCCACAAAGTGGAAGTCACACAGAACAATTAGATTGGTAGTGAGACCACATTATTCATCAAGGTAAAAGAAGGGATGCATTTTTTAGGCCAAAACCTGAAAGCTTGCCATTTACTCTATATAATTCTAATTCATCATCAGAAATTAAATTATTATTATGAACGGGCTTCTAGTTAATCACCTGAAATAAGAACCATGGCTTACACAATCTCAATATATTTCCACGTTTGCTCTACAATATAAATTACATCAGTAATACCCCTTGTGATTTTTTAAGCTTTTACTTGTCTTGAAAAAGGTCATTGTTAAGAATTGGATAAATGGGACTACAGAGGTTATTAGGGACATTAAATGTCACCATGACAAAAAGGTAAAAAAAATCTCCTCATTAGACTGCTTACACAGCCTTGTTTCAGAATATCCAGAGAACAAATCCAATCTAAAAACCGTGCTTGGCTGGAAATACAGAAAAAGTGATTAAACTCCATAAAAATAGAAATGCACAAAACCAGCAAAATCACTTGTTGATATCATGGCTATCATTTTGACATATTGCCTGTCACTAAGACACAGTATAAATGGTCCTTTAGAATCATTATATTTACAGCAGGCAAGTGGAATGAAGACCCATCTCTTGAATGTGAATCTATTGGGTACTGAGAATTGTTACTCTACAGCCTGTCCTGAGAACATTCTTCACAGCTTCAGCCACTGTGCACAGTACTAGGGTTGTGACGGTGAGAAACATTTCCCACAAGTTAATCGACATCTAATAATACTGATATCACTGTGGGGGCTTTCTCTCTTTTCTTTTTACTTTTCATTCACTTTGAAATAGCTTTAAAAAAATGGGATTAACATTTTACTAACACATTCAAATTATACTCAATTCCGCATAAAGCAACTGTTAATTTTTAGCTTGAGTTTTTACTCTTTTTATTGCTTTCCTTCACTTTTAAATTTCAGAATGAATAAAAATAAACCATGCCATAGGCTATGCCTAATATAAAATAAGAAATAACTAGCAAAGTTTAAATAGGTATACAAAATCAGCGAAACACCATGGAAGCAAATAAATAACAGAAAATGTAATGTTTAGTAGTAAAACAGCTAAGAAAGCTTGGAGGCTCAACATAAGCTACACCTTGACGTCAAAAAAATAAATAAATTACACAACGTTTAAAGGAATAGTTTACCCAAAAATGAAAATTACCCCATATTTTACTCACCCCAAAATGTAAAAAATAAATAAATAATCCCAAACCTTGAACAGCAAAAGTCAACAGCCTTATCAAGATCCAAAATACTGTGAAATAGGTAAATTTTTTAGTTTTTAATTTTAGTGTCTGCTTACTGAGCTAAATGATTTTTACCAGTTTTAAAAGTCAAAACTCAGGTGGCTGGCAGTGCCTCACTGGGCAAGTGATGGCTTAATACCGTCAACACTGACTATCACAGCAAGCCAACACACAACACATCATCTGTAACAGGCCTCTCAAATGATCACTAAACAGAGCATCAGGCCTGAACAATGCTGAGAAACAGAGATACTGAGATAAGAAAAAGGACCAGCAGGAAATTAGGAGTAAGAGATAGGAAATGCTCAGAGGGCTTGACCAGAAAATGAAGCATTGGAAAAATACAAGAATAGCTGGAAGAAGAAGAAAAAAGAGAGAGATCAGAAACCAAGAGTGGGAAAAGCAGGGGACACAAAATGTTCTGTCCTGGTTCCTCTAGGGACAAAAAGAGAAAAGATGGATTACATTGAGGGCAAAAATCTGGCACGATTAATAATGGGAAATCTGATTAGCCGGTTGGCAAAGAGAAATGGCAGCCCAGGGCAGTGTGTGTGTGTGAACTCACTATATATTCAGGAACAAAATACAGGCCAGCAAGAATGCCAAGAACAGAAGAAGACCGATTCATCCTCACACACAGCACAAGTCTCTTTATATCAGTCACACAGTTACAACTGGAACTAAATATATAAATGATGTGTCTCACAATACAGCAGTATTGTTGTTAGAAGTGCAAACAGCTTAAATATATATACTGGACATAAAGCTGTGCACAAGTGCCCAAAAAAGTAGTTGCTCTTCTAATGTGTATTGACACGAACAGGACAGAGCAACTGCTTTTATCCACAAGCCTTCATACCAATATCATCTGCTATTCATGAAGAGACAGAAGGACAGGAATGCTCTCTGGCTTCATCGTGTCACTTCTGAACCAATCATCTCTGGTATTCAAAAAGGCACTTGGTCCAAATGCGTTCTCATGGGCTCTGTGTTTCCTGTAGAAAGTCATACATAGGGCTTCGGACTATTTTCTTAGCTATTTTGTACATAAACACATACCATACACGTACATGATAAAACACCCCTGAGGGTGAACCATTTCAGGCTGGAATATCAGATATTTTGCACTTGATTAGGTCCAAAAATATCATTTGAAACAAAAGCAGAACAAAAAAAACAAAAAAAGAGTAAAAAAGAAGCTGCGACTGCAAGCCAGCATTTAACTAAAAAGCAGAATTACGCAACCTATGCAACGAAGGATTCGATACTCATAATGGGAATCAGCTTCAATTCAATTCAGTTCAAGTTTATTTGTATAGTGCATTTCATCCCAATTGTTGCAAAGCAGCTTTACTGAACATTTTTTATATTAAAAGTAAAGATATACATTATATTTAGGAGTAGGTTATAAGTTATATAGAAGTAAACATCATGTAGTCAGTTATATATTACACAGAATCAAACAGACATCTAACACTATTAACTGAAATGATTAAATGTCACTGTCAGCATCATCTGAATATGATGTTCTGTGACAAAATGTTCTTTAGACACAGATTCATAACAGAAAATCTTTTAAATGCTTTGTTTGACAAAGGGACAAAATATTTCAGAGATAATAAGTTAAATAATGCAATAAAGCATGACTTTCATGAACTATGTATAACCAATATAAAACCAATGCATTTTTTTCTCCATTGGCATGTGCATGAAAAGTTTAATTTTGAGTCTGAACGTACAAACAGAGAAGGCAGAGAGAAGGTTTTGTGTGGATGAGGATGTGTATGAGATGAGGTGGGTTCCCGGGGGGTCTCTAGAGTAGTGTGTGGGGGCAGGGCTGCGCATGAAGGGTACATTGCCCCTCTCTGATTTATGTTTTCGACACGCTGACATATTGTTTTATTGGACCACCTGCCATCATTCTTTCTTTGTTCTCATGTTCTTGTGCTTTCTGTTGATGAAAAAAAAAAACCTGCCAGCTGTAATCTCTGATTAAATACTCTCCACCCAAGTAACGTGCTGCTGTTCGTTCTTTCTGGCTGTTGTTTCTGTCATAGAATTCAGGAATACATTTGCTCAGGTACATAGTTTTTGCCCCATAGCAAAAACACAATGCCCTGGCAGAAAGCTGAACAAAAAAAAGCTTACAGATGCCATTAAATCTGATAACTGTATTTTTTATGCATTTTAGATCTAACTTTTGGTGAAGTTTAGTTAACTTGCTAGAGTATACTAGCGTAAAGTTGGCCTCAAAATAAATGACTTGAATGAATGAAACAGAAAACATCATAAAGCATGCATGTTCTCTCTCAGAGAGGTTGCATGGTTAGATTTACGATTATGTAATGCTTCATATACTGTAGATGATGTGCAATGGGGAGGATGTAACTCCACACCAGAGGAAGTTGTGTTAACATTTCTCTGAATTCAAAGGAGCTCTGCTCTGCCGAGAAGACGCTGGTGCTTCATGTTTTAATAAATATAGTTTCAGTGTAAAGATACATTTTGAACTGTGATTGCTTGATTTTCTTCCAATGCCATCCAACGCAGAGTTAACGCATTATGTGTGAATAATATATGGGTCATGAAAACATTACTTGTTATAGTTTTATAAGTGTACAGCCAAAGTGTTATCCTTGACCAAAACATTTATATCTTTGTATTATAGTTGATTTACTGTTGACATAACTTAAATGTTAACATCAATAAACATTACAATACATAATACTTGTAATTTCCTACAATTTTTGAATTGAAACATATTTATGTTTATAAAAAGAAAGGCAAAATCCCAAATTTATGACTCAGCCTCAGAGATGTGAATCAAATCGGGTAACTGGAAGCTCAATCATGTCCCTAGACAAAAAAAGTGCTGTAGAGGTGATACTGTATAAGAGTTGGGAAAATAGAGCGAACTCAATGAACTCATTGTTGTTCTTGTCTTTAGCTCTGTAATATCCTTGAGCATCACTGTTTTGAGCTCTCTGAGCCCTGATGAATATTGGAGCTGTGAAGGAGATTGAAAAGTAACTGTGAGAGAGGAAATATATTTCTAGGACATAGAACAATGAGTCACTATTGGATGACTTCTTTCTGTTTCTCAAGAACTAAGTGAATAAACTAAGTCAATAAAAACTAAATCTGATTAGACTTTCCAAAGAAAGACTCCGATCAACACAAGCTGGCAGGCCTGTGAATTTTGGTGAATTTCAGCTAAATTAAGAGGTTTTCACTGGGGCTTTGTGTTCCACTTCCTGTCTAAACATGACCCAATTATATCCGATCCTTGTTGCTAAATTCTGCTTTCATAGCCAGATCACTGCAGACTTGAATCTAGAAGGAAAATCCTTCAGTAATCGGTAAACCTGGAATTAGTTAACTAAAAGAGGTCAGGTTACAGAAAACAGATTAAACAGAGATTTTAATAGACGGGACAGAAATAACAGCAGGAGAATAAAATCAGTGGTGATTTGACTATTAACGATGTGTTGTTTGGGGACGCAAAGAGCGAAAATTACAGAACAATGGTACTGCCAGAGAAGCAAAAATAAAGGTTAAAGCCTGAAGCCATCAAACACCGCAGACCAGGTAAAAAGATTTGACGATGGAGAAAATACTGAGTAGTGATGCCCAACTTGCAGTTTTTTAATGAACACAAACACATAGTGTCTCATATAGACAGCCACTAGCTTCAGCTGGACCGGCAAACTGATGCCATTTATATGCAACAAATCTGTCTCACCAATTTGTTAGTATGTGCACCCTACGGCGAGTGTGTGTGCGAGTGTATGTATCTGCAGGCGCCATAAAACACCCATCTGTCAGGGTTGATGGATTCAGGGGCCTCTGGGGATTGTAGGATGTTTGAGGGAAAGCGAGAGAAACGGAGGTGACATGACATATTACAAAAAAACCTGACGGATGGAGTGGTTGTGATTAATGACTGTCCATAGTATTTAGATTACAATACTATGCATTCACGCACAGCTACTGGAAAACAATAACAGTGCATGGATCCATGCTCAACCATATCCACGCAATGACCTCCCGAAGATGCTGAAACCAAGAAATCAGGCATAGTAAACTAGTTTTATACATTTATTTTATAATAAACCAGACCAGTATATAAAATGACACCAGACCTCTGTGGTTAACCGCAAATCTTTCTAGGAAGACAAAAAAAGTGTAAATGCTCTCTGTTGTGAACGAGCTCAGCGCTTAATCGATTCTAATACATGTCATCTGGAACCAGGCTGCCAGAAAGCGGTTTTCTTGCACACTTACGTTTCGAGAAAGTGTGGTTTTGTAGAGAAACCTCAAAGCGCAATGATTCGGTGGGAGGTAAGGGACCAGGAGAGAGCTGCTGGCTGTTGTTTGTCTCTGTAGGGAGCTGTAGAGTTCTGTTCTGAATGGGTTTGTTGCAGCAAATAATAATAATGCCTCAAAGAGGACATGACGTCCTGTTCCACCAGCACATGGACAATGAGAGGCACAGACACACTGTTACAACATACTATTAGAAGTCAAAAGTGGTCTAACACTGTTCCAGTATGTTTATCCATGATATACATTAACATTAAGTAACATTAAATTGATCAAACATGGTAGTAAAGCCATGTATAATGCAGCAAAAGACTTATATTTCAAATAAATGCTGTTCTTTTGAACTTCTTATTTATCCCAGCCTGTTTCCACCAAAACGTCAAGTAGCGCAACTGTTTTAAACATTGATTTGAAAAGTTTCTGATGTTTTAACATTAATAAATGATGTGAGGGAATGATAAAATGCTATTATAGTGTAAGATATGGCTCCCTTTAAACAATATATGTTTGAAAGAGAGCATAGTGTTGACAAAGTATAGTATTAGTTGCCTTACAGGGAGTAAAGGGGGATAAAACCCCACCCAGAGAGATCATTATAACTCAAAGAGTTTCCACAAGGACATTCAACATAACACTTCACAGCCAAAGAGCTGAAAACACATGAAAAGACCATAAGATACTGAATAAAGGGGGAGAGATAACGCAAGGCATGAAGAGAAAGAGGACTCCCCGAGGGAGAGGAGAAGGAGGCTGGGGAGGAGAGGAGTAAAGCATAAAAGCAATCTTACACACTTGCTGCCTGTAAAATGCTGTGGTTGTCGTCTGTGGCATTATATAACAAGCCACTACAGAGAGAAGCAAAACATCATATCGCTATCTACATCAATGTAACACTCTCAGGTCACTGTGTTTGGTATGATGAAAGTGTTTAGAAAGTTAGACGATGAACTTGTTTTCAGTTTTTCATGGTACTTTTAAATAGCGTACAAATTGGTGCATTACAAAATCCAAAGATTTTTTATAAAGCATTAAAAGCAGAAAGTTAGTTTTCTTCTACTTCTCTATTAAATGAATTTGACAGGATCTGTGAGTGTTTGTATTTGATTTGACAGTGACACATACAGCATTGATTCGTTTTCCATCAGAAGAATCTTTACAAAAGGGGAACAGCACTTAAAAGCTCTTTAATGGACAATAACAGATGAAACCCCCACAGGTCAAAGATCAAGTCCCGCTGGTCCCAAACCAGATATGCTGGAATAAAAGGCCTGAGTGATATTAATGGATCACATTAGCTTCTGACTACCATGTAATACCAGGTCTTTCTTACCCATGCCGAACAAGCACCGAGGACTTTACAGCGACGGCAGAAAAGCCATTCAGTGAGCTGTAATGAACTGCTTGTTCTGATAGGCTGTCATTTTGTTGATTTGCACGGTACTGTGGTTTCAGCGCGAGCGGAAAAATGACTTTGATCAGGAATGTAGATGAAGATTTCGTGAATGTGATCATCAGCTGACCAACAACACATACTGTACATTATTTTAACCGACTTCGGCTTATTTCTCCCATAGAGAGACATGAATGGTGATCACGTTGTTTTGTGGATGTGAAAAGATGTATAGACGTTTTCCCATCTCCCAATAAAACATGACTGTAGTACCAGGGTCCATGAAAAGCAGAAGGGAGTTGCTACAATGTGACCATTTAAGGATTTTTAAATGTAGGAGCCAGAAAGTTGTTAAATAAATCATGATCTCTCCAGGGAGGGAAGGGAAACATTTTGGCTCCGTCCACCTCAACCAGAGAAGTTAAGAAAACAGACGCTCAGAGGGAAAGATTTAAACAGAAGATCAGGCTCAGATACTCATGACAGCAACACAATCACAGCATTACATAATCGAAATGACAGAGACTGATTAGTTTAGAGGATTGTGTGTTTTAGAGCATAAGATGGTCCAGATGTTGACCTTGCCCTCAGTATCACTGATCACAGGCAAGTCAAGCCAGTATAATTTAATAAAGTGCTTGGCATGTATTTAATACCGTCCTAAACACATGAATGACAATGATTTAGCTCTCTGGAATTCTACCTCTATTTGTATTCCTTTTGGCCAGCTTTTTGCAAGTTTTGCAAGTTTTTGTCTTAGTTTCACAAATCACATCAGGGTAATAGGATACTGGGTAAAATATTTATTTACTGTATTTTATGAATATGTGAAATATTAATTGTTGATTAATTCTATTTGCTGTCGTAAATACCTTAATTCAACAAGTATGCATTAAATTGATCAAAAGTGAATAATTATGCATTAATAATAAATAAATGCAGTTCTTTTTAATAATTCTAGTCAAAGAATCCTGAAATAAAATTATAATAGTAATACAAACAGCATCAAATCAGCATCTCAGAATGGTTTCTGATGGATCACGTGACACTGAACAATATGGAGTAACAGCTGCTGAAAATTCTGATTTGGGAACTGTATAATTTGCTTACTTCATGAGTCCAATTAAAAGTCAGATGTACCATGCATGTAAGCAAGCGTGGTACTGGTCAACTGTTTTACAGATGTAGCACTTACATTAAGGTATTTAAAAAAAAAAAAGCTGCTACCAGCATGGTATGTACATCAAGAAGCCATTGTGACATCACACTTGCAGTTGCTTAATGGTAAAGATGCTTTCTAGTTAGTGAGTGAAGATGCAACAAATCTTGTAAAATGGTGGTATATTTCACTGCTACACCTTTCCATACATTACATAGATTACATCCTCATGTTTCTCTGTAGCAGCTGCATGAGCGCACAGTCATTATCACATTAGAGGTCTGTGATGAGGTTCAGAGAAGGCCAGCGGACAGGTGCAGTATGACTTTAATTAAACCTGATGAAGTCATCAAAATATCGCATTCTCTCTGAGTGATGTACTTTCCCAGTACAGCTGCCTACTCCACACTCATTAGCGCTCTCATACTGCACTGTGTGCATGTGTCATTATATCCACAGCTACATTCATGTCAAGTGTTTTAAAAATGTGCTTCTCCCTGTGTTAGATCCTTAAAAAGAAGTCCTCAACTGAGACAAACCCATCTAACCAAATGAACTGGATGCAGAAAGTTTTAAGGTCACACACTGATTATAGACCTAAAGGGTTGATGGAACGTCTCAGTAATAACCTGTATAAATACCCTCAAAACCAATCTAAATCCACTTCCGTATCGACCTGTATGCTGCACAAAGTCTCTTCTCATCATCGATTTAAATACCCTCTTTAAACTCACTTAAACACGGACAAGGCCTCTCACATGCACAGAAAGAAGTCACTTCAGTTTCACAAGCTGCTTGTCTTTCTGTCCAGGAAGGAAGGTATTAACTAGAAGGCCAAGCAACCAAATATCTCTTAAAAATACACTTTACACCATAGGAGAGAGTTAAACGGGCCATAGGTCACACATACTAAAGGGTGAGTGTGAAGTGCACCTCTATAAGAGCAGCTGTGTCCTTTTCACTTTGAAGACTTGGTTTCTATTAGAGGGAATATAAGATGGTCGTTTGGCAGATTGTGCTGCTTCCCTCGACAAACACGCATACAGCGAAACACTGTGAAACCTTCTGCAGAAGCTCACGTGCTCCAGCATACACTGGCCTATAACTTTATGAGACACTTTTTACAATTGGTAATATATTTGAAAATCTTAATATTAGTAAACGGTATAGTAAATAATCATATTCAATATACATAATCAGACAATAAATAAGTAATGGAAAATAGAATTACATTACTCGAATATACCAAGAATAACAAAACAAACAACAACAAAATGATTCAATACTTTTTAGCTTTGTAGCCAGTTAGGGGTTCACACAAATGTGTTTTTTGTATTGTACAGCAGTGCTTTTCTATTGTCTTGATTTGTAAATAGTTGGACATCTTTGAACATTTTGCTCATGCTGCGATTTTTGCGTTTAAAATGTCATATGACATTTATTTTTTTTTATTATTCCATAATTTATTTTTAAACATAAAAATGCATTATGTGTGAATGGTCTTTTACAATATATAAAAACAAAAATAAATCCTTGCATATTCGTGAAATTTATAGCAAGCAACAGAAAAATACTGTTAATTCTGCACCTTTCAGTAAAAGCCTATATTGCATGGCATACAAAATATGCTGCATGCCTTCAATTGTTTAATTAAATCAAGCAGTCAGCTATCAATTAAACTTCATGGATTCATAAATATCACTGATGTTTCAAATTGCAACAAACAGTAATTCTATAGTAATGCTGTGCTACCAACACTATCTAAGGTAAAGTCATGGGGTAGATTAGGGGTTAAGATTTCCGCGTTATGTAGACCATCAGCACTGTGATTGACAAATCCAATTAAATATAAAGAATCGACTAGAAGGTGGGGGTTTGTGCATTATGCAAAATAAAAAATTAATCAATAAATAATAAAATGCCGAATACAGTGCAAAAGATAGAAAGTGTCACTATTCGATTGCGGCAAGTAAACGACTTTTAGTGTTACTTTACACAAAAAAGTACACATGTAGCATAATGAAATGCTTTTTTGCTGAATAATGCTATATTGTAACTTTACTTTTAAAAGTAATGCACTGCAACACATACTATTCCAACTAACATCCACTCTTTTCCTAAAGGCTTGTTTGGTTTGTTTGCCCCTTCATTGGCATAAAGTATCTCTGAAACATCTCTATTCCCAAAAGACCATCACTATGAGTCCCTCTCTGTGTGTAGAAGCAGTACTGTGTGTGTGTGTGTGTTTAGCTCGTCGTGTTATCATGTGTATGTGACACACACACCACATTCTCCATGAAAACAGAATTATCTCTCGTGCTGTTAATTCACCTCTGGCAACGATTCCCAAGAGAATATCATGAACATAAAACAGAAATAAACCTCCAGTGCAATTAAATCCACCTCATTTGTAGCCCCCATAAGCTGCCCTAGATTTAAAAGAAGAAAACGCAATACTTTTAGAACAAATTTGACTGAGGTTTAAGCTTAAAGCTTAGCAAAACAAGACAAAATGGCTTGATAACTACAGCATCAACAACTAACAAAGAATATCAAGGGAAGACTTATCACAGTAAAATACAAAAGGCATATTTACACTCTATTTTGAGTGGGTCTGTTCAAAAATCATTCTTGTCGGGGAATTTTTGAGCTTGTGCTGATGCAAGTCCTGATAATGGCTTCTAACGTCAGCTACATACCGCAAACACACTGATCTCAACACATGTGCTCTAACTTCAGTTTAACTGGGGCATTTCCGCACGTATGTGAAGCAATAGAAATGAAAACCAGAGGTTCTCAGGCATTAAAGCAGCCCATGTCGAAAATACAGCACCACAACACACCATCTGCAGAACACACGCTCAAACCAGACAACAATCAGGGAACCACTACAAATTATGTCTGACCTTTTGTGGTCTAAACCCAGTCTGGTGAGGTCTACTCACAGATCTGAGAGTTTGCCAGTTTAGCACATTTACCCCCAGTTTCACAGACAAGGCTTAAACTAGTCCCAGACTAAATTGCATGTTGGAGCTGTCTCAGAGGAACATATCTTGCTCTGACGTATCTTAAAACATGTCAGTGTCATTGTTCTGTGTTAAGATGCACACCTGTAATATTTTCTTATAAGGCATTTTTGTAAAAGTTGGTTAAATATGTTAATTTAACTAATGCCTAGTCCTGGCTTAAGCTAAGCCCTGTTTGTGAAACCGGGCCATTGTGGTTTTAGCAATGTGATTGTCTCTTCGTCCTACCTGTACTTGTCCTTTTCCCATGATCTTGTCCACAATCTCATTATCGTCCTTATTGAGCTTTGATTTGTCGTAACACTTCTCGTAGCACAGGATCCGCAGACACTGAGAGCCCTCCAGCTCGATTTCGAACTCCTATAAGAGGACAAATCAATTAATGACAGATACATGATGGTGATTTGGCAGGCGCCTTTTCTTTATTATAATTATACACTATTAAAAAGCTGACCTCATTCCACTGTGGTTCTGTTGTGTCTCTGAAAACACGTGTTTTGGCCTTACTGACGAAGTAACCAAAAGAGTCCACCTCCAGCGTACAGTAAAGATCTACAGAGAACACATAATAATCATCTCATGAGAAAACAAAATACATTTTAAAAAAAGAAGCATTCACATAAACACACCTGAAAAAACAAAGTTGAATTCCGTATCAATGGAATTTTTTTTATGTTTGACACCAATAAACAACCTACAGATCTACGTGCGTCAACAACATTCAAAGTGGATCAAAACCGTTCATCAAAGTTGTCCTAAAATAAAAAACAATACCTATTCTTGTCTTAGGACAACTTTGATGAAGTTTTATGATCCACTTCAAATGTTGACTACCGTATATTCCTTGGAAGTAGAATTATTTATTATTTTCCATTGTATTTTATTCTACTTTTTATTTAAAATATTTCTGGTAATAGATACTGTCATATTAATATGTTATTTAATGTTAATTCATTTTTTATATTATAACAATAATACTACATAAAAATGTGGAGTCAGAATGAATTTTAAAAATTGCTTAATTCAGCAAGAGGGCATTAAATTACATTAAGAGAGTAAATACATTTATATCATTACCAAAGATTACTATTTCAAATAAATGCTGTAGCATCACAGTTTTCTTAAAATAAAATACAATAAAATTTCAACATTACTAATAATAAATGATTCTTGAGCACCAAATCAGCTTATTAATATGAAAGTCTTGATTGATGATGCTGAAAAAAGGTTTGTCATCAGAGGAAAAAAGATTTCTTTTATATTTTATTTTAGGGTTTTTGCTTTAATAAATGTTTATAATAATTTAGCACTTATTAATACTAATTAAAAAAATTATTAAATTATTATTAATTTAGCTTAGTGCAGTTAAAGAAAATTGTAGCCTCTGAATGATTCATTTCTTTGTGTTAATTAATCAAGGCATATAAGCTTAGCTCCAGCATTAATGGTTCACTGCATAGACACATTGTCAGCATTTAAAACCAGCAATCATACTCTGCTGGTCTACCATGGATTTTCAAATACATCCAGTTGTGTCAATACTGAAACATAATGCAGCGATGCTCAGGATTGTGCACACACACACACACACACACAAAGAACAGGCGCACAAGGTTGCTGAAGCAGAGCACTTGTCTTATCTATCTGTCTATGTGTCACAGCAACATGCCTCATGTGCTCACACACTTCTCTAGCAGATGAACTTTATCACATTGTTATAGTTTGTGTGGCCAACCGACAGTTTGATGGATTACAGCACACAATGACCTCTGACCTCTGCAATGCGTGGGGTGTATTGTTCAGACAGGAGAGAAATGAGGTGATGTTCAATTAGCATGGAAGTGGTGTCACACAAGAGCGGTCGGCTTCAAAACACACTGTGGGGCTTGTGAGCATAGCTTCAACACGAGTGTGCAGTCAATCAGGTCACTGGTAATTGATAGTGTGGTGTGTAATGTGTATGTTAATACATGTGGGGTGGGTGTGTTGCTTTATAATGAAGCTGTATTTGCACGTACACACACACACCAGCTCTTCAGCTAATGCCAGAATGACACATGAGATGACACCACAATGTCACCAGTGGAAATTTTGAGAAATATCTCAGGGTTGTTTTGTTTCATATGATTAATTTACACCACTCCTCAAAAAATCTGATGGGATTTGGCTAAACTTTCTCTTTAATTATAATTGCTTAACATAATTTTTAGTTTGTATGCATTTATAACTGATGAAATTAAACTAAAACGTGAGAAACAAACACAACACTTAGCTATCGCTGCTTGGGGCAGCACAAATGCAAACAAAAATATTTATGAAGAATAAATTATACATTTACTGTAGCATCTGCGAAAAAAAAAATCCTTTCTTTAATAACAAATGATTTCTTAAATGAAAAGACCTATACCCAAAGCCATCCTGTCCCATTCAGCAGAGCTGTACTTCAAACATCTCAGTCAGGATTTCTCCACAAACGGCCCATTTCCTGCAGCCCTACTGGCCTTGCTCTCAATGCTAAAAACAAAATAAGGGCAGCCATCTCTCTCCACATGGTCATTTAGATTTTAGTAGCACTAGGCACAGAAACCTAGTTCTTCAGAGAACAGGAAATGTATTTATAAAAACATCCCGCATGAAACAGGACATAGTGGACTAGGACGGCAAGGGAAGGTGCTCAGGTTTGCAGATGGCGTCCACTGAGTGTAAATCGACCCTCGGTGAGAGTAGTGCTTCCGTGAAACGTGTTTTTAAAAGGGTTCAGATGCAAGAGAAGACCTTTAGTGGGCTCTTAAAGACTGATATAGTGCATCGTCATTACTTCGGCCATGCTTCTGACTCGACGTGAGAGGACTGTGTGCTAAAAAGCTCAGTGAGTAGGGGTTGTTGAGAAGAGAAGAGGTCCCATTATATAAAAAAAGTGATGAATAAATCATCTCAAAGACATAAAACTAAGAGGTTTGGCACTTTGGTGCATATGTAGAAAGACAATAACCACTGATGGCTTTGTATTGTACAAAATGTGTAATTGTTTGGGGTTTTAATTTTATCCAAATGTTTATGGTTGCCCCGCACTTTGGTGGATGGGAAGTGTCGTCATCTGGGGGAGGAACCGCATCCTCGGGCTCATGTTCCCAGATGAAACAGTGATGAGAGCCATATGGCAACCAGTCCATTCACTCACATATACTGTATTTGTCCAGATGAGGAACATGCAGGAAAGTTCTGCTCTTTATTTAAATTCATGTTTAATATGATTATTATGTATAAAAATAAAATTGGGGGATTTTTATATGATGCGTCTCTTATACTCACCAAGGCTGCATTTATTTGATCAAAAACACAATAAAAACGGTCATATTGTGGAATATTTTTTTACAATTTAAAAGAACTCCTTTCTATTTTAATATATTTTAAATTCGTAAAATATATTTAATTTCGTACTATGATTATACAAAGCTTTGTTTTAGAGACCATTACTCCAGTTTTCATTTCCATATGATCAGAAATCATTTACAAATCAACCTAATATGCTGTTTTTCTGCCCAAGAAACACTTTTTCTTATTATTATCAAACAGTTAAAAGAACTTAAAAACTTAAAAGAAATTGTTCACCTAAAAATGAAAATGTTCTCATCATTTACTCACCCTCAAGTCATTTCAAATCTGAGTTTCTTTCTTATGTTGAACACAAAGGAAGATAATGTGAAGAAATTGGACGAACCAAACATTTGTTGGTCCCTATTGACTTCTACAGTAAAGACCTAAATACTATGGAAGCCAAAGAGGCCCATCAACTGATTGATTACCAGCATTATTCATATCTTTCATGTTCAACATAAGAAAGAAATTCAAACGGTTTTGGAACGAGTAAATGATGACAAGTGTTTTGTAAATATGTGTATATACTGATATCTAGAGAGCACTGTGATCAATATAATGCTAGAATATAATCTAATTTAATAATAGCAAATGAGAATCTGAATAAACTGCTGTAATGGGACTCAAGTTTTACAAAATATTTACTCAATATGCACCAAAAATGAATGTTTTCGACAAAGACTGACAAATCTGCTGCTGCTTGAACTAGCCATATGCAACTGATAAGATAGCAGAGCTAGCAGAAAGGTAAAAATAAATCATTTACTGCATATGTCAAAAGTTGTGGTTAGTATTCTGGGTCAGTATTTTCTTCCTCAAACTCTTTTTATCAGAAAGCCAATGTCAACGACCCAGTTTTCATTAATGGCCCAGAGCGAGGATTTGGATGCCTTTCCTGTCAGAGTGGTTCAAGTCTTTTAATAAGACTTGGAGAGGAGGATTCAATCAGCTGCTGAGATGGAGCAAGTACATCCCAATATAAAAACACCTGCATATCCATATGCAGAACACGTGTTTGCTCTCACTGTCACATTCAAGACCACCACAGCACCACAAACTCCATGACAAACGACTTCAGACAAGCCAAACACAAGAAAACAAGCATTCAAAAAAACCACAGTCTTACACAATGGCTCTTTTGAATCACTCTTGAGGAACTGTATTGTGCGATTCATTGGGCTTTAAAACAGACGTCTCATTGTTATCAGAGCTGAGCTGATCTACGAAGTCTGCTGGCCACATGTGTCCGTTATGCTAATACACATTAGCATACTGTACATAAATGTGATTTGGGTATTTCATTTAATCCCTAACCTCATAATGTGCAAATATATATGCAAATATTTATGAGTGAAGCCCCCACAGGACAAGCTCTTACAAATGATACAGTTATGACCTTGCAGCCATGGAGACCACAGTACTGCTGACAACACTGAATACATTTCATATTTTGTCCTGTGTGATCTTTCATCTATACTAAAACTTACGTAACACGAGTTTTTATGTTCTTATGATATTCTTATGCACTTATTTCATCCTTTGCAGAGGCATTTGTCAGGTTGTTTTAAAGGCAACATGACACTGATAACAATCAAATGTAAAACAAGAAAGTCCAATGCACAGTATACAGTATTCACAATATTATATTCACTCACATTCATCACTCGTGACCTAATGTTTTTCACATAAATTTACTTCCAGGACCGAATTGCTCTACTGAAATATGAAATGGCACTGCCCCTAGTATGTTGCCCCTGTATATTGCTCATTTTGGGAAATGTACCTATTATAAGTTATTATTTTTTTATTTAATACTGTCCTAAATCAGCTTTTTCACATAACAGATGTTTATATCTTTATATCTCCACAACACAAAATAATAAATGAATTTATAAAAACTACCCCATTCAAAAGTTGTGAATTTTAATACTGTGTATCGTTTCCTGGATGATTCACGACCTTCTTTCTGTTTTTGTGATTTACACCCTCAGGCTCTTAATGCATTGTGTTGCCTTCTTGAGCATCAGTAAATGTTTCCACCTTTTGTAATAACTGTGTTTGAGTCCCTCGGTTGTCCAGTGGTAAAATATGGAT
>JAUMHR010000049.1:16353858-16364594 GCA_032361145.1 Enteromius fasciolatus
TTCCCTGAAAATAATTGCACACCTCAGAACGTTCGTCAGCCAATCAGATTCAAGCATTCAACAGCCCCGTAGTATAAAATAACAATAAATTATGTATAATTACACGCATGTAACCCTAAACCAAACACTAATCCTAACCATACAGTAAGTACATTTAGTTAATTATTATTACTTTGTTTTTTAGGATTTAGCCGAAAATATTCCAGATTCATGTGGTTTAGTTATTTCAGCGAATGCATTATTTCAGTTCTTAAATTCTGAATTTAGTCCAATCTTGGAATACAAAGCTACAAGAAATATCCAAAACATGAAGACATCTTGAAAGCCTAATAGCTTATATTTTAGTTGGTTCCCCAGTTCCTAAACTAATTTAAATTCACCGCAAGCACCTTGAAACACTAACATTTCGTGAACCCACGTTCAACCGCTCTTTTTCTGATGTATCAAAGCAATTGCCAGGACTTTTTTCTGTTCTAAGTTCAAACGAGTTTAAACTTGCAACATTACCCTTCCACGACACTATTTGCAAAGCTTTTCATGTGGAGGTCATAGCGGCACTTGATGCGAGTCACGTGAAGGGGCCTTAACGCTCTCACGTCACCAACGAGCACAAAACAGCAACCGACCACCATTTAATTACGGTTCCCCTCCACCTCAGAACTCTCAATGTCAGACTGTTTCTGTCATAATGAAGACAAACGCTCCTTACAGCCCTGATTTGTCAGCTCAAACTGCTGGTGTCCAGAGGAAAGAGGGTATTTGTGAGCGTATATGGGGTTCATGGGGGATGTATGTGGCAGGGGTTACATTCCTCCACCAGCTGCTCCTCATTTCACCTCATTCTCGGCATCTTAAATTTCGTAGCAGGAGGGATGTTGTGGGGTTCAGGGGACGATCAGAGGGGGTCTTTCTATGTGCGTCACTTACAAAAGACAGATACAGTAAACACACCTACTGTACTACTTACACCACAAGTCAAACTCAAGACCCCTGGGTGGGAGACGACCTGCCCACTTTTTATACATGCTCAAAAAACTCCTATTTCATATATAAACTCAAACTATACTTCAAATCCACTGTGGTCTGTGGCTTCCGCAGATCAAGTTTACATTATATTTTAATATAATTGTACATAATATTTAAATATTTAAAACAATATTGGCACCAGTACATAACAGCTACAGTATGTTTACTACACAGTTCCCTAGAGTACAGTATTTTACTCTCAAATAAAAAAGTAACATCCAGTTATTTATTTACAAATGTATTAATTTAAGCTGCAGTTTGAGCAGAATAATACTAACAAAAACAAATACTGAAAACATTTTTAGCATGATTAGTGGGATTATTAAAAATATTTATTTACTGAAAGCAACAAGACACTTTAGCAGTACACATTCTGTTTAACTGTTTGATTATTATATCGTTAAAAATGGTTGTTTATCAGAACAGATTCAGAGAAATTTAGCATTACATCACTTGCTCAGCAACGGATCTTCTGCAGTGAATGGGTGCCGTCATATTGAGAGGTCAAACAGCTGATAAAAACATAATAATAACACAAGTAATCCACATGACTTCAGTCCATCGGGTAACCTCTTTGTTACACATTGTGAAACAAACAGCAGTGTGTAAGAAACAAATCTTAATTTTTAACATTAAATTACTGGCCAAAATATGATTTTACAAACCATAATAACATTTTCTCCATTGTAAAAGTCCATGCTTTGTTTTCTCTTACTTCAGTATGCACAGAAATATAACATAAAATAGCTTGATCTTGCACATTTCTCTCATGATTCTAACAATTAATTTTCACTGGAGAAAGCAATATGAATAAAATAATTGTTTGAAGTAAAAAAAAGCACTTTTGGGTTTATTACACACGCATTGTTTTTCACGTCACAAGATGTCAATTGATTGGATTATTGTGATGATTTAATCAGCTGTTTGGCTGACGGCACCCATTCACTTCAGAGGATCCATAGGTGAGCAACTGATGTAATGCAAAATTTCTGCAAATCTGTTCAGATAAACATTATCGACAATATAGCAAATATTTCAGAAATAATATGAGCAATTAATAATTTTTAAGTGACATTATTATAAACATTAACATCATGATTTTCTGTAAAGCAGCTTCTGTATTGTGAAAATCACTAAATTAATAAAATTTACATGACTTGTGGAGGAGCGTTACTGTTATTTTATCACAGGAAAACCACTGGAATAAGTTTATGGGATATGGCGCAACGACTAAACGCAATATTTCTGAACCTACCACCAATCACCCATAATTCACCAGGAGAGGTGTGCAGTATGTGTGCAGCAGCAGCACTATTGGAGTGTTGCCCTTTTCATAGTGACCAGCTCCAGCTCTGCTGTCTGGGGTTGCATGTGGGAGGTGATGGACAGATGGCTTTAATGTCATCCAAATCGTAACATGTCAGGGTCCACACAAAAATAAACAGCCAATCCAAAAACTCTGTCCTGCCCAGAAGTGAATAAAAGCAGCCTCTACATGGCACGGGTTATCAGTAAAGTAAAACCAGATTGTAACCTAGATTTCTGAAAAACCCATTTGGACTTCCCTGAGATGGAAAGAGAAACTGAAGAACAAAGAAACTGGGCTAGAGAGTACAAATAAAGTCTATTGTGATGAGAAGCTGAAGGAATATAACTGGAAACAGAAGGGAATAAACAAGGGATAAGCTGTACTGTTTTTACTGAAGTTCTTTCTAGACATCTGATATCAAGCAAAGATTTATGTCACTGATGCGTTACCCTACTCTCATCAACTGTACATATTCAGACAGTATTTGCATTTGATTCCTCCATTTGCAGCTGAAGCTACTAAGCACTGAATCAGAGAGCAGAGAGCTGTTTTTCTCTTACCATCTTTGTTGCTGGTGACAGGGATGTTGTGGACAGTTCGAAGTTTGAAGCAGGAGCCAGTCAACACTTGTAGCTCTACTGAACTCAACACACAGGCCTGCAGGTCTGAAACACACACACACACACACAGTGAGTTCTACACATCAAGTTTATTATCAATAATTAAAAATATTTCAAATCATTTAAAAAATATAGCTGCAACCACAATATGAAATATAAAGAAATAAACACTTAAATCACTAAAATTACTAACTGGAAATAAACTAAAAACTAAAAGTGAAATAAACATAAATTAAATATAAATCAATAAATAGTTTAAAAATGAATAAAAAGGAGAAATCACATCATAAAATTACTAGAAATGAAAATGGAAAATAGAAAACAATAAAAACTATAAATTATACTAAAATAAAACTGCTATGCACAGAATGATAGAACATTTTCAAGAAATATTGTGCTGTCCAAAAATAAATCCAAGCTGATTCTTTTGTTTATGCAAAATGTGAAGAAAAAAATGCATGTCAGGTGGAAATAAATGAACAGTGAGATATTACTATAATATTACAATCTAAATTTTTATATAACTTTTATATAACTTAAAAAATTAAGATTATGAATAAACCATCTTGCTGGCCTTTTGCTAAGTTTGCTGAGGCCCCCTAGTGGACCCCACAGCTAGTGGACCCAGCACTGGACTCATAGCGGGGCCAATTCAGGAATGATGGAGAGTGTCGTTTGTAGTGATGATGAGATATTGTATGGAATAATAAACTGATGTTTTAATAGAACACGACGTCTAACCTTTCTTCTGCAGTTTCTGAATGCTCTCCCGCCATTCTGACCTCTCGTAGTCTGATGACAGCAGGAACAGGTAGCTCTGGAGAGAAAGAAAGCAAGTTCAAGAATAACAATAGCTCCCTCTACTGGACTGCTATACACAGCAGAAACGCTTCATTTAACTGGAAAATGTTTAATATAACACCCAACCTGACAAAACATCTGAGAGATGTCAAATAAATATCACACAGAACGGTGTAGTAAATCGGATGCTTGTGCGATGCGGTACCTTGCCGTGTTTGTTGTGGATGCGGAATGGGATGGTGGGGGAGAGTAACAGCAGACACGACTCCTGCTCGTTCATCTTCTTCCTGAGACGATCCACATTACGACTCTGACCCTTCTGTGCTTTCTGTTCACACACAAATCAGTCTGATATTAGTGCTTTAAAAATATGCTTCCAGGCAAAATATGCCTGAGACATCTGTCAGCTTGTGTTTCTCAGATACTAACACACACAGCAGCCAGCATGACTGTAATCAGTAATCTGCATTTCAATCAGAGAAACTTCCTGCTCTGATTAGCCCTCTCTTTCCTTCTAACTCTCTCTTATTACTCAGAACGGAGTTGTTGAAGAAACCAAAAGCTCAACGGAGCAAAATTGCAAATTGAAATCCCTAGCTGACTCCATGCTAATTTACAGTAGGGTCCAAAAGCCTGAAAATGTTTCATATCTGGACATGATAAAAAAAAAAAAAATCATCTGGTGCCATGGCAGGTCTTAAAATTTGGAAAACAAAACCTCAGATGAACAACAACACGTCTTAACACAGTGTCATCATTTATTCAACAAAAACTGGGCCAAAATTTAACAGGATATACTGTGTGTGTGTCAATATATATATATATCTATATATCTAATGTGTGTATACATATACACTGAAGACAAACCTCTTTCATGTTATTTTTAACTCTAAGAATAAAAAAAATAATTTCTCTCATGTTATGTGTATGTAAGAAATGTATTTCTTATATTTCTTATATACCATAGGACACTACCCATAAATTTTATATATATATATACACACACACACACACACATATATATATATATATATATATAATATAGAAGAAATCACTCATGCATACAAACGTTACAGATATTTGATCAAAAAATTATATTTCTAATTTAAAATTTTTTTTAAAATTCTAATTATAAAACATTTAAAAATGCTTAACTACAAGTTAAATTTAAAATGAATTTCAACATGTACAGAAAACAGTAAAAGCCATGGACTTCAGCAGTGAATAGAAGATGACTCAACTGACTTCCCGGTTTAAATAGTTTTTTATTTTATTATATTATTTATTTATTGTTTTATTATTTATTTATTTTCACGGCAAGAAGCCGTGTAATAAGCAGCTAGCAGGTTGTTATCGCAGAATAAAGCTTGACAGATTTATCGGCAGCCCGACACAAAGCGGAGGCAAAACCTTCTGGCTGTACATTATCCCTTACTGAAAACGTTTTGTGAAATGTTTGTTTGTGAAGTCAATTTAATGCTTGGAACACTGTTTGTGTGTCTGTGAGAGTTTCCATTAGGGCTGACGCAGTCCTCCTCTTATTGTGTGTACGAGCTTTACTGGAAATGATGTTATCAGGCTTCCAAAGCTAATTAAAGACTCCTGAGCCCCACTGCTCAGTCTGTCTGTGTGTGTCACAATGTTATATCGTGACAATGTAATGGGCTACATGACTGCTGTGGAGTAATCGCTTTGAGCAGAAGGAACTCCCAGAAGAGACACCCTGACAATCCCAGGAGCGAGTGCTCTCAGAAGGGAACTCGTTCGATTCTCTCACTGTCAGCAAGCATAAACAAACCCGCTCACACAGCACAGTCTCCCCTGTTACCGAAGCTGAGAGTTGGGGTGTCACCTTTCCTCTAAGTGTGAGGCACTGCCTTGCTGTCCTGTGCTGACCTTGGCTGAACAATGGAAGCGGGCGGTCTAAGTTCTGCCTAAATGTAAACTGTGACCTGCTTCAGCAATGCCAAACATCAGTTAACAAACCACAAAATCCACTTTCTCCTTAATTCCATATAGAGGTCTACAAAGCACTGCTTCAGAGTCTGGCATGACTTGAGATTGAAAAGGACTGGTAATTAAGTGAAGAACCTCATAGTTCTTTGTAGCAGAAAGAGGCTCTTAAGATGTTTTTAAATTATCTTTAAACTAGGAAAAGATGGTTCTTTTAAGCAGTGTTGACTGAAAAGTTTGCGAGGATACCAATAATGTTTTTCATGGCTTCACTGTGTTTAGCAGACAAAAACATACCAAAATCATTAGCTTAATTACTGCAATTAAAGTGGAAAAAAAAAAAAACTGTACATAAAGAAAGGAGCCTGAAAAAAAAATCATATTTTAGAAGAAAATTTCACACACACAAAAAAAATGTATTAAGCATTATATATATATATATGCTTTTTATTTATTTATTGTATGTGTGAATGTCAGTAAGATTTGTAATGCTTTTCCTATGCTCATCAGGCTGTAAAAATTTGATAAAAAAATACAGAAACAAATAATTTAATAAAATATTATTGCAATTTAATATAAGAGTTTTCTTTCTTTTTTTTGTTTCAAATATAATTTACTCCTGTGAAGCAAAGCTGAATTATTACTCCAGTCGTTAGTGTTACATGATCCTTCATAAATCATTCTAATATGCTGATTTATCATGGAAACAGGAAACAGTTGGAGACTATTGTACTGAACAGAAAAAGAACAGTACTTATTTAAAATATACATTTAGTGTATTAATATATAAATAAATAAATACACACACACACACACACACACATATATATAAATATATATATACACAATTAATGTAAGAGAAACTGTACCTTTTCTTTCTGGATCTCGCTTTTGATGGTGGAGATCTTGATCTTCATCTCCTCAATCTCATGCTCAGCGAGCGTCTGGACGTGAGGGATAGAATCTGAGTCATCCAGAGTCTGGAAGCTCAGATCAGCCAGAGGGATGTACCATTTACACTCATACTGCTGATGTCTCCTGAACACACACATAGAAAAATGTTTCAATTTCATAGGATGACATTTTAAATTGACAACTATAGTATATATAAAAGTATATAATTTGAGTGCATTAAGTGTATAGTGTGCTCCTGCTCACGTGCACATAAACACATGCCTCATAACGTCCTGACAGGAAATGCCTACGTGGAGACTGACTAATTAATCTAAGCACTTTCTATTATGTTGACTACACACACACACACACACACAAACACGCTTAAGGGATCAAAATGTGATTCCACAGCCGAAATGCTTAATAATGCGCTCTTATAATGACATGATTATGATGCCCAGCATGGTTTTGCAGCAAAATATAATCTGCTCATCATCATGCATAACAACCAATTAAAATCATTGCCTAATTCAGTCTGGTTAAGATGCTGAACACTTTACAGTCTCTGGCAGTGGTGAGGACGAAATCCAGAATTGAATGTCCCAGAGTAGATTACATGCAGCAAATTAAAACTGTGTTTAAAGAAGACTGGTGTTTAGTATTCACATTATACGTCTTATTCTTCTGGGAAGGGTGTTGTTACAAAAACACAGACCTGCATCAGGATAACAGCAGCCAGTTATCAATCAATATTACGCTGTCTTTGGCATTGTAACTACGACAACAGCAGAGTGACAAATGAGGTTGACCCTAAATCAAAACTTCATCTACTGGCACCAAACACACAGCGGACTGTAGAGTGTTGTATGCATGAGAGGGTACACCATAAAATGAGAAAGTGAGTTTGTGTGTGAGTCTCCATGTTCTTACCCAACTGCTGTCTTTTTCATCTTGGCACAGAGCAGAAGGTCTGTGAAGAGGAAAACATGACGGAGTTTACGCGTCCCCTCCGACACCTCCACCAGGAAGCCATCCTTCACCAGCTGACGAACCTGCCCGAGACACGAAAACACCCACCGTTACTTCCTGTGGACTCATCAGAGCAGAAACACACAGAACATGTGCGCTTTTGGAAAACCAAGGACGACAAAGGTCACGGACCTGCCTGCAGTTACACAAGTCATCACTGACACTGTACAGCTTGAGAATAAATAGTGCTGGCAATATTAAACTCATTTTAAATAAGTGTTAAGAAGAAAAGTGATTTTATGGTAATACATAAATACAGTTGATCTGCTCATACTGTACTCCCGTGTGAACGATGAGCTCATCAAACGCACAACAAAGATAAACAAAAGAGGATTTGAAAAAAGATTGACCTGTAGGTTGCTAAGGCAATTATTACAGTTATGGGTGTGGGTGTTAATATACTGTTATTTGTGACCATGTTAATAATACATGCACAGTTATAATACTGTAAATTATACAGCACTATTAATATAGCTAACACTAGGAACAGGTGGCTTACAAACGCTTATTTTGCCTCCTTACACGTGCATGTTGAATTTGATTGATTAGTCAAAAAGAAAGAAACAAAAAAACAACAACCATGAAATCAAATTACAGATGAATTTGACTGATAGCATCATCTTTTTTCCCCTAGAATTTCTGTATATATACATATAATTATACCTTACCTTTTGGCCACAATAATACTGTAGTGAAAATCTGATATTGTGCCAGCACTTCTTGGTTCCAGATCATTCCAAAGTGAACCAAAAGTTAATAATAAAAGTCATCTACTCAAACTAATAATTAGACGTCTTTTTTAGAGATGCATACAGAGCCATGTGGCTACAACTACATCTCTCCGTCTGTGGTTAAATCAACAGATTCAATATAGTTTCTCGAGCAAAAAGCCAACAAAGTTGACATACAATTTTAAATATATATATATATATATATAATTTTTTTTTTTTTTTAAATATATACAGTGCACAGCATAAATGACTACACAAAAGATATATTTTCATCACAATCACTAATACAATTAATACAAAAAAAGCAAAATTGAAAGCTAAAAAACATACTTACTAAAATTAAAGAAATATATGTAATTGATATCAGTAAAATAAGCATATTAACCAGTTTTGTTAAAGTTAAGTTGCGGAAATGAGCACAGCCTAGTTTCATTCAACAAATATATAATACTCTAGTAATAAGTGTGTGCTCCAGAATTTGAAATATACTGACCCTTCTTGGCACAAAATATACAAGCTTGTGACATGATTTGTTATTGTTACATCTACCCTGTTTAACTCCTGGAGAATAACCTCCTAAATGCTTTGGTCTGTAATTGGGTGTACTGCTCAACTCATAATCTGGTTGATTATTTATTCGATTCATTTTATAGTCAATACAAAAGAAAATGTATTTTTTTTAATCAATTGAGACTCAACTGAGGTGGTCTCGGACTAATGGGTTTGCTGTGGGAACAAGTGCAGCTGGTGCAGTGGGTACGAGCTCAACAAAAAACAGCACAAACAGAAACTAAGAACACACACGAGGTGCCGAGCCAAAGGTTATTATTAAAGTAGGTGTGAAAACACTCTGACACCTGCCTTATAAATGCCTTGCCTTATAATTTTGCATATATAGTATACATATAAACTATTTATGTAAAATACAATGTTATATTCTCTTTCTCTGTTGGTCACAAACACACAGAGTCACACACCTCTCCCTTCGGTGTGGTTACGGCAGTTCTGCGTGGGTCGATCTCTTCATTGATGCTGGACAGGAAGTTCTGGGATATTCTCAGAGCATCCTGAAGCAGAGGGAAGTCTGGATGATCCTTAGGAGTGTGTTTCAACAAATCCTGAAAATAAAACAATCAACAAACATATCTCAGATTTACTGTTTGTTTATTATATATGACAATCCAAATATAAAGTTATACGTTAGGCTAAAAGCATATGATCTTTATGGAGTAGAATTTAATAGTCAGAGTGCCTCTTTATGGCATAGAACACACTTAATTACAGTTCACAGGTCAAAACGTCATCACAGATAAAAGGCAAATACTTAACATGCAGACAATTTATCAAGTTAACAAATCAAATGTAATAGCCCGTGTATTTGCATTCTAGTAAAGTGACCTTACAGATTTAAACCTGACCGCATGCATCAATAGATGTATATATTTTTAGAGAGAGAACTCACATGCAGGACTAGAGTGCTGCGAGTGACACGGTCAATAGGCTTGTAGAGGAGAGCTGCAAAAATAAACATTAAAAAATGATTTATAATCATCATAAATTATGAAATATTCTTTTATACAGTAAGATGTAAAAGCTTTCAACTATAAAAGAAACACTCATACTTCCAATCATACAAATGCTCCAAACAAAACAAAACAAAAAAGAAAAGAAAAGAAATACCCTTTCCCAAACTCTATTACACAGCTGACTGAGCAGCTAGACACTACGGATAATAGCATCATCTCGGAGCACTTCACAAACATGAGTGTCCAGGACGAATGAATGCAAACACTGAGAAGAGGCTCAGTTTATGTCTTCAGCTCTCTGTAAATCCACACACTCTCAATAAGCTGACAGACTGAGAGAGAAGGAAACGCATATCTGTCAGCTCACAGTATGATGCCCTCCCTCTAGCCATACTGTATCTGTGATTCTGAACACTGCAGTGGGATATGAATACCTCAGTACCATAAAGCCAGACCAATCTATTGCTATTCGGTTCCTTTTATCCATCTTATTTTACAATGCAGAAGTAATCTATTTTCTTTAAATAGACTGTAAATATGCATGACTTACAATTTATAAGCCGCTATAGTTATACTAGTAACTACAGTAGTTGGGATGTGCATCTCCATAACGAAGGTCAATGTAATACTAATCTCAAAATAGAGCCAACAATACATTACATTATTACACAACGATACATTAAAGTTGTGTATGAAGCAGCTACCAATGTTTACGATACAGTGCAATCTGATTCCAAACCGATTCATTTCAACACAATGAGATTTGACACCAAGGTTATTATAGTTTCGCATTTTTAAATTCGTTTTTATTTTAATATCGTTTTCAAATTTGCTATGAATTTTAGTT
>JAUMHR010000049.1:16396628-16410415 GCA_032361145.1 Enteromius fasciolatus
CCCCTACTGTTACTTTGTTAAAATAATAATACAGCAAGTAACATTATTCTGCAGTAGTTTATGATTCCTAATGTGTTGAACCTCACTGTAAAGTATAAAGGACGAAGTTGGAACAACTTTCCTACATTGTGTAATGGTAATGAGTCATGATTTTACATCAGCGCTTCATGATGTCACAGTACTTGTACACACACTGTGGTATTCCCACGTCAGCTCCCAACAACACACAAATGCACACGGATCTCTCCTGATGGACAGCCCGCTACCCTTTAGCCCCGTCGCTGTCAATCAGCTGCTTGTTTCCATGCCGAGTGCCCAGGCTGCCATGACGACTTGAGATTCCTCAATGCAGTTACTGGCTGAATGAGAATGAGAGGCTCCTGAATGTGAAACAATGCTCTATTTATAGGCATGCGAGTGAGTTTAAAGCTGCTGGACATACAGTGGTAACACCATTCTGTGACACCACACGTCACACAGACATATAATATTTGCAAAATTAGTAGGTCATATTATATTGGTATCTAAAAGTAGTTTCTTATTGACTTGAGTTTGCATCAATCTCTTACCAACTGCCTGCTGATTCAGGGTTCTTTCAGAGTGAAAATTACCTTAAAAAACAGCCTCAAAATACTTTTTTCATGTATGTGCTTTTTGTTCCTTTCTATCCAAGTTAACCATTACTATTATAGAGACACAACATTTTAGGTGCAATTTCATGAGGCAAAAATATGACTAAGATAAAGGGCATGATATTCTGAATACTGTAATAAAAAATAAAAAAACAACAGCGTCAGATGGCACACCTACACGCTACCCACGGATTATGCACACAACATCTGATGCAGACTGCATGCTAAAACGGCAATGAAGAAGCCAGAACATATTACATTCTGATAATTTGTTTATTGTTGTCTATACAATATTCACGGAGACTGCCATGTCATCATTTCAAATCAGGCACCACTTTGTTGCGCCACGGTCTATTATTGCGGTAGCATCGATTTCAGATTCACTTTCAGTGTAAGTGAAAAGTCCTTGGACAGAACAGCGTGCACCAGACTCTATGCCAGCAATCAAAAGTCTGTCACCAGCCAAACTTTAGGCTACATTGGAATGCATGCACCTAAAATAGAATAGATTCCAGCAGGAATCATTCATCAACAGGTATCTAGTCATCCCTAGACAACGCACAGCCGCTAAGAGGAAAAGAAGCCTGATTAAACTCACACATGCTGTTACTGCTGGGCGGTTTGACTAAAAAAAACTTTTTTTCCCCCCGGACTGTGTATTTTTAATTCAGATTTAGTAGCCAAACACAAGTTCACTTTGACCAAATCTGAACAACTTCAGAATAAAAGCCGTGTAAACGACAACAAGAAGAAATGATGGCACATTTGGAGAATTTTCCATAAAATCATGTTATGTTTTAGTATAATGTTATAGACCCCATACAATCATAGACATCTTTTTAGTACATGTCTGTTCTTTTTTTTGCCTAATATTTTACTTGATAAATTATTTAGCAGACATTGTTACAAGTTTGGTGTCTGTATTTTTTTTAAGAACTCAGTTATGCACATCAAGGATGCATTTGATGCATTCGGAACAGAAACATATTTTGTTGCATTATAAATGTTACAAAATAAAAATAATTAAATAAAAAAAAGCATATCAATTTAATGCATTCTTGCTATTTAAAAGGAATAATTTAAGACATTGACAATTTGAAGACATTATGGCAGGACGATGATTGACTTATGTAATCGGTAGGAATCAGTGCTAAACGTCTCCTGGAGGAAGGGAAAGAGACAAATATCTGCACATGAGCAAAAAACTAAAATAATGCAGAACATACTACTATATTCGAGGATGAAGTGTTTCAGAGATACAGTATTGCAGTGAAGAGAGTGAAAGAGCTCTGCAAATTAAGATGTATTTGAACATAATAACTGGCACACATCTGTTTTTAATATAAGTAAGTGTTTCCTGTTTTCTTCTGAGGGCTGATGTAAGGCTGTGGTTCATTTCTCTGCTGTAATGGAGAGACTGAGGGGATGCATGTCTGGTTCACACGTACATCCCATCCAGTCGACAAGATGATTGATGTGCAGCAGATACCCACACGCACATCGCCCATGTTAAAGTGGCCAACCTAAATGTCATTTCATAGGAAATTGATTTTAGTTCATGCGATTAAATCTAATCTATTAGAAGACCTCCAACACAGTGTTGGGCTGCTGCTGTTTGTCTTATGTGTGCATGTGTTAAACAGAGCACCAAATAAACGGATCTCAGCAGCGGGACTCTGCTGTGTTTAAAGACGGGCTGTAATCTAATTTGCTGAGTGCAGAGTGATGATTAGTCCCACTGCTGTAAACCCCACAACACAATTCAGAGGGGATCACACTTTTGCCTCTCCAAGCTGATCCCAGCATGAGCAAAGAGAAAAAAATTATTCACTAGCTCCTTATGCAGCGCTCTCTTCTGAAGAGCTCTCGGAGCTGCTGAGGTGTAATTGCTTAGTATTCATTTGTGCCTCTTTGAATGTTTGATTCACTTGTTTGTATTTTCAAATAAAATATTTATTGTTTGATTTGTTTTATGGTTTCGTTTTCTGTTTTTGTTTTCTATTTATAGTATAATATTGAATGCATAGCAGAAGAGTAAGCTAGCTTGGGGGGAAATTGTCTTTTAATGTGCTCTTTAAAAGTATTTTAAGGGTGTTGTTTGTTTTTTCATTTCAACTGTGTTTTATTTTTCTGTTTTGTTTTGCTATATTGTTTTGTTTAGTGTAATTTTTTGTTTATTTTATTTACATACTTATACCATGCTCTTAAGGCATTTAATCTTTTGGGGGGGAAAGGACATATGTATGAGAGTGTGGCAGAAGAGTATGCAAGTTTACAACAAGTTTGCATCATTTAAAGGACCGTTTTGATACATATTAGTTACATGCATCAATTATATTTTCCCATAATGGAAAAGAAAAGAAGTGCCCACATCTGGAAGATCAGTGTATTATTTATGCTGTTTTTGTATAACGATGCATTTAAAAATGAACAGACAAACATACATTTATAAGTATATATGCACAATATTAGTCATTGCAACGTGTATGAATCTGCACTTCAAATTCCTGCTGGAAATAAAAGACTATCTAGGTGACCTTCGGATACTTATTTCAAGATGCTATGATTAGGAACACACTAATTCTTATTTTTAATATTCAGGGCAAATGTTTTGTGAATTGGGACATGGCATTTATGAGGTTTTGTTTTGTTTCTGACAGCTAATGCTTCTATTCATGTTTTATTGTACACATGTCAACTTGCCAAATAAGTACTCTGACATTAAATTTGAAATATATAGTCAGAAGTAGATGTAGAAAAATGAGAATGTCCTTCCTCAGCACTTCTGTGCAACTGTTCAGGAGAATTACGTAATCTTTCGCAAGGCTCTGGCTCGCTCTGTCTTTCCGAGCCTCTAGATTTTAAACGCAGTGGAAAAACAGGCAGGAGTAATTTCAGTATGTGTGTGTGTGTCACAGAGTCTCATCTGGTGACTGTTATTGAGGGCACGAGAGGGATCACAGTCTCTCTTCAGGGACATCATTAGGGAAAAAATGAGGAGGAGATGAAGAAAAGAGATGGATGATGAGAAAAAGATAAGCGATCACGGTATAAAGATGATCCAAATCTAGATCTTTCCATTTTCCATAAGACAAAAACCTCTCAAAACCAATCACTTAAAAGGTAACAGCCATAACATCCAAGCAAAACAAAACTGCAAGGTTTTTTAAATGTGTGTGTGTGTGTGTGTGTGTGTGTGTGTTACAGAAACTAAAAGTTGGTAAAACTGTTTGTCCAATGTCTACAGCACACCTTAACCTCAGCATGAAAAACAGTAACAGTGATGATGCTTGTCTATAAAAGACGATCAAAATGAGAGGAGGGTTTGAAAGGAAAAAGTGGGGTGGTGACAGACAGTTTTGCCATCTGTTCTTTTCTGTAAAGATAAGACCATTACACACACACACACAGAACACGCAGAGCACAAATATCAATTGACTTACGCCTTCAGTAATCGATACAAACACTGTATCGAGAGTGCTCAATGCCAGTGGCCCAAACAAACACACTCCATATACAACACATGAGCTAATAGTGGCAGAGAAAATTCCAATCAGTCTCACCATCACAGCGTTAAATTGGAATTCCTCTCCATGGAAGCATCTCATCTGAGACGCCAGAAGCTGTTTAGCAGAACAGACACGTCTATTTTACACAGTGTCCTCTTTTTCTCTCTCACACTCATCACTACATTCACTTTCTTTTTGTTTCTCCTTCCATTTTCACGGAAGTAAACTGAAGTTTACAGTAAAGACACAGTCCAGTAAGGCTTTCCAAACAAATGCTAGTGAAATTGAAATTTCTATTAATTAAAAGTAATAATAAAAAATAAAAAAAATCACAAAAATATTAGGCAGCATATCAACACTGATAATAACAAGAAAACCAATTCAGCTTTGCAATATCAGATACGGAAACGGACAAACTGTTACTTTACACTGTGATAATATTTACTTTTGCTGTATTTTTGATCAAATATAAGCTTCTTTCAAATATATAAAAAAAATCATTTCTAGATGATGTTCATTTGTTTCAGTGTCTGTTATGCTTTGAATAGCGCTGATGTAAACATGTCATCAATATAATGTTATCTACCTGGTTGACATTACCAAGGTTCTGTCTGAAAGTGTACTTCAGATAGTCTTAGAAGCATCAGAACAAACAAATGAGTAATGTTTTACACCGCATGCCATCGTTTTTCAAGTGTTTATAAAACAGAACACATTAACTGCAAGCACCACTTATTTCCAGAAAATATATACATCTAGTTGTTTTGCTTACTCCCATTCTTTAGTAATCACCATTTCAGTACATGTTCACAATGTCCACAGGTTAAACTGAACAAAAACAACAGAAGAGGTGATCGGTTCATTTGTAATACCACAATAATAAAGCCATTTAAACCACAAAAGAGCTGCTTTAGTAACATTATTGAGCTTGGCTGCAAGCTTGAACATAACAAGCAGAGGAGGCTGAACCTCATGCAGAGAGATTTGAGAAGATCTAAAAGGTCAACAGGCTGCTTGAGTCTCTACTCCTGACTCCAACATTTTACAACCCCTGAACCCATGAGAGGAGAGGGAGAGAGAGGAGGGGGAATAGAGTGTTTTCTTGTATTGCTTGTGTATCAAATAACAGGGTTGTTGTGTACAATTAACAATAAAATATTATACTAGATTATTATGATAACAGTGAACAAAACATTACTGAACATAGAGCCTTCTATCCAATAATCTTTTGATAAACTTTTACATTTTCTTCTCGTTTTATAATTTAAACAGTAAATGTTGTTTTGATGCCTTTTAGTGTGATGTGACCGATCACTGCAGCCTCCTCATTTTGAGCAGCATGTCATCTCTTGCTTTTTACTTCTAGTTCCAGCACAAAATAATCATGTACATTGAACGAAATAATACAGTTCAGTGAAATATTTCACGGAATAATAAAGATTTCGAATATTTTTTCATTATCAGTTGTCTTCATTATTTAATGTGTCTTTGAACAAATCTGTCATGAAAACCAGCCACGATTTAAATGACGCTTTACAGCGAATTTCAGGAGGACCATGCACAAATAGGAGCTGCTTCCAATCTCCACATTACTAATTACCTCACCGAACTCTTCTCCTCCGCCTTAAAAATCGCTCACTTCCTCTTCTAAGTATCTGCGTTTTTGTCTTCCTCCGCCTCCCCCTTTCCGTCACCTGTGCCGAGGCCAGATCTAATATCTTTCCGCGTTCTCCACTTCCTTCGGGGGGGCTCGCGGGGACCAGGCTGGGCTCCGAGCACCTGTTAACTCTAGCCTCCTAGGGCTCGGGGCCGCCGGGCTCCCTGCCTGTCCGCCAAACAAGCTTTACTCATTTATCGCTGAGGAAGTGGGAACTAGTAAAATGTTTATATTTCAAAAATCTAATTAAGCAGAAACAATTATATTATTTAAAATGTTATATTAAAATGGTCTTTTATGCTATTTATATACAGCTCAATTTGATGTACAACAATTCAGTAAAATTAAAACCTTTTTTTGTGTTTTGATTACAAAAATAATTTTAGTGCACCAAAAAAGGCATATGCATCTTTCTTGAATGTACATAAAATAAAAACAAGTTGACTGTTTGCCTCTGAACAATAAGCAGTCGCTTAAAAGCTGTTGTTGTGCTTTGTTTTTGAGCTGTTCCACAAGCTGAATGAGATGCCTCAATATTGTTTACTTGAAGCTTCTGTTTATAAAAAATCTAAAGCTTTGCCTATATATGAAACGTGTGAATCCTTCGAAAGGTTACAAAGATACAACTACAGTCCACTAAATATTTCCAAACAACGGGTGTTTGGCATTTACAATTCTCTACTATTTATTCAACAAATCCATATTCAGCAATAAGTACTATACGGTTACACTCACAAAAGAACAGCATGCAGGAGATGACCTAACCTTTCTAAAGGTCCTGACAAACCCAACAAGGGAATATAAAAGGCTGCCTCTCAATATAGAAGACTCTGCCTGCACAGACGCAGAGAAAGAGACGTATGAAATGACAGGGATGCTCCTGAGATTATGTGAAGCAGGCCTGCACCCAAGAAGATAAGTGATGTGTTGTAAATACCATATGCAAGTACCTCGCGCTGTCACCACGGCAACAGTCATGCGCACCCCCCATATGTCCTAATTATTCCGATTCTCCCGAATGGAGATGACATGACTCTTCAGTAATTACTCGAATGAGTTTCCCAGAGATTCCAGCCAGTTAGTATGAGCCGGACGACAACAAGAAGGGAGGAAGAGTGAGAGAGATGTCTGTTTAAATCACAATATGTACACATCCTTCATCTGCTCAGATTCAGTATGAAGGCTTCCCTTTTTTTAGGTCACCAAGCTGCCAAGGCACACCACACACATACTGTAAATACAACAATGCTAAGTACTACAATGTTGTGAATGTGTACTTTTACAATCAGAGTTATATTTAAAAAATATCCTGGCTCTTCCGAGCTTGGCAGTGAATAAGGGTCAAGATTTTAAAGCCCAACAAAAGTGCACCCATCCATCATCCAGGGGGTTACCATAGGCCTTTTTAAAGTATGAATTTGTATAAGAACAATTATCCATATTTCCAACATTATAAAATGTAATCTCTAAGTTTTGCTAACTGCGTCACTCAAGACACCCTTAGATTCAATCTAATTAGTATGCATTGAATGGATCCGCTCTCCAAGTCAAACTATCCATAGTTGCCGAGCAGGTCACATACAGGCACCTCCATGAAGCTGTTTTGAACAGACCAAAGACAAAAGGTCACAGTTGTAAAGTCATTCATTTATAAGATCTAAAACCTTCCCGCTAACCTTGTTGCAGCACCCCAAGCATCATAATTACAGCGACTGATGCAATGTCAGGAGGAACTTGAAGTTTGAAGGGCTTTTAATTAGAAGGATTTAATTATCCTGATTACAGGAGTACAAAACACGTCAGGCAATCAACGGGAAAATGACAGTTAACGTATTAAGTTTGTGATGGCCTGAGGTTAAAAAGAATTCTGCAAACTTAAGCTAGTTCACCTCAAAACAAAACCTTATAGAACTACCAATAAAATACAGACCGTGATCAGAAAAAGTCACTTTGTATCAAACCCATCAGTTTAACTAGGGCTGGACAAAAATATGAGCTCAATATGTATCGGAATTTTTTTCAGTAATAGTGATACGATTTCAATATACATTAAGTGTTTTTTATAAATTGATTTATTTTTTTGCTGGTCCACCAAAATATCGACACTGATCAGCTTTTTTCCAAAAGGCTTTGAGAGTTTGACCTCTATGAATAAACATGAGAACTACATCTTTCAAAATCAAAACGTAGCATGGGTGTTTTATATAAACGCTTCACTGGCATTTTTATTTTATCTGATAAAGTAGCGTTCATGTGTGCAGCACCGCTTTGTGTAGGCTACAGCCGTTACCGAGGAAGGTGCTGTTTCTGCCGCTCCAAAAGGGCCTCCTGCTGGCAGAAAATCAATTTGTATTTTCAGTAAAACCCATCTCCAGCAACGTGCTTTTGTTGTTGCTCACTCTTTTTCTGTTCTTTTGCTGCAACTCTGGGCACTTTTCATATTCTTTTTCCTGTTTCAATCTATAAGAAAATTAAGACTATGTTATAGTTTAAAGTTAAATATATTTTAATAAGGTGAGTCTAAGTCTTAAGTTAATTTAAAGGTGATTTCACATTTCCTGTTTGTATGAAGGCGAAAAAAGGTGAACATTAATTTATGAGTAAACAATATTTGAACATTGTTTGCATTCATTTTTTATTTCTAAAATATTATATAACTTTACCAGAGGAGGTTTCATAGCCTTGGCAAATTCATATTCAATATTTTCATAGCAATTGTGAGGATTTAAAAAAAAAAAATACAATCAGAATTGTAACTTACCGGCTAAAACCTAGAAATGTTGGCCATATCGTCCAGCCCTAACATTAACCAAACAAAAAACCCAAACTAAAGCAAAAAACACACAAAAAAAATCAAGCAAACAGAAAACAAAATACAAAACATACCAAAACAAAATGCTTAATGTCATAGTAGGTGGGTGGCAGGGTGATGGCTGATCCTTTTTAAATTACTAGTTTCAGCAAAGGCTCAATCTTAACCTCACTGAGTGTTTAAGGCAGTACAGGAAGAACCTGTAGTGTTTGACTTCACTTTTGTACTTCCTGGGAAACATGAAGAAAAATAGAGGGCTAAAGAGCAAGTGGGCATGTTGCATAACAACTGCATTAAAGGCTAGTCAGCAATGTTCCTCTCATAGAATGCAGTGCTGTCGTCTGTCAATGCCGATCGGTCATTACAGACAGACCTCAGAGAACTCTGATGATGTAAGATACACAGTTCACCACCCAGATTTGTCTTTTTAACCATGCTCAAATACCACCAAGATTAAAAATGGACATTTCAAATGGCGTTAGGTCAGGAAAACACAAAAACCAAGAATTCTGGCTGCCATTTAATTTGCCAAATGTAACCGTAAACAGTTCAAGTCCGTGAACAGCGCTGGCTTGACATGCAGTAATGATTAAGGGGTCACTGGCTGACAGCTCTTCCACGGGCAGCATTTAATATGGTCATGAATTTCATTCAAAAGCTCTGAATCATCCAGTGAACCCAGTGCAATGGATAGTTTGCAATTCTAATAAGAGTGAATACATCTCCACACGGTTCTCAGGGGAAAGTCAGAGTTGTTTTAGTGTGTTGTGAGTATCTTTCTGACAGCAGACGTACACTCGCAGGCTGTGTGAATTACATTACATAAATTATCTGGAGCGGAGGTGTTTTTCATGTGAAGGCGAAGAGATTGTGTTTGTATCGTCTCTCGTCAGTGTCTTTACAACGCGAGTATACATATTTCCTTCTCTACAGATCACTGACGTGAATCAATTTTGCTCAGCCATGAAATCTCGTTTCATATCAGCCTGGTAGCAAACGCAGACATGTCAATCAATCTCTGGCAGTATGAGAGATGAGGGAGCAATAGATGGATGGATGGAGAACAGAAGTCCTTCGGAAGTCCTTAAGCAGAGTCAGTCAAACTGCAAAACTTCCTGTAGATGTTGTGTTTCCTGAAGCTGTATAACTGAGAATGTTTAGTGCACGACCACACACAAAAAAACAAAGCATAGTAAATGCAAGCCTGAATTTGCATTGTTCCACACTATATTCAAATAATCCCTTTATAACAAGCCTAAAATGTGACAACAGCAAAGAAAAGACAGTGCTTGCTTGTGTGTGTGTTTATGAGAGAGAGAAAGGGAAAATACATTCTTTAAATGTGAAAGGGAGATGGGAGAATACATAGATTTGCATTTCCAGAAAGAAATACCAGATCTCGCAAGGCAGCAAGAGAATAAATGTTAATACGTTTAGGCTGTTTGGAGGCTCTGCGTAAACAAAATAACACACCAGAGCTGCTTTACCACTGGGGAGGAAGAAAAAGAGTGGAAGAAGAATGAGAATAAAAAGAAGAAAGTGAACAAGGAGGAGAGAGAAAATGATTAAAAATAAGAAGAATGATAAGTATGAAGAGAAGGAGAAGACGAAGAACAGTAAAGAAGATGAAGAGAAGAAGATCATGAAGAATACATTTAAGATAAGAAAAAAGACAAACATAAAAAAAGGCATGAATAAACATAGAGAAGGGGTGTGAGCTATAATCGTGCCATTGGGGATCTCTGACATTGATCAGCAGTCTTCAAAGCAGATTCGTCTGGTCTGGAAAGACACCATCTACAGTACAGAACATGAGCCTGTGGCTCTGAGATTAACTTAACAGTGTGAAGACAAAGACTGTGATCTCCCATCAAAGCTTCTATTAGAAAGAGCCTCAGAAAATCATAGCTACAGATGAGCATCAGCACTACTTGATGAGATTGTGATTTTGACCTGGTGGACAATAATACTTTCTGAAGGAGTGACTCAAGTCATCATAAAGACTTGTATGATGTATTCTTTTAAGCTTCTAGTATTTAATCACCCAGAATACTCTCTGACTAATGACTTAAAATAAGCAAGTCTGGAAACACCTGGAAGACTGAAAGTGATTGGGAGGTACACGAGGAGAGAGGAGAACCCCTGTGGTGAGGTTGCTCTTCATGTTCATCCCTCCTCTCATCCTCCTCCCCCCCCCCCACCCCTCTCTCCTCTCTTCCTCTTTACTGGCCTGAATGCTTAATCACGCCTCGTCTCCCCGGTGGAGTAAAAAGAGGCCAGAGGTCCTATTGGCTGAGCCGTCTGGTGTGTGGTCTGTGATGCTGTGCTCTGATTGGTTAACAATCCGAGGGCAGAGTTAAGAGGTCCCCAGTTACCAGCCGAGAAGGGCAGGGCAGGGCATGTCTTCAACTACGACAACACACAATACACACACACACCCACCCATGCTCCTCGTGGACAAAGAACCAAACGGCATACGAGATCAAATTATGCATACATTTAATGCTTAAACATTAAATTCACATTTTAAGCCTCAGTTTGCTATCTTAAAACAGGTTTGCTTAATCCACTTCCATTAAGACTACATAAATTATTTTTGCTGATGTTAAATGTAAAAATTCATAAATTTGTAGATCCCAGCATGCTTGGTAGAGGACTGGATGGGGAGAATGAATATTGAGATTAGTGTTTTATATTGTTTGTGTTCTGTTGTTTCTTGTATGTGTACATGGTACGAGTTCTAATGGCCGCTTGTTAGACTGGGTGAGTTGGTAATATATTGTGTAGAGGGCTGCATAATATGTATCA
Organism: Enteromius fasciolatus; assembly: GCA_032361145.1. Lineage (NCBI taxonomy): Eukaryota > Metazoa > Chordata > Actinopteri > Cypriniformes > Cyprinidae > Enteromius > Enteromius fasciolatus. The sequence continues at coordinate 16,408,047 of JAUMHR010000049.1, forward strand.
AATCATATCAAATTACTGAAATATTGCAAATGTAAAAATTGCAGTGGCATGCAATAAATTATTATGTGTGCGTGTTCCTGGATGTTCTTAATACTAAGATTTTTAGATTGATTTAACTATATTTTAACTGCATACTGCACTTTTCTTCAATATTATGCAGCTCTAATTATGGTAATGGCATAAAGTGTCTATGGATAGAGATTTTGCTATATCATATATATTGCGATGTGTAATGTATACATACAGTATGTAGCACAGTATAACCCTTTCGAAACATTTGACAAAGTAATATTTATGAATGATCCATTGAGATCCCATTGGACTCTATATAGAGAAAAATCCTGTAATGTTTCCTCAAAAACCTTAAATTCTTTTCAACTGGAGAAAAAAAGACAAACATCTTGGATGACGATGAGGTGAGTAAATTTAAATGATCAAGAATGTTTTATTCCAGAAGTGAACAAATTCTTAATGATCGTCATTGGATTGACACTTGTTGGTATCAAGCTAAACATCTAGCCTTCTATGGTTTCATGTTTTCCAGAAAGCAAACAGGTGCCTGGAGCTGTTGCACTCACTGGAACGTGACCTGAACAGGAAACTAAGGAGGAACTACAGAACCACTAAACATCAAATAAGTGCAGCATTATGTAAGACCAAAAGAGTGGCTCTATTCAGAACAGCTCTTGAATTGCTGTAATGGGTTTCTTTCCTCTCGCTCTCTCTCTGTGACTTAGAACTTCATTCATTGCTTATAAATAATTAATTAAAAGCCATATAATGAAAGTGTATGGGGATCCAAAATGCCAAAAAGGGTCATAAAAGTGGAAATTGAATTTGTGTGCTACATTCCAAGTCTTGTGAAGCACCTTTACTCATATTATTTAACTGAAGAGCCTTACTGAAGACCTCGTCAGGCATCAAGTCACTGAGCTCAAACATCACACTCAAGCTTCTCTCCTAAAAACTGTTCTTAGACCATGTAGCTGGAGATGGTGTGTCTTGTTCTTGTGCAGTGAAAATGAGCTCCAAAACAGCAGCTCACTTCCCTGCTTCAACAATCCACTTTACAGCTCTACAGAAAACCCAGGAAAGCCATCTCTCATAAAGACTTCACTGCCCACAGGCATCCATGAGAACAGAGCTCAAACAAAATGAAGGCTGACAAGCACACAAACTAAACACAGAAACAGCCTCTCAATAAATGAAATGAAAACGCTGTATTAACAACCAAATACTGGAATTATGGAGATCTATGGGCACTGCATTTTTGGAAATGTTATTTGAGCAGCAAAGTAGGCTACTAGAATGATTTCTGAAGAATCATGTGACATTGAAGCCTGCAGTTTCATGCATCACAAGAAACAAAATTATAAAATTGTTGTATTAAAGAAACACTCCACCTTTTTTGTAAATAGGCTCATTCTCCAATTCCCCCAGAGTTAATAAGTTTTACCGTTTTGGAATCTATTCAGCCGTTCTCCAGGTCTGGCGATAGCACTTCTAGCGTAAAGATCATTGAACTTGAATAGATCAGAAGCATTTCAATTCAAAATGATCAAAGAGTTTTCGAGATTTTTTCTATTTAGCACTTTAAGCTTTGCTGAAACTGTTTTTTAGTGGAGTGTTCCTTTAAACTGTAAATATCACAATGTTCAAAAAGGTCACAAAAAAATTCAAACAAACTCAAACTTTTGATAAGTTGTTTATCTTTAAACCAGAGTATTTCACCAAAAATAGCAAAACAGTTAACAACTAAAACACTTGCCAGACGGTTAGAATGAATTATTCAAATGTGAAAGCATGTGCTGCTGTATTTAATGTGGGACATTTACATATGGTTCTAATAAACATCATCAACACATTATTATTATTATTATTATTATTAATGAAAACAATGTTTTTTCTTTTTTCTTCCTTGTCTTTGAATTCTTATCGCCTCAAATCCACCTTCTTTTAGACCCCTGACCCCTGCACTCCTCTCAAGTCACTGTGGAGAGCCTCTCCAGTCAGCAGGATTACACAGACTCTAGTGCTCATCCACACACTTGACATCCAGCTTTAGTATTGCACTTGTGCTCTTGTCTAGCTGCTTTGGTAAATGCCACTAGCACAGCATGTGCACTTTCTACTAAGCTGGTTTGCTGAGAAAACATGCGTAAATGTCAATGTCCCTCCTAGTATTAGGTATGTCTTTCTCACTCTCTCTCTTATGTAACTGAGCTCTTCTGATGCTCATGTACAGTCACATGAGAGCAACTGTGCTCAGTATTGCAGTGTGCCTCTGAAACTAAACGACACAAAGGGGATTATGACGAGTATTGTAGAATACAGGATGATAAAGATAGTTGTGTGAAACGATTTACATG
>JAUMHR010000049.1:16410496-16431021 GCA_032361145.1 Enteromius fasciolatus
GGAGGATGCGCCAGCGTCGTATAAATCTGGTGTGTATTTTGGATTTCATGTTACCTATTAGATGATGGATACCCGACTCAAGCCCGACGGTTTATTCAGAAAGAATGCTCGGGTTCTGTTCGGCTCGGTCACATCAGTGCGAATGTGCGTCTGTGTTATAACGGCGCTTTTCCCCCGTGTGCGCTGATGCTCTCATCCGTTGACATTTCCAAACTGTACCGAACCGAAAACCGTGACCCTAAAACCGCAATACGAACCGAACCGTGGGTTTCGTGAACCGTGCCACCCCTAATTGCAATGCATTTCGACCCACATTTCCTTCATAAAGTGCTTTTCGTAAAAGGGGTTTTATTTTATAAAAGAGTTTGATTACAACACACTTCCTTGATAACAAAGAAAAAAATCCCCCAGAGAAAGGGAAAATGTAGAAGAGTGTATCAGTTAGTTACTGTATCTTACAACAGCTCAACTAAAGCTCTACAGAGTGCTCAACTCACTCCTGATAACATACAGTACAACCAGTATGATAGCTGCAAGACTCTAAAGGAGAGGATTTGATTCTGAGAATGTGTGTGTGTGTTGAATCTGACACACAACAGGACTTCAAAAGACGACGCAAAAATACATGAAGTGACAAGAGGAGGGAATATCTCGGAGGAGGAGAGAGAATAATCCCACGAGACACATGTTCTACCAGCCTGATTCAGTCTAACAAAGAGAGTTTGACCACAGCTGCTGGACCCGAACACACACACACACTCTCCACATCAATGTCTGACTAAGTTTACTGCCTCTCAACCACTCTGAACAGAGGAAACCATGACAACCGAGCATAAAGAGTGTAGAGGAGGCAGGAGATGATATCAGCGAGGCAAATGGAGAAAATGCTGTGAGGAGGTGGAAGAGAGATCCACGAAGATCTGCTGAATATATGGCTTTAATAACCAGAATGAATTAGTTTACATTCCAGAGACAGATCTGAAATTAACAGATAAACCAACGGATGAAGAGATACATAAATACAAATGATGACTAATGCCTTTTAGCTTTATGCCTTCGTGTGAGAAAAAAAAATCTGGCAACGTGAATTCCCCATTGGCATGTTTTGAAAATATCAAATACGATTATATTTGCTGCTGTTAATATACTCTCACTAATACATGAATGATATTAGCCTCTGGAAACATCATGTCATTTGAAATGTACATGCTTTATTAAGCAAGAAAGCCTTTTAATGTTTAATAACGCCCATCAATTATTAAATGGCTGTACTTTTTTCTTTTTCAACAAGGCAGTAGCAGAAGAAAGGTTCAAACAATAAAAACAGAATCAGTAAAAATGAATCCAAAAACACTGTTATTACCGTTTCAAAGCAGCTAATGAGGCTAGTTAGTGTATGTTAATGAGTGCTGGGGTAATTAGTTAAAGAGCTCATGACTGACAGAGACTGAGGAGGGCTTTGATTTGGGTTTGTGTTTTTAATGGTCTCTTCACCAGCAAGGTCATCAAAACCAGACAAAACACATCCTGCTGAAGAGATGTTTTACCCCTGTGAGGTCATTTACCTCTGAAAATATCTACATATCAGAGGCTGAACTCTCTTGATGCTCACTTGCTCTTTTGTTCTCTTGAAATCTTCCAAGCTCTCTATTTCGGTTGAATGTAGTGTAGCTAGTAATTTAATGTTTGCTATAATTATTTAATGTAGTAATTTACTAGGATGAACAGAATTGTGCATGTTTTTCCTCAGTAGAGAAAAATTAAAACAAACATGCAAGTGGAATAAACAGGATTGTTTTTTTTTTACATTTACAGTAAAATAATAATTAAAGAAATTAATAATTACAATTTAAATACTTTTAAATAATGTTTTGCATATATACATATATACATATATACACATATATATATACATATATACACATATATATACATATATATATACATATACATACATACAGTACATACATACATATATACATATATACAGACACACACACACACACATATATATATAAATAAATACATTAATTAAATTATTATTGATGAAAATGCATGAAAATAAAAAAAAAATCTGTGTTTTGCTCCTACGACAGTACAAAACGTGAACACATGATCACATATCATGAACAATGAATGATTAGTAAAACACTAATCTTCCTTCTTGCTCCCTCAATCCTGTATCACAGGAGCAATGGTAATACTTCCATGCACTAAACACACACACAACATGTGAGGGTGTAAAAAGGGGGAGGATGAGGGGTGAAACTAATAACATCTTGGAGGGGTGATTCCCCTTTTCCTGAATTACCAATTATATAGATTATCATACGGACACGCACACACTTTCACTCATGCACAAACACACACAAATCTCACATAATTCAGTGTGAAATTATGGGGTGGGGGGGTGATGTTTGCGGTGGATTAGTGCTTTCCTGGTTAACTCAATGGATTCTCTGTAGTGAATGAAATAAGCTCTCCTTCTCTCTCTCTCTCAGTGCTCTATTACCCCTCCATCCCTTCCAGCATGATCTGTGCGTTTCTGCCAGCTTTTCCTCCATTTAACGTTCTCTGAAAACCCTTTATGTAACTTACAGCCGGAGCACATGAACGGCAGACTAAACCACAGCAAGTGCATCTCCTCAGTCCAGCATTACCCACAAACCCCTGCTGACCGCTTCTGCCCACATGACTTGCTCCCAGAGATAAGGAGCCCATCTGACTATAAACAGTCAATACAACATTTGAATATTCATGAGAACAGCATGTACTTTGGATCCTATACAAACTAATTTGGCATATTACAGTCAACCATCGAAATTTTGGAAGTGATAGGGAACGGTACCTTGAGAAGGACAAGAAAGAAGAAAGAAGAAAAAGAGAAAGCAGACAAAGTGAGAAGACAGGCATGAGAAAAAGAAGCAATGGGAAAGACACATAAAAGGTAGAAAAGAAGGAATGGAAAAGGGAAGAAGAGGGCAGGAAAACGGAGGGAACACAGGAATAAGAATGGGAGGAAAGGGAAAAGATAAAGTAAGAAGGAATGACAAGACAAGGATGCGAGAAAGAAAAAAGGAAAGAGAGTGATGAGAAAACAAGGATGAAGTAGAAAAACAAAAAGAGAAGGATGAAAGGAATGAGAAAGGAAAAGGAGAGAAAAATAGATAGAAGGAAGAGAAACGAGGATAAATTAAATTATTTTTGCATTATTTACAAAAGTAATTTATTAATATCTGGAATTAGCTGTTATTTGTATGTTTTCAGTTTTATTTTATTTATTTTGCCAAGGTAACATTTCTATTTTAACTTGTTTTTTATTATGTATTTTTAATTATTTATTTATATTTACTTTTTTATTTCAGTTTCTACTATTTACATTTTGTTTAATAATTTCAGTCTGATTTCAACATTGGATCAGAAGAAAGAAAGAAAGAAAGAAAAAGAAAGTTAGACAGGAAAACAGAAGGAAGATAGTGGAAGAGAGGGAAGAAATACTTCCATATTTAAGTACCACTCTTCCTGACAGTCATCACAGATCAAACAGTTACTAAACAACAAACACAACATGTCTGAGAGCCTCATTCAAAGAGAGCTGAAGATAACAACATTAGCACAAGCAAATTCAGCACAACTCTCTCTCTCTCTTAGACACACACACACACACACACTGAGGATAGAGGTTTCAGTACGTACTGCTATAGAGAGTGTCAATCCAGGAGAGCCTGGGCAGCTCGCGAGCGCTCAGGTGCTCCATCCCCCCGCCTGCCGTCTCCTCCAGCGCTGCGTCTCCTCCGAACTCTCCCCCGCTCTCTTCACACACTCTCTCACTCCCCTTCACTCACACAATCTCCTTAGTGATTACGGAGGGAGCTGGACATATCGGAGGTTGATATATGAAGCCGCTGTGTTTTGCTGAGAAGAGATCCACGAGTCAGTGTGTGTGACGGTTTATACTACGGCTCCTCACATGGAAGACAACAGGCTGGAGCCGCTCGCTGCCAACGGTTGCTATGGGAAGGGAGGCACTCCTCCTCCGCTCTCTCTCTCTCTCTCGCTCGCTCACTCACTCAATCCTCTTTTCTTCGATCTACTGACTCTTTCCTGTTATCTTTCATCCTCCCTTTCTTTTTCATTCACTCTTATCTTTAATTAGTGGCGCTAGCTAAGGCAAGTACACTGTTACTATTGTTTATGTTCAGGATTAGTGATTGGAACAAATCCTTAATATTGAAGTTGCTTGACTTTTGGTGATGTTGATTTTCACTTGATAGATGATAAATAAAGGTTTAAAAAAAGCTGTTGGAAAAAAACCCTAGACTTAAGTTAAATTTCACAGGCAAAAAGGTCCAATGTCTATGTCTCTTCATACATCATTACATGTTTCTCATTACAAAAATATCTGTTTAAATGTGATCAAATTAAATATTTATTATGTTGCTCACTTATTAAAGCAAATATATTCTAAAATATTGAATATATTGCTCAGTGCGTGTGTGTTTACACATTTCGAAGAGAGCAGGAAAGCTAAACCACAAGCACTAACCTCAGGAGAGGATAGAAAACGCTAAACTCTGGAGGAGAGGAGATGGATGGAGAAATACACGCAGCAGGAGGCTGGTTCAGAGACATGAAAGAATGAGGGATGCAGATAGATGGAAGGAGAGAGGGAAGAATTCACTGAGGAGTGTGTAAGGTCTGGAGCAGATGGGCCATGTCAAATCTCTCTCCGTTGGTTCCTGTGGCAGCTCATCATCTCGTCCTCACTGGTCCTGGAGAGGCTGATGATGCTCGTGTTGAGCTCATGCTGTGTGAGATATGCACAAGGACTCCCATCTCACACCAACACTCTCTACATACCAAGACACATCCATCTGAATGTGCTTCCCATGTGTCCAAAGTGTCTTACAGTATACAGATCAAAAAGAGAAACTGTCTAGTATTATTGGTTGAATAATGCATTAGTATTTCAGTTGCAAAGCTGAAATATTTTTTATGTATTTTGAGCTTGATATCAGCATGAAATATAATGTGTTGTGACGCTCAGTCATGTGGTGATGCAGTATGTTTTTCTGCCATGTCAAACAGCATTAATCCATCATGACATAGTATTTAGATTATAACTGCACTAGTGAACTTAACTAATAACTCAGTTTCAGTTGAAGTTATTATTAATGATATGTGATTTAAGTCCGCATACAGTAAATCTTATTTTTCCGCATTAAAAAAATAAGATTGTGGAAGACAGAAAGAGAGTAAGAAAGAAAGAAAGGAGTCATGCAATATTTTTATTATTATTTCTATTAATTCTTATTCTTGTCCAAATATTTGTTAGTGATTCCAATTATCTATCTATCTATCTATCTATCTATCTATCTATCTATCTATCTATCTTTCTTCACTTTTTTGTTGGCCATAACACCAATTATTGTGTTTATCATTATTGGCCAGAATTTGGACATCTGAGCATCCCTAATATATCATGCTTATAGAAAATGCATCAGCTTTACTAATTATAATAATAATACTATTATCTGAGTACCTCTAATTAAACTGATATACCAAACAAATATAGCTCATCTCAATACACAGTATCATGCTCTTTCATTTAGGATGCCTTAATTAATCTCTCTGAACTACAAAGGACCGCTTACTTCACACGACACATCTCACCCGATCATGTATATAACAATGAAATCAATGTTTACAAGCCCTCCCTTCATTCAGCTGATAAAGATACCAATTAACAGAGAGAGAGAGAGAATGAACTTCATGCATCATGCCTTGGGCAACAAGAAACCCCCATTACAAACCCCTAAAAAGACAGCCCTCTACCCCCAAACCCCACCCCCACATATACACACAGGGCATGGGTTGTGATAAGCCAGACTGAACAACTTCAATTAGGACACAAAGGCTCTGGGAGGATTCCCCCCCCAACCTCTCACAGCAAGCTGCCGGCACTGAACGTAACACAAAGAATACCATCAACACACCAAACGTACAGTATACTCGTTCATTACAAATTCATACATAAACCGGGCATCTCCGAGTACCCACTTAAACACTTAAGATCTATATATCGGCACACACTCATAAACACATGCTCTAACGTCTCGCCAGAGGTCTTCTGAAGTCAGACCTTTAGAAAGGCCCCCAAAGACCCCAAATTAATGCACTGTCTCTTGCCAAGTGTGTGTGCGTACGTGTGGGCATGTAAGCGTGTGCACTCTATGCAAGAACAAAGCAATCTCTGCACAATCCAGTTGTGTCTATGCTATTCAAAGTGACAGAACGTTAAAACAAAGAGCAGAATAATATAGGTCAAACACACAGACAGAAACAAGTTCTTACATATGTGTGTGTGTGGCGCTACTCGTGGCAGTGATAAGTAGCAGTTTATCAAATATAGATCTGGCACACTCACACACGCGCACATACACACACACAGCCCTTTGTTTCTGGATGAAGGCCAACGGGACTCCAACACAACGGGGGCTTGTGTGAGTGATGTGCTACACAAACTGGGCACAAAGAACAATAACATTACATTATGCAGACACTCTCAAGGAAATAAAAACACGTTTTTATTATTTTAATTAATTTATTTTGATTGTTTACATTTGTTATGAATTACAAGATATTACAGTTCATAACAAAATAATAATTTATTTAAAAAGTGTCTTAAATGGCTGAAAATCATGATTTCTTTTGGTCCAAATCAGTCCAAATGCATTTTTTCCATCATGTGCAATCAAAACATTTGATAGTTCTTTTGCCAACATTTTATTCATTTTATTTATAAAAGCCCTACATTTTTACTTATTTTTCTATGAATTAAAAAAAAATGAAAAATTCAACGTTGTAGAATTGTGTCCATAAATCTTGCATCAGCTCTGTTAACATACCATATTTTGCATTTACATAAGTGTAGTTATCACTCAGAATTGTGTTTCAGGAAATGATGTCACTTTCACTCACTGCTAAGATCTGAAGCACTGAAAAGTATCCGTGCTCTCTCTGAGAAAATACTTTAATCTAGAAACTTCTTATACCAAGAGTTATTTTTTAGAACGTCAACTCTGTTACAGCAAGTTTAAAAGGGTTATTTAAAGGTCTTTTAATCCTTGTTATTCTACCTTGGTAACAGACTTTGGACACCAAATGTACCCGCAATTATAGAATTACCCATAAACACGCATACATATACATTTTATATATATATATATATATAAACCTAAATTAATATGGTTTGTAATTAATTATTCTGTCCACTGATACTGAAATTATTTTAATGTTATATTCGATAATGTGTGGACTCCGGGCTGAGCTGAAGCAATACTGATGTTTCAAACCCAAAATCAAGCTTGACTTTCCTGCTTTCCATTTATTTTGGAAAACGGATGACAGAGCTGCCTGGGAATGACATCACACCCAAATTAACTGTGTTCCAAAAGGGATGCATTTTTGGCAATATAAGATTTAAACACATCAAAAGCAGATAATGCCACAGTATCAAGTTCACAAATAAAGGTTGGGTAGTACTGTGTGCACCACTACATTTATTGAGACACAAACAAACATAAGTGCTAATGAACTCTTTCTCTTCAGTCATATTGGATCGTGAGTCACAACTCTGCAAAGTTTCTACTGTACTGTACTGTGGAATTTCCGAGTACAAACGGAAGGCACCATTAGCTCTAATCAGACTCACCTGACTGTAATTAGTGTACACAACAACAACAGTAATTTATGCTTGGCACTTTGTGCACATACCTATGGACTGAACACCTAATACGTATGCACATGAAAGCTGTTCAATTCACACCTTGGTGGTAAGTCCAGTGAAAAACCAAAACAAAGAAACTTCACAAAAAGACAGATATTAGCCCATGACAAACAAACACACCACAGGACGCACACACACACACAACATTTGTTCTCTTCCTGTCGAATCACAAATGGGCAATAAAAAATTGATGCTTGATCCTGCTGAGCGGTCAGAAAGCCATTAACATACGCTGTGGCGAGAGCTCCAGACCGCTGTCATTAGCACTGAATGGAGCTGGATCTCATTGCTCAAGAAGATACTGAGTGTCGCCTTCTGCCCCACTGAATGATGGGAAACCTATAGATCTTTTCCAACAAAATAGTGCTCTGCTTATGTCTGTGCACTTTTTAAACCACATTTGTGTAAGTATGAAATTGTTCAGCATTGTTTGGAATAATTACCATTTATGTATTGATAGTCTCTTATGCTCAACAAGTCTGCACCTTTTTCTAGGTTTTTCTAGGTCCTGTTTTATGCACTGAAAACATCTGTCATCAAGACAAATTCCTTGTTTGTAAACACACTTGAAAATAAATCTCATTCTGATATTAATTCTGATTTTATTCCATCTATTCCTTCACCCACCTAATCTCCTCTCTGAGCTGAAGAAAAGCCCCACCACTGAGGGTATGACTGATGCTTCATACCCTCTCATTTCTGGCAGCAGCAGCATGGGCTTATGACTACTGGGAGAAAAGATAAAACAGATAAAGCAAAAGAAGGCATACAGACAGAGGGTGGGTAGTGAATCATGGGGGATGTAATATCCCATTAATTAAAACTGACAGGTCAAGTAATGCACTTGCAAGCACCATAATCAGAACCAAACCACACACAAGTTGAGCTTTTCTTTCACATCATCCACTTTGGTTCTGTCCCTCTGTTTGTTCTCTACACCGCTATCTTCCACAAATCCCCAGCCCTATTAAGCAATTAACCCTCTTACATACCCAGCCCCCTGTGCAATTTCAAAGCATGACTGTTTAATGGACTTTAATGCTAAAGATTCTATATAAATATATAATATATATATATATATATACATATACAAACACACACATACAAAACACTAAACAAAAAAAATGAGAAAAAACATGAGAAAGTTGTTCAACTGACCATACAATAGTTTACAAATAGTTGATACAAATACAACAGTTGACCATAGTTTATACAAATAAACTAAAACAAAACAAAAAAAACAAACACAACATAAAAAAGCTCAAAACACACACACACACACAGCCAATTCAAACAACATCATAGAACATCATAACATAGAAATGCAGATAAATTGTCTAATTTCTTCAAGCAGACAGCCGTAACTTCAGGATTTTTCACATCCAAAATAATGTGTGCGTTGATGACACATGGTGGGCTAGCTCATCTGAAAATGCTTGGACAATAAGTACTAAGCAATAAGACAATTGCTGTGTTTACAAGCTTCAGTCTGCAGGTGGGACAGGAGAGTTGTTCCCTAATCAGTCTATAAGGGGTTCACATTCAGAAGAATGAGACAAAGATGCACGCCCTTCTGAGTGTATGTGCTACCACACATTCTGTACCAACCAAAATCACTTTGATCTATTGAGGTCACAGAATCGCTGTGCTCGGATTGGCTATTGGCTACGGTGGTCGGATATCTGCTTGTGTTCATGCACAGAGCATCTTACAGCATACTGATCAAATATGAATATCATTGGGTTGAAAAAAAAAAAAATTATATATACATTTATATTTTGTTAACACTGTTTGAGATGTTTAATTATTGGCAGTATGACCATCAATGTGTAGTTTACCATATAATGATATTACCATAAAATTTACCATATAATAAATTAGATATATATAATATATAAGGTGTATTTTGTTATAAATAAAGTAACAGAGTGATTAAGAGAGAAATAGAGAGTGCAAGTTAGCTAACGAAGCATTTCATATTCATGTTCTTCCCCAAAATAGCAATCATATCATGCCTGGTGCAAACACAGCTCTCTGAGAAACTAAATCCATTCATTTAGACCCATGCACTCAAAGCCTGCTGACCACACACTGACCACACAAATACTCTGCTGCCATCTAGTGATGCCGTTATGTCAGCACTAGAAATATTTAACGATTAATTTTTTGTGGTTAAAATAATTTCTATTCATGAATTGAAATCACATAACACTCTGGCTCTGTTTCTATATTAAAAATGCACTCAAAGATGTACAGTGTTACAGTAGAGTCGAATCTAAAAGGCTCTTATTAGCAAATGCGTCTACAGCCATGAATATATTCAAAAACAACATGGCTTTGAGAGCATCACCGCTTTTGTAAAACAGTACTTAGACATTTAAAATATCAAATGTAAATAAATTCATAAAGTGACTTTAATAGACAATATCCCACGCATAAAAACTAAGGACTATATTATTTTATTGCATTACGGTAATTATAAACACACTGATTTATAGTGCAAACTGTTTTACCAACAGCTTTAAAACATAAGGTGGATAGGTTTGGAATAAGTGGGTAAATGATGATGCAATTTTACTTTTTAAGTTTTGGCTGAACAACCCCTTTTAAGAGACAGCATATACAATGATTTGTTGTCAACGTTGTTTAATGTTATCGGTTTCACAACCGTTCAACATCTATATTGTTTAGTAACACAACAGAAACACTGTTTTGATCAATTAGCAACTAAGTAACTTTTTATTTTATGACAAAAGTCGCTCTTGGCTAAGTCAAGTGTAGTTTGATAATCACTTCAGGCCCATTCACACCAAGTGTAACAATAACAGAAAAACAGTAGTAACAGTAAAATAATAAAAAATAAGTCCTCCATAAAGCTTTAATGATAGTGGCACTAAGGATAAATAATAATGAAATCACTTCATCACAATATTTAACAGCTGATGAGCAATAAAAACCAGAATCCACCATGCATTTACTGTGCATGTGGATGCTATAAGAGTTAAAGGGATATTACACCCAAAAATGAAGATTCTGTCATTGGCCACATATACATTGCAGTTATATTCGGTTGTCAGTTCACCTTTTACTCTTTAATCGTGTTCTGTAAACACATAAATCATCAAAATATGGGAGTGACAACGGCATTTGACAACCGAATTAACTCCCGAAAAATACAGGCAGTGACAACTGCGTTTACAGAAATTATTTTTGTTTTCTTTGCACACAAAAAATATTCTCGTAGCTTTATAACAGTACATTTGAACAACTGATGTCACATGGATTACTTCAACAAGTTCCTTACAATGTTTCTGAGCCTTGATCATGTAAAGATGCTTGCTGTCTATGGGAGGTTCAGACAGAGTGCATCAATAATATCTTCATTTGTGTTCCAAAGATGAACCAAGCTCTTCCACTTTTGGAACGACATGAGGGCGAGTAATTAATGACAAAATTGTGGATGAATTATTAACATACTTTATAATTAACTTATATACAATAGTTATCGTTCTTGGTGTGAACTGGCTATAGACATTCTTAAACTTCTTTTAATTTGAGCAAACGCATCGGTCTACACATGTACATTAAAAAAGCAGCACAAAACTGCATTCTGTGTAAAGTCCCTCAGTCCTCCCTTTTTAACCTCTGAACATGAGTTTTGACATGCTGACTATAAGAAATGATGCAGGAAACCTGTTTGTGTTTGTAGATAGGTGAACACAAGTATTTGCTTTCATTCCTTCTTATGCGTCCTTCTAATTGAGCTTCACAAGTACATTAACAGCATGCCACTCACTCACACACAGCCTAAATCGCCTCCTGTGTTTGATAACACACGATACTTCTAATCTCAGAGCTCACTGAATTAAGCCAGGGTTTCCTATTTTCTGTTATTTTAATCGTTTTAGTGGTTTTCTAAACCAAGCGGAAATGATGGTGGGCTCTGCCTGCAGACACTGTAAACAGTGCTCTCCACACACACACACACACACACACAAACCTTCCTCTTCCTGTTTAGAGAGTTTACTCTCTGCAGGAGCACAGTGCAACATCATTAGCACTGTGGGCAAAAAGTAACCTAAAAATGGAGGAAAACCATTTATGCTTCACCTTTATGCACACACGTTAAATTAGCTATCTAAATGGGGACATTTCATAGAGTTCTACAGTTTTTATATACAGCTAGTTATAAATACTATAAACTAACCCAAACAGAAAACTTTTTAAAATAAAAAAGAAGGAAATAATAACATTTTCATTCTTTTTACAATTAAGGATTTTGTCAGATTTGGCTCACTCCTGACCCTGCATATATATTATACAAACACATGTATGTATTTGTATGTTTGTATATACAAACATACAAATACATACATGTAAAACTAAAGCAGTCCACTCATGCTGGTGAATGAAGACAACAGTGAAGCTTTTAAAGATTGTTTTCGATGACTGACAAATTCCGAGATTCTGGAAATTTACTGGGATTATTGTGTAAAATGGGCTATTGATGCATCAACCATCTTGGAACGGTCACAGTAAAAGTTTTCCGAAATGCTGCAACATTGCACAATCTCTTCCTGAAAAAAAAAACATTTAAACTCTTGAATAAATGTTATAAAAGGTGAGATTGTATTGGTTCGTGTTTTCATATGTTCCCTCAATATTAAACGTTTTTAAACTATGGTAACGTAAATTTACAGGGGAAAAACTCAAATTACATACTTTTCATGTGACTTTTTAAAGAGGTTATGATAGAAAGATTTAATTTTCTATGAATTTTGTAAATATAACAGGGTATGGGACTCTAAAAGCTTACTAAGATTCAAAACTCAAAACAATCTTGCTAGTTTTATTGAAATAATATGTAATAGAGGTTAATACATTAGCACAAGATTGATTGCAGACACAGATCAACACATACTCTACCATTTCCCCTTTAACCCACCCACTGACACGTGAGTGAAGCGACAGACAGGAGACAGCAGACAAAACTTACCATAACCAAAAGAATGAATATTAAGGAAACTGGCTGTTTTTGTTCAACAGTGAATGACTCAGTAGAGCATTTCTTGTTTGTTCAGTTCATTCACATTCTTAAGCAAAACAGTCAAGTTATAATCAGTTTACACTGCACAATAAATTGTGGGTTTTTTGTGCATTGTGTTTGCACTGTGTTATTTATGACCAAAACATTTGTGAGACAGAAACCGAGTTGCAATGGTTAATGGCAACAGCTAGTTTTTAATAGTAAAAACGTAACAATAGGCCAAGTTTTCAAAAAACTTCCACTTGAGTTTAAACTAGAAAAAAGGTTGAATATGTGTTTGTGTGTGTGTGTGTGTGTGTACACGTGTACGTGACAAACAGAGAGAGGAAAGATAGGGAATCGTCCATGAATGAGCAGTTAAGAAAGCCCAAGGTGAGTAATCAAAGTGGGCAACACCCACAATGCACTGCTACTGTAAGCAAATCATCTCCTGGTCTTACTAACCCTGCACACCACATTGACTGTTTAATTCCACAGAAGAGAGAGAAAAGAAAAAGACACTGAATCAAAAGTACCACAATCTTCTGGTAAAACGTTTCAACTGAAAAAGATGTGAAAAATAAAATATCTTTAAAATATCTTCTTGAATGTTTTTATGCAGATTTGAAATGACATAAGCGTGAGTAAAGGACGACAATTTCCATTTCAGGTTGAACTATCCCTATAATAATACTTCTGCTCTGATAAATAAGGTCAGTGGAAGACAATGACTTTTGACAAATTCATTTGTTAACTTAAAAACGCACAGGATGCAAGCCTTGCAAAAATATTCAGCACTTCTCCTTTTCACCTGGTCTGAGACAGAAGTGAGACTAATGAGGAGAAGAATGCTCTGAAAAGACAGGAACGCACTCACATTAACACAGACTCGCACAACTGAAGAGACAAAAAAGTGAAAAGTGAAAAACTGACTAAGATGCACAAAATGTGTCCTGTAAGCATTTGAGCAGGATGGATTTAAATGTGGGATACCATACTTGCTAAGCCACTTTGTTCAGCATTTTAGAGGTCAGGTTTCAAAAAAAATATATATATATATGTTACTGTGCCAGACATGTGAGACGTGTACACGGAGACGCAGAGAGAGTCAGACAGAGAGAGGAAGGAAATATAATGAACCTGCTTCAAGCTCCCACAAACCACTAAACAAGTCCACATTCTCAGCCCCTCGCTGTGGTTTCTGGGACAGCAGGATGTTTCAGCTAAACCTCATTCTGTGTTTTGCGTTTGTAAAGAGGGGTCTTCCATGGTTTTGTAATGAATTCGTTGAAAATGTTCCCATTGCAGGTTTCTGCCTCCCACAGTTTTTAACAGAATTCTGCCATGGGGACCCCCCCTTCCACAAAAAAGTCATTGTTTAAAGTCGTGATGAAATGAAAATAGTGGCAGATCTTTTATTCTACAATGTAATGTACATCTGAGAATAACAGATTATCGTTGATACTTGTTCCTATCCAATGGTTGTTGAATGGATTTTGAGATGTGGGTGTTGCACTCAAAAACAGACCAAAAACCTCTGAATAGAGTTTACACTTCTCTTGTCTGTATCTCACTCTACAACAAAACTAATGGTTGGAGGGAAATGATTAAGGATATTCTGCTCAAGTCATCAAACTGACGTCTTCGGGGAAGGAATGTCTTTCCAGAGTGAAAGCAAAGTGTTCAGATTTTGATTTAAGAAACAAACAATTATTTTCAAGAGAGTTACTGTTCACTTCAAGACTAGCAATGTGTGCATTTACAAAGTAAATGGTGTACCTTCTGAGTTTCATGCTTGACAGGAATGAAAATGAGGCTGTTTGAGAAGTACAGTGTGTTTTATGGAATTTATGGTTGTTTAACAACATAGCAATTGTTCATCTGCCATTTTGAAAGTTTTTAGTTGCGAAACTTACATGTGATCTAGAACCAGAGCGGTGCATGCCACTGTAAAGGCTGTAAGTCAATCCTTCACGGTCTTATTTTCATCTGTGTACATTTAATCAGGCTTCCATCCTGACTAAAGGCCTATAACTGAGGGATTAAAGTCCTGTTACATTACTAATGATGTCATGCTCCTGACTGCCTGGTCTGATGATTTTAGCTGTGATGTCACTCTAAATGCTCCTCAGGAATGTTTTTCTAAAAGCAATCGTGCTCTGAAGTCGCTTGGGCACAGCTCGTGTGTCGAAATCACTGTGCTCATTACTCGGCACGTGTATGAAAAGTCTCATCCTCATTATACCTGCTTTGCAAAGCAGACAGGAAATCATCAAGCAAACAGGACAGACCAGTAAGCCGTCATCAGATGAGTCCCTTGGGTAAAACTGCATTGATCCTACCGCATGACAAGGTACATGCATGCAGACTGAACATCTGTACTTCAAACCTACTATAAAAGGTCAGAGAGATAAAAGTGCTGAAAACCGCTGAAGTTGTTTTCCGCATCTATCACGTCTTTCACGATTGTCAGATTCTGTCTTTTCATTCATTTTGACGTGACCCACATGGGTTTTTCAGTTGCTGATTCTGGCAATTTTTATCAAGCGAGTGGATGATGGCTGAGAACAATGCGAATGTATGCATAATACAGGTAATGAAAAGCAAGTAAAATATACTCAAAATTATAAATGACAAATGCACAATAATGCTCTCCTTTAGTGAACTTCCACTTTGTGTAACTGCCAACTGTTGAATGCGTGTCCACGAGAGACTGCTTGTCTGAGAGAGGACATGTGTGCAGAGAGGGCCTGGGCAATATATCGCACAATATATTAATGGGCATCTTGCCAGTAAAGCCAGTTCATCACCTGTTTTCAAATGGAGTGGCAGTTAATACACAGAGCCGTAGATCACTAACAAACTACGCAATGTCGCATTCAGTTTCCCGGGAGATTCATTTGTGATACTGAACGTGATATTGTGTAGCTTGTCAGGGATCTACCTCTCTGTGTATTAACTGCCGCTCCTTTCAGCTCCGACTTTCTCAAGCCAACTTAAAGTTTGTCTCAACAAACTTTTTTATCTTTTTGACTTATCCACATCCCCTAAAACGGCTCATTTGAACACGCCCCCACTTTTCTAGGTCACAGGGTTTATTTTCATAACACCACCCAAATGTTTACGCAAAAAAATCAGAACTATTTTTCTTGCTGTAGTGTTGCTGCTGTAATCATGTTCTGGAGACGCTGCGTTTCAGTGAAAGTGAAACTACATTAGGGTCTTTTACCCAAACTAACTGTGGAACTACCCACTTTTTGGCGTGTTCACACCTAAGGAACGTGAAAAATGGGAAAAAATAAATCGATTCACGATTCTCTCTTCAACGATTCTGAGCTGAGTTTTTTTCCCTCCACATATGGTAAATGCACGCGCTAGAGACGCAGCAGGCTTCATAGGCGGACTTTGCGCTTTGAGACGCGTGCACAATGACAGTATGTACATCCACCCTCCGTGTTTTACTTGGATATGCTTTATATATGCTTTCATTTATATCGTTAGAAACTCGCGCACTGTCAGACTTTCACTCGCGCTTTGTGTTTGTTTGTCCTGAAGTGGCTGGTCGCAGCTATGGTTAAATGCACTTACATTTTCAAATGCCTTTGTACAAAACACACCGTCAGATGCATACCTTTAATGTTTTCTTCCAAAGCATTTTTGTAAAAGTTACTTAAATACCTTAATTTACCTTAATAGTCCTAGCTTAAGCTAAGCCATGTTTGTGAAGCCGTTGAGTTGATAATAGTGAATGAACTGAATCGTAAAACCAAGATTCACAACTATACATTAAGATGGCAGTAATGTTTTGTAAAATTTGTAAAAAAAAAAAACCAACAACTAAAAAGCAATACATATGGTATATATTGATAGTATATTGTGATAGTATTAAATCGGGAGGTAGGTATATCATCCGATCCATATATTTCATTTATAGATTTAAGTTTCATGATATAAATTAAGACATGCTTTTCAATTAATACCATTTAATTTATTCATTAAAAAGTAGTCCAGCAAAATAATTTAAAAAATAAAATAAAATTGGATTCTTTTGATTAATTTGACTATTTTGTAGACTACTTCACAGTATCTAATAACATAATAGAAAAATGTACTAATTGATGTACTATGGTTTAAAGCAGCAATAACTGTAATATAAGCTACAACACTACCTACATGGTTAAACAGCACTAAACCCACAGGAAGAACAAATAAAAGCATCCTTTATTATGTAAGTGAATTGAACAGGATTCATACAAGTACAGTAAATCAATAAATCAGCATCAGATTTCAGCAGAATGAGTTTCCTGAATGCTTTTCACAATCAGAGAAGTATCAAATGACTATGAACCGTCGGTGTGTTGGCCTTGAACAAGAGACAACGTTGCCTCTGTGGTTAGGGAGTACGAGCCTCTGAGGATAACACTGCAAAGCTGTTAACACGGTGGTGAAGGCATTGAGGTGTCGATAGTGCTGAATGAATTAAGGGGTAAATCGAAGGCATGACACAGCAGGAAATGAGATGCATCTTGAACTTGATACAGTTTTCTTTGTTCCAAGTTGCAGAGCTGCAAAGTGTTGCTGATGCATGTGCAGGAACAATGCAGACCATCCTAACCAGTTGATATGCACCATACAGTACAAAAGTGGTCTCCCCACACACAACAGTCTGTCCTCTCAATTCACCCATGAACTTCTTATCTTATTTACATACATTATTACAGAATGGCCAGCACGGTAAACCAGAAAGTTAGAACGCTAGGGGCGCTGCTATCTAGCACCATTAAAAATAATATATAGGTTTGGGTTATCAGTTTAAGGGTTCAGTAAAGGTTCAAAGATCAGGATGGTTTACTAGTGGTCTAGATTGATTGTTTTGGATATCATATTTTTAGCTGCAGCAAATTTACAGATGCAGCTTTTGATGCAACATCAATGTCCCGACTATGTGAGACACAAAAGCAGCTTTGTTTTAAGATTGGGTTTTTGTGATAAATAGCCATGAACTGCAGCAAGCAAATGAAAATAATGTTGGTTACATGGCTTTATTCCTGTCGTTTTGCATTGGGTAGAGAAATCTCATTGGTCTAAAACTCTACTGATATATTTCTTGGTATAAACAAGATTTTAGAATGAAAAGAATAGTTATATGTTCGGCTGAAAGAAGAAAGTCATATACACCTAGGATGGCTTGGGGGTGGGTAGTTTATGCTGTAATTTTCATTTTTGGATTAACTATTCCTTTAAGCACCGGTGTCTCTTTTCTTCTTCAACATTGCGTTTTACTTTGAAATTAATCAAAGTTGGTTGTAACATCCAGGATAGAATAGACAGGACAGTTGAAGTGAGAGAAAGAGAACAAAAATGTCTTTCATGCACCCATCATGCAACAGCTAGTTTTCTCCCCAGATACTATGATTATTAGAGCAAATCAAAATAAATGACTCTCTACAAACATCTGCAAAGCTTTTGAGGAGACCACAATGCATTTTATCTCTCTACAAACAGACACATGCTCCCATAGATAACAGATATTAGTACAGCGAAAACAGTCTTATATTCTGCTCCACTTTCCAATATATGAACAGTGAGCAGTGTAAACAAACTGAACAAATAAAAGTGGAGGTTACAGACAATTCTTTCAGAAATAAATGATTTAATAACCGAACAGCAGCATGTGAAGTGAACAGCTAATTCAAGGCAATTGTACTTTTATACAGAGCAGTATTTTTTTTGTATAGTTAAAACGTTAAATATAAAATGCAAAAACCTCATTATTTTTCTATCATTTAGATTTTTTTATCATTTCATTTACATAGTATTTGACAGCATATCTAAAAGGTCTAGAGGTCAAAAGGTCAGGTTTTAGAGAGAACCGTGGGTTGATCTGTTTTCTATTTAAACATCTTTCTTAATAGTAAGATAATTATCTCAGACATCTTCATCAGAAGAGATGGTTTTGACAGAGATCTTTGTTTCAGGGACACTCATTCATGCTGTCGTATCTCCTCAAGTCCTTCTCTTTCAGAAACACACACACAGTTCATGCACAGGCTTGGCAGGCAGTTTCTTTAACCAGCTCTGTAGAGACACGCCTCAACAAGCAAAACATTTCACATAAGGAAAGCATGACGGGGAAAATCAAGGAAAAATTATGTATTTCAACAAGGCATTTTTACAGCACAGACTAAACAGGTTTTATTGTTTTACTCTCTTCTATTACACAACTCCCTCATGTTGTTCTCTTCATGTTTTTTCACCTTGTTGGATATTTTTAAAAAATGACATACCTATACAAATTGCTTGCAAATTTCTTTAAATTAGGGATGTACCGAATATTCGGATACCAAAAGACTTTTATCATGATCAGTATGTTGTGATGACGCAAACAGAAACCGCGGCCTGCACGTGGTCTTTTAATGCTGCTTGCAGCTTTAATGTTTTCCTTATTTTCCAACTTGACAAAGTTCATTTTTAAAATGCTTTTTTTTTGTTCATAATTTTGGCCTTGTCCGCCCCCGACAATAATCCTGTTCAAAGAAAATAAAAGATTTTTAATAATGTTGAGACTCTCAGAAAGAGTTCTCACTTTCTGTTATGGCTGACCCCTATACAGTAGGTCATAACAATAGCATCATTTACAAGCATTTTTTTAAAGGCCAGTCATTTTTTAACTAGAACTATTGATAACATATTATTTAGGTTTGTAAACTGGTGAAGCAGGCAGCTGTCTTCCTGCAGATGAGGAGCTAGTCTGAAACTGAAACATCACAGAGGAAATCTCAAAATGTCTGTGAAGGTGCTATGAACATCCTAACCACACATATTTTGGTCATTTTCATATATGATCCAGCTGCATCCTGCCCAGGCTGCAGTGCAAACTAACTTTTGACTAGGTTGTTGGAGTTAATGGCAACTAAAATGTGACTTGAGAGTCTTGTCTACTTTATAACAGAAAAAATAATAATAATAATAATAATAAACACTAGTGCTTACTTGAGACATAAAACAGAATTAACCTGATCTCATTTAAAACTACAGAGATTTTTCAAAGCCTTCAAGGCTTAATAAAACTGACTGATAATTAGGTCAGAAGATGCACTTAACTAATTGTGGTAGTTGGATGGAGGCTAATTATAAACTCTATAAACTGTTTCAAAGTACTGAGTAGAGACATTAGTTTTAAAGGTAAATCAGCTTCGCTAAATCTTGGTAGCTGAAGCCTTGATTTTCATGTGCTTAACAATGGACTATATAACATAATATTTCCCTTTAAACAGCCATAAGGCTAAACCCACATTGTAAACCACATGATAAGTGTAAAACTGACAGGAAGTCAGAGTACATTTACAATTTACACAACTGGAAAAAGATTCTACTAGGCACTACCTCCCAAACTAAACATTCGCTATATAAAATGTTTCAATGTGGAGTAAAGAGAATTAAAAAAGTTAAAATATGCCAACATGACCAAATTATAATGAAACTGTTTTCTCTACTGTTCTCTTCTCATAAAAAAAAAGAAAAAATATTGCCTCCCTGTTCATTAAAACTGTCATGTGGTGCCACCAATAAAGTCAGGTGGTTCAACCGATACACCAACCGACAGTTTCTTAAAATATCAGATACTTTGGCTTTTAAAGGAACACTCCACTTTTTTGGAAATAGGCTCATTTTCCAACATCCCTAGAGTAATACAGATGTGTTTTACCG
>JAUMHR010000049.1:16466466-16483975 GCA_032361145.1 Enteromius fasciolatus
CTCGTCGGCAGTTTGAGGATCTACAGACCGTCACACATAAATAAAAACAGATGTCGATGTATTAAGACTGAACAGTTTTTTATGATGTTTTTGATCATTATGTTGCCAGCCTAATTAGCCACCAATGAATACGTTTAATGACTGTTGCAAAATTTCTAGTTAGCTGTAAAAGCTGAACTTTTAGTAAAATTATATTCCACTTTCTTTCAAACACATGTCGGTGTTGACACAATAGAAACAATGAATAAATGCAAGGTAATATAATATAATATAATATGCAAATGGATTGCAAAGGGGCGGACATTTTTTTAGGGAAATGCTAAAAGTTTCCAAAAACATCCTGAAAAGTTTTCAAAAATTCTGGACTACTTTGCAACCCTGCATGCAAACAATAAAATTTTATGACAATAAAAAAATTATGACAAAAAACTTTATCATATGTATAACGTCATGAGATCCCAAGAGACATCCATAATAAAGTATTAAAAATACATTCTGGCAAATAAATCGTTTGCGCGTTTATACCGAGATGCTCGGGATACGTGATGACGTTTTCTGGATGGCCAATGAAAGCGTTTTCACGAGTTAGCACGCTTCTTTCGATCTGCTCAGAGCGGAAAGAGAAGCCCGTCGTCATGTGATTTGTCTGCGTGCAGTAGCCTGCTGACAGATCGATACACACAGAGAAGGATGGCAAGCATCGGCAAGACCGAGAAGTTCCAGCTGCACGTTCCAAACCTCGAGGAGTTATGTCAGGGTAATCGGCATTTCATTTTAATATGTTTATGTTATATTTAAACGGTTATAGCATTGTAAGTTAGCATGACTAGTTTATTTCTTTGCAAATGAAAGGACATGAGTCCAAAGTTCACAGGGACTGTTAGACCATTGTGATTTTTTTTATGTACCTCTAAAGCAGATTGTTGAAATTCAAGAAGTAAAAAAACATATCCTTGAAATATATCCTTGAAAGGCATCAAATAAAAATTCTTTAAAAAACCAAACTAAAATTATATTAGTAATTTTGTTCGCAAAAAAAGTTTTTACACAAAAACAAAACGAATAACATTAAAAATCTTGAAATTGTCAAAATGAAATAATTGAAATTCTGTGAAATTTGTGTCGACTAACGTTACAGTAAATAAAAGCATTAATGCATTCAGTACTAAAGATGCCAGTATAAATTTAGAGTTAAACGTGAACTAATGTGGGATGCACTTTTAAGGTACTCTGTCAATAATGTCCTTACAGGAATTGAACTATGATCGTAAGGGGTTGTTTGCAGCTGGGCTTACATTTCTTTACTGTAACTAATATATTTGTGTATGTCCGTGTGTGTTTGTGTTACAGTGCTGCAATCAGGACTGAATAAGAATTTCTCTGATGTAAAAGTGTCTGTCACTGACTGTCCAGATCTTACACAAGAGCCTTTTGGGTTTCCTGTCAAAGGTAAGTAAGTAAAATGGAATTTCATACAGTGGTATTTCAAGGTGTTACAGGCTCTTTGAGCAACATTCATTACTCTCTTATTAGGTTTATGTGGCAAACCTCGTATTACTGATGTGGGAGGCGTACCCTATCTGATTCCTCTGGCCAAACCGGACAAGGTGCATTAATAAACCGTATATGTTACTGTCATAAACACATTTGTAACGCTAACCAATGCAAGTTTTCCCAAGGTGTACAACATGAACACTGTGTCTAAGGAGGTGGAGCTGCCTGGGGGATTTTTTCTTGGTGCTGGTGCGGTTTCCTGCAAGACAGTCGGGGTGAATGGAGAGGTCTGTATAGCTGTACTAAAACAAGCAGCATTACGCTTTTTTTTTTACATTTTAAAATGTTCAGACCTTATGAAATGAAACTGAAATTGTAAAAAACTAAACGAATTAAGTGTGTGAATGCAGTTGTATCAGTAAACGTATGGCAGTAAGTATATGGTCAAAAACTGTTACATCAACAAAAAATGGAAACATCTCACTACAAAACTTTTAAATGCACTGTTTATTGGATTACAGTTGTATCTGTTCTGTTTTTTTATAGTTAATGCCACTGGTGCTGACTGAAGCTGAAGGAAGATCTGCGGTGAATGCCAGTTATTTTTCATCCATCAACCCAGAGGATGGAAAATGTCTGCAGGAGAAATACAGCGACAGGTTTCATGACTGTGACTTCGGCCTCCTTGCCAACCTTTATGCATGTGAGGGCAAACCTGGAAAGGTAAGAACCATAGAGACTTTGCAAGAGTCAGAATTACACCTCTATACATCATACCCGTGTGCATTGTTATACATTTCTTTGATGTCACTTTTTAATGAACTTAAAATTGTATGTGATTACACAGTGCAGAATAAAACAATTAATATCTTGAAAAAAAATCTTACAGACCCCAAACATTTGAATGCTACTGTATGTGTTATTTTTATTAATTTAGCAGTTTTCACAAGATTATCAAACAGTGACGAGGTTTAAAAAACTTCCATTGCAGGTCATTGAGGTGAGAGCCTGCAGAAGGACTGGAGAGGACAGTCTTGTGAGCTGCATGAGAAAGACCATGGAAGAACATTATAGAGAGAAGAGCGTGGCCTTGGGGGGGACTTTCGTCATACAGAAGGGGAAGGCAAAGATACATATCATGGTAACAAAATAAAACATATTTTAAAAAAATAGACATTTGTAGGGAATTTAAAGCAACCACTCATAAACTCTAGAGTAAAGTAGCATCTTGAACTAAGATTAAACTTCAAAATGCTAGATGTGATGGAAGTATAATCTTTTCACTGCTCTGTCAATAAGCCGCGTGAATTCTCCGCCTGCCCGCTAAACACCAATGAGGACGTCAATAACTGGCTCAGGCATTTTGAAGTCAGTGCTCCACTGATCTTTCAAACTGTTATGGTGTCCAGAGACCCCGTGAGTACATACCTCCATTGCACTGACAATATTATTCTGCATCTTCTCTAAATATTTCATATCAGCTAATTTCCGTTGTTTCCAATTCACAGGGTCTTGACCTGAGAGTGGAGCATACGCATGGCTTCAGTCACCATGGTGAGGGGGGCCATTACTACACAGACACCACCCCAAACACAGTGGAGTACCTGGGATACTTCCTGCCTGCTGAGTTCGTCTATCGTATCGACCGACCCACAGAGACACACAATGTTGGCCGAGATTAAACTATTGACATTTTATATTTTTTATGCATGTAATATGCTGTAATTAATTTTGCCCCGTTTACCAGGAGCACTTTATACTGATGAATAGTAAATAAGTATTGAGCGATTTGAGCAGTTTTCACAATCCAGCCAATCACTCAGTTTTGTACTACGTGATGGTCAAGCCATTTAATTTAGCCATTTTTTTTTAAATTAATATCTGAGGTAAATTAACTCATTAAAACATTAGTGAACTGATTAGTAAGTTTTGACAATAGTAATACCTCTTTTATTGTTCTAAATCAGCATATTAGAATGGTTTCTAAAGGATCACGTGACACCGAAAACTGGAGTAGCAGCTGCTAAAAATTCAGCTTTTTTTTCACAGAAATTAATTGCTGCTTAAATAAATGCAACTTTTGTCAACCTTCTTTGAAAATCGTAATCATTGAAAACCTTTGACTGGTTGTGTATTAAACGTTTAAAAAATATGGTGTGTTTAGTATTCATTGTAACACTCATGGAAAACCCAAAAAAATAAAAATCATTACCTGATTATTTATTTAGTCAAGACTTTATATTAGGCTTGCGTCAAGTTTGCAGGAATTAAAGAAAATTTATACATTTTCAACCAGGCAAAATTATCAATTCTATTATGACATCAGAAATACAGCTTTTTTTCTGTATTTGCTAAATATTATAGGAATTTATAGCATTTCCATCAGAACTGCTAGTACTCAAAACTTTCTGAAACACCTATATGACTTAATCATTGAGACGAATATCACTCTGGTAACTAAAACAACTCCAACTCATTTCCATAATCAACCATGTAAAAAAGGATAATTCTGTAATTCAATGAATCACATTTACACTTTATTCTGGTAAGTTTGACTATTCTCACAATATTTAAACTTCAGAATCATAAATTTGACTTAGTCCTTCATATTGTTTGACTTCATTCTTGTAACTTCAACTTTATTCTAAAAACATTTTGACTTTGTTCTCACAATTTCGACATAATTCTTGAAATATTTAGACTATATTCTAGTCATTTTGACGTTTCTCAAAATTGTGACTTCTCATAATTTCGACTTTTATTAAAATAGTCTCCCTAATTTGGATTTCACCAAGTACAAGATATTCAGAATTGAGGAATCATTTTTCTGGAAATATCTGTTTTAGGCTTATCATCAGAGTTAGGCTAGTTCCAGATTAAACGTTTGAGCTGTTTCAGCTGAAGATATATTCCTTAACATATCTTAAAATGTGTTGGTGACATTGTTCTGTCTCAAAATGCATTTTTTTTTAATCTAAGGCTTTATTTATTCATTTTTTTTTACAAAAGCTGCGTACATGTCTTTTATCTTTTAATATAAAGGCCTAGTCCTTTAAGCCAAACCCCGTCTGTGAAACATTACCGACAGTTACGTGGAAAAACCGCTGTCACGGTTTTTAATTCGTAGCTCTTGGCTCCGAATTGTTCAAAAGAACCGATTCGCGGTATGACTCAGAGTTCACAAGCGCACGCGCCACTCGCGCCAAAACGAATTTGCCGCAGCAAACAAAAATGTTATAACATTAAATAATTAATATAAGGTTAAACCACAGACACGCCTTAAACTACTGAATAAGCGTTTCTAATTCACAACTTTTCACGTCATTGACGATATTTCCTAACGTCACTGGTAAGCAGTTTGATTCTCACATGAACTTTTACCATTAGCAAGAACAGTTTAGCAAATTAGAAAAAAAGGTTAAGCATTACATACAAAGTTATTTTGTTTAACAATATCTGCGTATTTTGAGCTGAGTTAAGAAAGTGAAAACAAAAATAGAAAGAAAAGGAGGTAGGCTAACGTTACAATAGGACAACCGTAAACAAGAGAAGCAGACCCCAATTGCTAACTGATTTAACGTTATACATAAATGTTTACGAATTATTGTAAATGAATAATGACAATGAATTAATGCTTCACTTTTACACAATAAGTCGGTGTGAGAAGTGATTGTCGGGATGTGGAGAAATGAAAACCAGAGACCAACCGCAGGTAGGATTTTCCATCTAACGTTACGTTATAGACTCGTGCTACTTGGTTGGAAATACATAACAGAAAATAATAAGACTTGGATTAGTCATTATTTGCCATATACTATCCAAATAATCCAGCTAACGTCTTTCAATTGAATGGATATTATTTTCAGGGACCTCCCTGCCTAATCTGTCAAAATAATTGAAGCGCTTATCTGCTAATACAACACCTGGCTTCAGTTAAAGTCTCATTCAGGTTGCTGGAGCCTAAAATCAAAGCATCATTTTGTCTTTCTGCAGGCTGTCTCTCCGTGCCTCTGTTTAATCAAAGGAAAAGGAGCAGGCTGCCTTTGACATCTAATCCATCAGAGAGTGAGCTCTTCACTACCAGCCACTACAATGAGACACAAACCTCCTCCTCTGCCCCTCCCAGTATGTATTTCCACTGAAATTTCAACTATGGAACCATTAATTATGGAAACTATGTTACACTATAACACACTGAAATTATTTGTCAGGTTACTTTAGTTTTTTTTCTATATAGTAGTATCTAAATTAACCGTTTAAATTACTGTACAAAGTAAAAACTAAACTGTGCAGTTAAAATAACTTAATTGTGCAGTTTAGAGTTGGGCAATAGGAGTTTTGTCATCATATTGTGACAATATTAACTATCAATCAGTTTACTATACAATACGCTTTATATGAATGTACTTGTATGTTTGTGGATGAAGCTGGAAATATATTGCGAGTTGGATTTATTATGCTATATGGAAATCAGTAAGTTTTGAGAATGAATTGTAAGGGTAATTATAGTATGCACAAGGAAAAATCTGCATATGTTATATCTTTTTATAATGTAATTTTCTGTCTTTCGTTATTATGATTTTTAAAAATATAACCCAAGGATTCTCTTTAGCTTTGGGTCAGAGAGGTCAGTGGAACCAGGGAGCCTCCCTTTTATCACAGCAAGCCAGCATGAGATCTGCTCCTACACCTGGTGTGGTGGGACATGGATATGCACCTTTACCTCACCCCAAAAAACCTGCCTATGTCTGGTACTCAACATATGCTAAGAAATAATGATTACATACCAGAATGAACTTGAAGAAGACTGTAAAGATACAATTTCGTCCTGACCTGAGCCTTACGATTCTTAAGTGTTTAAGTAACACTAATAGTTTGAAAATTTGGTAAAAACATACTTATCCTCAGGCTATACAAAACTTTGCAGAAGTTTTGCATTACATTACTTGCTCACCAATTTCTGCAGTGAATGGGTGCTGTCAGATAGAGAGTCCAACTGGAGGAAGCATTATTATAAATGATGTACTTGTAATTTTGGTCAGAAGCAATGATTGAAACCTGGCCTGAGGATGAATACAAATTCAGAAAATGTTTTTGGGTGCACTATTCCTTCATCTAGATTAGTTAACATAAACTAACATTGAAAACATTTGTAAACCATTTATTAATCTTAGTTCATGTTCACTTCAACATATTATAAAACATTGTATATTTAAAAAAAAATATGTATCTAAATATTTAAGCTAACAACAACTAACAATGAACAGCTGCATTTTTAATAACTATTATTAAAGATTATTAAATGCTGTAACAAATATACCACTCATTAAGGTTAGGTAATGCATGTAGTCAAACTTGCTGTAAAGTGTAACCTAACCTAACCCTGGTACTTAGTGAAGTTGACTAACTTATACGGAATAATATTTTGAGGTTAAATAAAAAACACTTTATACACATTTTTAGTTATCCTGAAAAACATTTATGATATTACATTTTGTATTTGTCACCATATTACCTTCAGGTCACAGACAGGGCAACAGAAGCCTCCAGTGAGACAGGATTCTATGCCAGTAGTTGGATCCCAGCTTCATCGTGGTTTTCCAAGGAGCAGTTCAGTTTCACATGGCCAGCCCAAATGGTCCAGCTGCACCCAGAATCAACAGTCATTTAACAGGCCGACAAATTCCCCCAGAATGATGTACCATCCCCAGCAGTGTACCCCCGCTGCAGCAAGCACTCAGAGTCACGCAGCTCAGAGTCTCAGTGGAAAGGGGAACTTCAGACCTGCTGTACAATCAGCCAGTGCAATGTGGACAAAAGAAAAGATGGACACCTCAAGTGTCCAGACCGCCTCTCAGCAGCAAGTGTGTGTCACTTCATAAAGGCACCCCATTCATATTACAAACATATTAACGTATCAAAAATATTGAATATTTTCTGTCTCACAGTACGTTGTTTTATTTGTTTAGCTAACATTTCTGATTTACACTCTCTCCTGCCGGATAGAAGCCCCCTCATGACACATTGCTGCATGTTATTACTGCTGTTATTGAAGGGATGAAGCACTGGAGCCAGTACAAGAACAGAGTACCAATGCTGTTTGAGATATTTGGTGAGGAGACAATGACACATGCGGCCCCCTTGATTTAAATCTGTCTAACAGTCCTGGTCTCTCTTTACAGCTACTCTGGACTCTGCAGTTACAGCTGGAGAACACGGAGCAAAGAAATTTCTCATGAGGGATGGTAAAGAGGTGGTCCACTGCCTTTACTATGAAAATGTGAGTCTGAGAATATAGATTTTTTTTTTTACAATTGTATCACTTTATATTATTTTTTATTAAATACCATACCGTTCAAAAGCTTTGGATCAGTAAGGAAACATTAGATAAAATAAAAAAAAACAAATACTGTTTTTAATCATCAAACTAGTTTCTGGTCATTCTGAAAATAAGCATTGAAAGGTATGAAAGGTATTTATTTTTTATAAAGTATTTGGTTTATATCAGGGATGACATTACAGATACAGATCTGAAGAAACAATTATAGAAACAAGGTGCTCTCTCT
This sequence comes from Enteromius fasciolatus, assembly GCA_032361145.1. Classification (NCBI taxonomy): domain Eukaryota; kingdom Metazoa; phylum Chordata; class Actinopteri; order Cypriniformes; family Cyprinidae; genus Enteromius; species Enteromius fasciolatus. Next base: position 16,474,527 of record JAUMHR010000049.1, read on the forward strand.
AGTTTATGACACCCACTTATTTTTCATTGTGAAGAATGTGCACTTTTCATTTTTAAAATAACAGACCATTATGACTGCGTATTGTTATGTGATGTTGGCAACATCAACCTTAATGTTCAAGTCACTGTGTATTTGTTCTTCAGGATCAGACACTGCCCAGACTGATCAGAGGTCAGGTGCATCGCTGCGTTGGAAACTATGACAGGCAAAAAGACACAATGACTTGCGTGTCAGTCCGACCTGCTTCTCTGTCAGAGCAAAGGAATGCCCTGGAGGCCGTGAGAGTGTCCGATGCAAAAATGAGGCATGTGGTGCTGGCTCTCAGTGAAATGTGATGTGGATTGAGTAACAGGAGAAAGATTAAAGTAGCACAGAGTTATATTGAAGTTAAAGTTGGTTTTGGTTTAGTTAAAGAATGACCTATAATGGTCAATGAATACAAAACAGTTTGTGTCTGTATCTGGAGCATTTGATTTATTTAGCAAATTAGATGCATTAATATTATTTTCATGTATACAGATTTAAAATATTTTTACTTTATATGCATATATTATCTTAAATTAAGTATACAATGTAATTTAAAATTCATTCAAAAATACTGCAAATACTTGAGTTATAATTTAGATGCATAAGAAATGTAGTTCCCTTTAAACTATGCATACATAGTTTATTCAAATTTGTGATAATATGTTTTATTTATTCACATTTGATGCATATTTGAGTTCTAAATTCTACATTATTATTTTGTTGCATTAAAAAGTATTTGTACTCCATTCCCAAACTGTTTTTTGTTTTTTTTAAAGATTTGTTGGTGTCTTCATTCAAAAGACATCGATTTGCTAAGTTTATGAAATGCTTTATTATAAAGAAGAAACACATAACAGCAATTTGTTAAAGATTTTAAAGGTTAAACGAACACAATGATGAGGTAACATTGCAAAATATATCTTTCAAAAGGGAACCAACCATCAGGATGCCATGTTACAGAATTATTTACAACCAAAACACAGCACTAATCTACAAGATCTAAGATCTACCAGTGGTCAGACTTTACATACAAGAACTCAGGAATGCAAGTTGCCATCACCGTCAAGGCAATCAGAGGATGCCAGTGTACTCCTCCATAAACACATTTAAAGGGCCTGTCAGATTTGACATCTCATGCCAGTTTAAAGTTGTGCTCTGTCCTCTGAGCCTCAGCTACCCTTAAGAGTTACAAGTACACACATCTTGGGGGGAATGGGTTTGTTTCGTTGTCAGCACATCTATATCATAATAGAATTTGGTGTTAAATCTACGAAAGAGGGCAGTTGAGTGCCAATGTTTTAGCCAGTTTAAACACACACAAATGGATCAACACAACAGCAAAAGTGAGCCAAGTGCAATATGGAATGATCCAAGTAGAAGCTTTAGCTTCACCGTATTGCTGTGCCAAGTGGAAATGCATTAGCATATTAGCTTAATTTGAGCGTTACAGCAAATTTCCCACAGAAATACATAAATCTGTCGTGACAAATCAGGACTGAATTGGTCTTCCTGTCTCGTTCAATGACTTGCTAGTTGCTTTCTTCTTTTTTGCAACCTCTTCAAAACAAAACCATCAGCTTGGCAAGAGGCGCCAACATTAAAAACGTTCAGCTATCATCATTAAAGATGGAGACGTACAGAAATAATCACACAATGTTAATCCAACAAGAAAGCATTTACAAAATCTTTTAGAAGTAGATTACCTGATGAAAGGTACTTAAGTCTTAGCAATGGTCAAAAGGCACAAGTTGGTTAAAAGTTGGTATTTTCCAGAACGTAGTGTCTCAGTGTTAACTAAGTCCAACTTTAACTAAGAACAGCCTTGCTCCTGATTTGTGAAATCCTGAATAATTCAGTACTAGTAGGTGTTACGGTAAAGAACACGAAAGGAGACTTCACGACATATCCTGTTCACTCAGTTTGGGAAAACAAATGGTTTTACTTTGTGGGATCATTTCACTTTCACATACAGCTGAGAAAAGTCCATGCTTGTGGTCCATCCATGGCAGTTTGAAGCACCGGCCTGGTCCATACTGTCATTGCAGTTTCTTAATGGTCCTCACGGAGTTATGAGAAACAAAATGAAGAAAATTCAGACAGATGCCTGGAAATTAAACTCGTACGGAGGATAAAATATGTTTCAGTTTACTTAAGCCACAGTGTTGGTCCTTGAATAGATACTATATCAGGTGCTAGTAACTTTCCGACTGTCAGATTTATTGAGTTTGAGTTCAGTTTCTCTCAATGAACTCGACCCATTAGAAGAAGTCCATTTAAGAAGGTCCTACCATTTGTTTTTGTAATCCTTTCATTGCATGCTGACAAGTCCTAGTAAAATAGTATTGGAAACTGTTACTCAATTTTCATTTAATTTGCCATTTTTGGTTTTGATCCTTGCAAACAAAAATTCAAAAATACTAATTTGCACCATGGTCTATTATCCAACATTTTCAGTAGTTAGTCCTTAGAGGTCATCAATCAAGAACAGAGCTTGAAAATAAGTTAGAAAGAAGGGAAAGAACTAAATCCATATAAACAAATTTTTCACCTGGCAGGTTGACTGTTACAAAAAATTGAATTAAGGAAGACACTAAAAAACAAAAACAATGAGAATAGAAGGAATAAGGGGTCTTCAGTTCTGCTCCAGAGCAAAATCATCTTCATGACATCATTGATAACTATCACTGCAAATGATGCTGAGACTTCTGTCCAACCTCAAATCTTTGAACTTTTAATAATTATTTATGATGGCTGAGCAGGTTGAATATTGTAGGTGGTGGTCTTTAGCGCTCTATAAAAGAGTGGGCAGTGGGGTGGGTGACAGCTGCTCCTTGGGGGCGTACTTGGCAAAAAAGGGCAGGAAGAGGGTGAGCATGACACCTACGATAGCCAGCATGTAGCCCCATCCTATCTGACACTCCCCGGCGTAGTAGATGTCCGAGTCTCCGCAGAAAGACTTGACCAGGCTGGAGTTGAGACCGAAGGGATAAACCAGTAAACCAGACGCCATAATGACCACTAGAGCAGAGAGACAAGAGAGCAAGTGAATGAAACATGGGTGCGTTTGAGAGAAGTACAATGATATTTAGGTGTAAATATTAACATGGGACAATAACAAAACATGGCTTAGTGTTTACTTTGAATTTTTTAGAAGTCATGTTGATGCACACATAAAATACATATTTATATGGCATTATAACATATCAACTTTGAACATGGGCATTAGGCATTGTTGAATATGAAAAATGTATTAAATCACATCAAAATAATATACTGTGGTTTTAATATGAATGAACAATTGAGTGGGTGGTAACTGCCAGACAATTTTGTTGTGTTCATTTTAAGCAAATAAATAAATAATAATAAAACATGAATCAATAAATTCAACATACATCAATTAGAAAAATTAAAAGGCCCATAAAATGCTGAATAAAACAACGAAACAATTCCTGTTTAACCAGCTTTAGTAATAACAACAGTTTCTAACACATTTTATAAAAAATACATTTTATGAATATCTACATATAAATGTTCATAAATTCTGTTTTTTTTTTTTTAAAGTTTGGTTGTTCTATCAAATTCATAATTTTTACTTATAATAAATAACAAACCCTTTTCACAGACTCTGGTGACACTTTCCCACTGATATTAACATTTTAAATTTGGTAAAGTTTTGTATATATATATATATATATATATATATTAATACAATGACTGAAAGAGTGACAGCAATTTTGACATCTTGCTCTCTTCTGTCCACTCGAATTTTTAACTCAATTAATTAATTTTAAGTCATAGAAACCTTATTGTTTTTATCCTTAGCTTTTGGAGCAGCTGGGAAATATATTTATATACCACTATAGTTTATCCAACTATTACCCACCTCCTTATTTCTGATCAGTGACTTCAATACTTGAATAATTGTAGCAGCAACAACAATGCTCAAGGTGGCAGTAGAGAGCCGTGTCTCTGCTGAACTGAGAATCAACGGAAGAAAGGCCCTCAATACGGTTTCCAATTTTGCCATGGAAATATCAAATATACACAAAACCATCAGCCCATGTATGTCTGAAATCAAAATTCACTGAATTATGACTGACAGTGCCTGAATGTGGGGGTGTACTGTGACTGAGGAAAGCCATTAGGAGAGTTTCTGGATGATCCATTTTCTCAGACAGTATCAGTGCTCGCTGCCCATGGCCAACAGCTGTGTTAAAGTCATATTCTGTCAATTATAGAAATACTATGCTGACAGAGTATATGCATCTTTAATTTAAATGAATTATGGTCACAACAATAAAAGAAATGCCTAATTATAAACTGTTAAAAGTTTAATGACTATTTAATTACTACTGTACATAATAAAAATAACAAGAAAACAAATTAAACTGTTACAAAAGAATATTATACACATTTAATTAATACTTTTATTCAGTAAGGATACACTAAATCAACCAAAAGTCACAGTAAAAGGTTACAAAAGATTTATATTTAAAAAATAAATCCTGTTCTTTTTTACTTTCTATTTATCAATGAATCCTGAAACAAATTGACCGTTTACATGAAAACATGAAGATGTTTTCACCATGTTTTTGAGTATGCAGCAAATTAAACTGATTTACAATTACATGAATGGATTATATGTTAAAATATATTAATATAGAAAGCTGATATTTTACACTGTAAACATATTCCATAATCTCACTGTTTTTACTGTGTTTTTGATCAAAATAATTCAGTCTTGCTGAGAAAGGCTTTCTTCAAAAAAAACACACAAAACTTTTAAATGGTAGTGTATTTCAAAATAGTATAAATATTACAAAATAACGGCAACTGTTCAACCGGTGCTGTGCAATGGTGTGGTGAGTGTTTTAGCATGACTGTTTTGACCAATCAGCATCCAAGATTAATTTAATCATTGCAAATATCACAAGGAAACCCCCAGTACTACAGAAATCCTGCTTAACGGTTTAATGGCTTTTTTTTACCCAGGAGCACAGAGCATCTTAATTCATCTATTTATTATCTCTCTTCAGCTCCTCCACACAAAACGACCCAGAAGTCCCTCTCATCTCTGCTACCACACCAAGAACAGTGCTTTTCCTTCAGTTTAATGGCCTCAGATCCAGCTGTGCTCTACATTGGCCCGTGTTTATCAGTGGAGGCTTGACATCTCAAAGCTGCTCTGCTAATGACACCATAATGTTTTCTCTATCTTTGACTGTATCCACACAAAGACCCAGTCAAACGCAGCTTCTCCGGCAGAGGGAATAACTGCTATCAGTGGATGTTTACACTACGATGACAGGGCATTCAATGAGACTCAACAAGCTATTCAGTCAAATTTCATTTCAAAGGCAATCTTCAATAAAAAAGCACGCACAGATAGCACAACTGTATGGAGTTTAATTAAAGCAGGTCAAATCAACAAGGACTTTGAGGCAGAGGCTTGCAAAGCTCAGGGCCAATTGCAGTCTGGATCAGATAAAAGCTTGATCCTCTGTGTGTGTGTGTGTGTGTGTGTGTGTAAGGAATGGCGCAATGCTGTGTGACACTTCAAAGTCCACATGAACCTGATTCTCAAATTGCAGTGTTACAAAGTGGAACTGATGGTATTTTGGTCATTTGTGTTCACATGTGGCTTTGATTCACAAATAACATGACCACTTAAGAGCGGCTAAATTTAGATTCAGGGTCAACGAGTACATAAAGCTAAAAGGGTCTTATATTACATGTTAAACAAAATCTAAGCTCTATTGACATCATCTTCAGAATATTATCAGTAAATCGCTACTTTTGGCTACTTTCACACTGTCGGTTTTTGGCTCTCTCTTCCACTAGTTATTATAGCACAAAATAAATATGAATGAACATCAGAAGGTATCTGGTTTTAACCGCTGAAAGACACACATTTCAGAGTAGTATTACTGGTTATAGCATTATTTTTTCAGAGAAAGAGCTATGTTATGATTCCTTGACAGCAATACGCTGTGTTTTCCGACAACTGGAAGTGGGCAGGAATATACAGATTAACGGTACAGTAGGTAATACGGCTAAAATACGGCTACTGCAAGTTGTTTTCTAAATATCTACTTACATATTATGTTATTTTGTTGCCTAATATAGTCTAAAACGTACATACAGTAAGAGTTTCAAAATGTCCTGTTCACAAAGCAGCTTACAATAGTGGCTTGAATGAACAAATAACCAAAGTCAAACCTGTTTCCTATTTGTGACTCACGTGATATAACCATAGACACAGTGTCTAAAGTAATATCAAAGATAGCGATATTCATAAGCAAGTATTATCACATTTGATGCTGTGTGAGCGTGGCCAAAAATCAGCATCCAGGTTGGAATTGCATGAAAGCAATTTTCATTTTTTTGTGATCTATCCCTTTAATCTCAGTCCAGCAGAAGCGTAGCCACAGTGAGACACAGGACATTAGTTATTTACTCAACATCAGTTCTCCTCCAACCTACAAACCTGGATACTGCATATCATGCAACTACAGTTTTATGCGAAAGTTTGGGCACCCCTAGCAAAATCTGTGAAAATGTGTCAAATGTTAACAAAATAAATTCCCTTGTTCTGAACAGTTTAACTGAGCACTGTCAGAAAACTCCTTCAGGTCCTGCAGATTCTTCAGATTTCCAGCATCTTTTGCGTATTTGAACCCTTTCCAACGGTGACTGTATGATTAAGAGATCCATCTTTTCACACTGAGGACAGTTTAATGACTCAAACACAACTATTAAACGTTCACAGATGCTCCAGAAGGAAAGACGATGCATTAGGAGCAGGGGGTGAAACTTTAAATTTGAAGATCTAGGTAAATTGTACTTTATTTGAATTCTGGAAACATAAAAATATCTTCTGTTGCTTCCAAAAAGCAGTACTATATGGGAAAAAAAAATAAATAAGAAAACTGAACATATTCATCCTGTTCAAAAGTTTTCAACCCCGACTCACATTTTCATAGATTGTGCCAGGGATGCCCAATCTTTTGCATAAAACTGTATATTCCACTGTCTCTCTAAATGTAAACATTTTGGAAGTCTCCTATGAGCTCTGTGTTTGGTGTGAAAAGGTTAGAGGTTATTACGGCATATGTTATCTGTCCTATTCCCATCCTCAATCTTGAAGCAATACTGAGCTGCAGAAGCACATTTCTTGCTTGGCAAGGTTGACTAATCACACATACACGCGACCCATGGCCGGCCGCTGCTGTAATCCACTGGCAATATGTGCTTTGATGACAAATGATTTGATGATGAGATTCAGTGAATAGTGTAATAACATTCTACCCTGCCCGTCTTGTAGTGCACGTCTCACTGGGCTTGATTCTGAACCTGCTCACCCAGACCACAGCAGAGCGTTTTCAGCACAGCCATTCATTATGACATGTTCATTGGACGTGATGAGGTCAGTGTCACCATCACTTTGAATGATAGCGCTGTACGGGTCTCTTTGGGGACGATGGGAGGCACGTGATAACCGGGTGTGAACTACACAAAAAGTTCTGCATGACCATATTCTACAACATTAATCCTACCCAATACTTAAAATGAACAACTACCCTACTAACATCAATAAGCAGCAAAGTAGGGGATTATTGAGGCAAAAGACATAGTTAATAGTTTGTTAATAGCGAGAATTAAATGTTGAAATAAAGTGTGACTGGAATCATATCTGTAATTATATTTTAAGTGGATATTATTTGATTGACAGCACGATCAGCCAATCAGAGAGATGTGAGACGCTTCATCCATTGGTGTTCTTGCTGTTGGAAAGTACCATTTCATACAAATATTTAAGTGCTGGAAAAAATGTTATATTTGTGTGTGATTACTGTATTAATCTATAATTACATAAATCCGATCAATTAATTACTTTTTAACTTATAAACAGCAGTAATATTTAAACATCATAAATATTTTATATTTATTTTTATTTCTTTTTTTACACCTTATTATTTTCTCTCCAAACTTTTAGGTAAATAATTTAGGTGATAGGCCTAAAAGGAATATGACAATTTCATGTACATTTTATATATATATATATATATATATATATATATATATATTTTTTTTTTTTTAAGGGAAAAATCTGCGATTTGTGTTAAACATTTAAAATACTAAACTCTTTTTGGTAGCTGAAACAATACCAAATTAGCTTAAATATTGAATAAACACTTATTATTTAGCCAGCAGATTTTGTATGGGCCTAGTCACAGGATTTCAGCTGATAGAAAAGATGTAAAGCACTGCACTGACCATAAAACAGCAAAGTTGCTCTAAGTTTAAAGTTACACTTGAGACTATAGACTTCTCTCTTTCTCTTTACTCTCTCACCACATATGATCTGAGAGTCTCATGAGTAACGAGGCTGTACAAACAGTGCAAACTCCTTCTGAAGCTCACTCTCTCAAACACACACACACTCATAGAGTAGAGTAAACAGATGAGCAGAAGTAAGCTGTCTTCACACCCACAGCTCTGTCTCTGTAAATACAGCTCTAGAGTAGTGACTGAGACTCTAATGATACTTAATTATCAAGCAACGCTGCGGCCAGCACTGTGCTCTCTTGGAGCCTCTGAATCCTTCACAAATTACAGCACAAACTTTTAAGCTTTCAGATGAAGAGCAAATTCAGTTAAGCTATGTGGTATACATCAGAGAGCAGGCCTGAAGGGTGGTGAAGCACTCCCAGTCATTGAGGTGCGAGTTTGAGCCCATTGCCTCTCGTTTTCATTTCATGTCTCCTCTCTCACTACGCTTTGCATTACAATTCATCTCAGGCTTTAGGAGAAAAAAAAAAGAGTATAGTATAGTGTTGTATGGTGCTATAGTTAACACAACTATTAATTACACTAACAACGCATTGTAACATTGTTACAAAAATATAGAGGGGCCCACAGCAAACTCAAAAAAATGTCAAACTTTGAAAAGTCAATTTCTAGAATGAATACATTTTATTGAGTAGAAACGGAGTACTTTTTTAAATTTCATTTAGTAAATCACAAAAAAAATTGTGGTGCTTTCAAATGCGGTGTATTTATGGAAACTGGAGGCCATGGAGTCGGAGAGTTTGAGAACTAGATTGCGAAAAGTGTTATTCTTCCTCATACCTTTTTACCTTTATTCTGATTAGCCTTTTGTTTGTTTGCTTTTTGGAACCTGATTTAAGGGTTTTACATAATTTAGATACTTGAACATTTTTATTGTACCTGTTTGAGATATTTTTTCTAGCAAACTGTGCCAATATATATTTTCACATGTAAATGAGTCATTTTATGCCAATTTATCATTTAAAAAAAAAAAAAAAAAAAAAAAAAAAAAAGGAGTAGTACTGATTAAAATTTAAACTTTATGAGGCAGTTTCCCAAACAGGGTTTAAGACTATTATTAGTTTAAAATA
>JAUMHR010000049.1:16492803-16505405 GCA_032361145.1 Enteromius fasciolatus
TTCAACAACAAAACACCTCAATCTCTTAGGAGTCTTGCTTGTCTCTGCGTCTCGGTCTGATGACGGATCACTCAGGGAGGGTCAGAGGTAAGACACCAGTTCAGTCTGTGTGACACGCTGCTGTCAATCATCTACTGTGGGAGTGAGAACTTAGAACTTAGAACATAGAACTTTTCCCTTTTCCCTACTAGAGTTGTGACGTTCGCGAACGAACCGATTCTTTTGAACGGATCATAAACATGAATGATGGGAGCTGAGACGCGGCTGGGGGGGGGGAGCTGTTCTTTCTGTCGTTTCACACAGATGCACGCAAATTAGCTTCTCCGCAAGACAGAACAATTATAGGTGGAAGGGCGCACCCCAGCGCAGGGGTGCTACTGCCAACAGCATCAGTGTTGCCAACTATTTTCAATGAAAAATAGCTAAATGTTGCCAGATGATGTCACACACTAATTTGCATATCAGTGATGTCATCAAGTAGTATCTGACAAGTGTAAGCCCATCATGTCTCTACTCTCTGAGGCACTGTGTATTATATTATATTAAAACATTACATCCAGATGCACAATAAATAGGTTCTCATTAACATATTACTTTGCGTGATGACATCATTGTGTAATCGCAACACAAAACTACTATCTTTATGTAGTATACAAAATAATTTATGTTTTCTCAAATTGACTGGCCATCTTAGAAAAAACATTATTTGAAATATGTCCATTTGGATTTGTATGAACAATATTGTTGACTATTTGTAAAAGTAATGCAAACACTTTTTGATAAGATTTTTTTTATTTTTAGTTTTTTTTTTTGTTTTAATTATTTGACTACAAATCTCACCTCATCATTCCTCCCAGTGATTATTTAAAGAATAAACTGATTTGCCCCCAAGCTGGCTTCTTAAAACTGACTAAATATTTAAAAAGAGTGGCTCTTTGAAAGGAACGGATTGTCAAGGATCCCCTCAAAGAGCCATAAATCCCATAACTACTAACTACTTGCCAGTAGGATACTAGCATCTACACACACTTTAACTTGGATAATAAAACATGTAACAGTTATATTTTTTTGTAACAGGGCTGCAAATGAACCAAACCCACCCAAACTAACTTGAGCTATGCTTAGGCTATGTTATTATGCAGTTAAATTAATGTGGGCTTATTCTTTTTTGAAGTCATCTAGTTTTAGCCAACTAGTTTTATTTGGAAGTGACACTTTTTTCCTTCCCCCATTTCTGGCGCCCCCTGGATGTACGGCGCCCTTAGCATTTGCCTATACTGCCTATGACACGAGCCCTGCTACTGGTAGATCTTTATCATTGTAGGGTGGTTGTGTACACACACTCCCAACACACATTTCAGTCCAAACAGCTTGTAAAAGTGCATGTGGCACCGGATGACCCCTTTAAAAGAATAGTTCACCCAACAAAGAACGTTTTCTAAAAATGTCCTAACCCTTTAGGACCCATCTAAGGTATAGATAGATTTTTTTCTTCAGTGGAACAGATTTGGAGAAATTTAGCATTACATCACTTTCTCACCAATGGATCCAATAAACTCCACTTCAAAATATAGATTTTTCTCCTATGTCTATTATACTGCATTCTACAGTGAAAAGGCCATCTTTTCTAAATTAGGAGAGAAAAACGCAAAGATCTGGCTGCATTTACAAATGAAAAGAAATATTTTGGTGGATTTCGATGAGAGAAGCAAGCGGGACGGACTTTTACACTGTGTAAAAAGTGTTTGACATGTTATTATTGACTGCCATTTTTAAACATCTTGATAGATTTGCTTTTTACAAACAGTTTTTCACTTCACAAAACTTAATGGACTTATGTGGATTGGGATGTTTTTCTCAGCGTTCGTTGTTGTTTGTCTGATGTTTTATCTCTCCTTCTGACAGCATTGGTTCCATTGCTATGTGATATAATGATAAAAATTTGCTAAATGCAAATCTGTTTCAATGAAGAAACAAAATCTTCTGGCCTGATGGTGAGTATATTTCATATAATTTTAATGTTTGTGTGAACTACTCCTTTAATGTTACAAGTCATGTAAACATGTTTCAGGTCACAAACCCTGAAAAACAAAATTCTTTGGCATGTTATTTTCCAACTGCATGCTGTTTACCTGATAGTTTTTTTTAATCCATTGCGTCTGATATTCTGTGCGTGTATCAGAGGGCGACAGGGTGTAATTTCCTGTCATTCCACTGCTATGATGCTAAGATGAGGTATTTTCACCCATGAAGAAACACAAGACATGAAATGATGGGTGTACAGACGGGGTCTAACACAGGTACGCCACACTCTTTAATCACTGCAGTTTGGCCAGGTGACATGATCATGACAAAAGCCATTTTAAAGATTGGGATGCAGGTTTTTTTTACAGTACCTTTTATATAGTACCTTGCTGGTAATGCATGATCGGAAATGTGGATAATATAGTACAAAACATTTCACATATATTATCTGGACAAAACATTAAATATTAATGAAAATCTTTCTTTTGTGAATAATAATAAAATAGAATAATTCTGGTCCAAGATGCTGACTGGACAATACAGCATTCATAAGTGTGCCAATGCACCTTATAATATATTCCTGCCTCCCATAGTGGAAAAATAAGAGTTTTTTATTTACAGTAACTGAATGTGCACTCTTATACCTTAAAAGTATTCATGTAATACACTTTCAAATAATTATTGTAATATTAATTAAATAAAAGGCAGCTTATGTTTATTTAAAACACTTAAAGGGTAAGTTCACGTAAAAATAAAATGATTATCCTGTGTTTTACCCTCAAGCCATCCTAGGTCAATACATCTCTTCTTTCAGAGGAATCCAATCAAAGTTATATTACAAGTCTGTCTTGGCTACATTTAGTTCACACTTAAGTATTTTCTTTTTAACTATATTGTTTTAGGGGGGGGGGGTTTGTGGGCTTAGTATTCTGTAACCTTCATTCTGTGAAAACTTTCAAGCAAGCACGTTTTCTGCACCAAGCCGTATGGTTAGGGTGAAACGACACAACAGAGAATTTCGGCGTATTAAGCACCGCCTGATACATGTAGCATTCAAATGAGCAGGACTACATTAACATGATTTTACCAACCTTCATTAGGACTTTATTTAGTATGTATGTGCATGTGTGTAAGCGACAGCTGTGTGCCTGCTGGCCTGTATTGAAGTCACGCTCTCTGCGGCCTGATGCCATTAAGAGCTATCAGCACAGAGCGGCAAGGCAAACCTAATGAAGCCGTTATCTGTCAGCCAGGTGTATGTGTGCAAAGAGGGCTCTTGGGAGAGACACTGGTGGAGAAATTATAGCGCTCATTGATGAAGATTACAAAACACATACAGAATGACTTATATCAGTGCTTCTCAAAGTATGGAGGTAAGCATGGCAGATTGCCCTAGTTCACAAATCTGTCACACTGATGATGTATAATCACTGTGTGTAAGTAATGCCCAACACCAAACACCAGAATTCTGTAAGTAATGATTTAAATTTGAGTCTGCATTTTTAAAAAGGTTAACTAGCTGTTTAATATCAATTTTGTCATTTAATAATTCATTTTATTTTTAATTAAAATAAGAATTATAGAAATTTTTCACAAAAAACAAAAGTTTAGAGAAAATAATAGCACAATGTAGGCCTATTTAAAATTATTTTATAATTACTTTTATTCCATTTTAAAAATTAGCACAAGGTCTCTGCTAATAGAGTTGACTTCATGTTAAAATGATTAAATGTTCTTTGTCTTTGGAATCCCGTCTCCTTGCCTCTCTGCCCGCTGAGAAGCGAGACCCTAATCGTTACAAATACATTCAGCACTGATACAAAATTAATAAAACATGAAAGCATTGATGAAGAAATGTATTTTTTACAAAAGATTTCAACTTCATTTCAAATAAATACTGTACTTTTTAAACATTGTGTCATCAAAAAATGAATAAAATAGTAAGCAGAACTACTTTTGTCAATGTTAATGATAATATTAACATTATATTGATAAATATTTCTTGATCATCAAATCAACGATGACATGCACAATCACAACAGTTTTATTTACATTAATTTATTTATACATTTATGAGCACATAACCCGACACCTTACGTTAATAAAACACAAGATAAACCGGCAGATACGACTACCAACATTATTAAAAAGGATTAATACTCCAATTCTTCCGAGGCAAAAGGATTGATTTGTGAGAGAACGTGATCATGTCTCCATCTGCCATGACTCATCTGTGCTGCAGCTGCTGCTTTGCGCCAATTCAAAAAATACCGCCAAAGTCGTCAGCCTTGGTTGTAAAATTCTATTGGCTCTCGCGTGTCTCGTGACCGATCACGTCATGCTGTTGTGAAATGTTATTGGCTCTTGTGTCTGGTGATCAATTGTTTCATGCTACAGGACGAGAGTGTCTTTTGAATGAGATGTGGGCGTGTTAATGGAGCAGGATCATTTCAGCGATTAAAACCTTGTATTTTAATCTCTTCTTCGCATAAAGACATCGTATGGCTTAAATTAGAAGGACTTGAAATGCAACTTTTTTGTAATGCTTTTTTTTTTACTGCTTATGGTCAGCTTTTGCAAATAAATACCTGTGACTGCGCTAATATTGTCTGTGTGTGTTTTATATTGTTCAGAAGTTCGTAGGTTTAGGGTAAAGGTGGGGCTAGGTGCTACAATGAAAGTATAAATTTGATATCAAATGAATCCTTATATCCATGAGTGGATCACGGCTGATGCCTGTCCCTGATTTACATTGTAATCTTTTCCGTGACACTAACACAGAATTTTGTGTTAAGAGTCTGTGGTCGTTACACGGAATTCTGTGAGATCAAGTTGCATTCAGCTTTGCCATTACAGAAATAAATTACATTTTAAAATATATTCAAATATAAAAGTTATTTAAAATTGTAAAACTTTTTTATACAATTTTACCTAGTTTTGATCAAATAAATGCAGCCTTAACGTGACTTCTTTAAAAAAATCTTCTCAAGCTACAGTAAATATTTGAACAGCAGTGTGAACATAATGACGTTTGTTTTTAATTCTTTTACTATACACAATTAAGTACCACTGACAACAGCTTTGATGGTTTGAGTTGGGTTTTTTTTCAAAGGGGGCATGACAGAAAAAAATATAAAAAATTATTTAAAAAATTATAAAAATTATCCACTTACTTACAAAACCTGATACTGTATATGTACTGCACATACGTACAGTCAGTCAGAGACTGAAGATTTCGTCAACCTTTATGCTGCACACATCCACAGTCTCCTGAACAGATCAAGTGTGGGATTTAAACTAGTATAACAATCAGACAGCAGATCAGAGACAAAGTACGGTGAAGTGAAGTGAACATCACACTCATTAATAACACACTGTGGAAGAATACACAGCACTTCAGCATACTTTACACATTACCACAACCTGACTCACTGTTCACTTCAACTCTGTTATTCTGACCTAAGAGCAGCTGTCTATTTAGAGTCAGTCTGAGATAAAAGCTATATTTTATTTACTTGCACAACAAGTTTATCTCTAGGGCCTGAGCTATCAAAGGATGATCTCCAAGCATTGCAACCCACTATTTCACAAACACACATTTATAAAATAAATAGTTCAGCAAGTTCACCTGATGCATTCATAATATACTTTCTGAACTTCCAGCTGGTACACATGAATCTTCTGAAAATTCTCTCATTTATTTACCCTCATGACATTTTAAACCTGTGTGTCCATAAATGATCATTACTATGCTAATATGATTGACATTTTTTCTTTATGCGTCATAAAATCTCAATCAATTTTAATTCAAAAATATTTATCATAGAAAATAGTTTCAAGTCACTAGACTTGTTATCTGCTTTTTTATGAATTTTTGAAATTAATAGACAGGACAGAAGAGAGCGTCATTAACTCTAAAGTCAAACATATTACTTTTGTCCATTAAAATACACTGTGCAACAAAAATTTGAATTTTTATACAAATTATTCCTTTAATGGACCTGTAATGTGGTGGGGTTTGAAAGTAGCTTTTAATGACTTTCTTTGTGGGTAGAAAGCGGCTAACAGAACAATGCGATGATGAACAAAGACATGAGGTCAGATCTCTGGTTTATGTGTGTGTGTGTGTGTTGAGAGGGTTATTGAACGGCACAGTCCCTCTAAAGAGACTTCCACAGCACTGTGCACTATAATGATAATCTATGTCTGCAGTAAAGGGATTAGATTACACTGTTTGAACTGTCACTCGGCATCATTAAAATGAAATCAACCCATTAAGCATATTGATAGGCCTTCATATACACACACACACACACACACACACACTCACACATCCATCTTGGGCATCACAAAACACCCTCAATAAATGACCTGGAGGAGAGAAAGACACATGTCTTGTTCTACACGGTCGCCCACCCCATGCTGCCTCTCTCATCTCTAATGCATTAGTAATTAAAACGTAGCAGTCGTGCACGAGTGTGTGTGTGTGTGACAGCACATCTGTGCTATAGATTACCTCCAGCGCTCTGAGCTCACGGCTCAAATTCCTCTCTGAACATTAGTGAATGTCTTGAATGCAGAACTCGGTGTGCATGTGAGGAGGTGCACGTAAGGTCACTGTTGCTGTTCTGACAGATGTGCACGCATGTTTGTACACTCGAGTTTGCATTTTATGCAAAGATGATCACTAAACCTCCCACTGATCCATCAGACCGTCACCTCAAACACAGAAACATTTCCTGTCGCTGACCTCCAAAAAAACGTCAATAAACAGATCACGAGAACATCCCACTCACAGAGGTCAAAGAGTTTTGTTTGTAAGTTGGATTGATCTGTTGCAGCACAAACATATAACAGCCCATGGACAAATGAGAAAAGCTACAGTATATTATTAAATCAATTTGATGACTTTGCAAAGACTTCTGGGTTGCTTGACCACCTCAGAATATACACGATGCACTCTCGGAAAATAGAGTAACTGGTGGCATCCTTTATGCACACTTCAGGTATTAATATGTACTCTTTAAAGTACCTTTAAGGTACTAATATGTACCATTCAGGGGTAAATAAGGTACAAAGACGCATGTTTAGCTTTTGTATCTTGGAGTAAAGTCTCATTGGTAGCTTTGTACCTTTTTTCCCATAAAGTTTGTTCATAAGCATCAATGCCTCAAATAAAAGTTGAACATGAATACAGAAATAATAACTCTTGCTGCATAATGTACTGCATGGTGCATGTTTTTTGGCATTTCTGTGACAAACTGAAGAGGACACACATTTACTCAACTCTATTTCGTTGTAAACTGACTTTATATTTGTATTATATTGTCCAGCAAGCTTTTGTTTTTCTT
This sequence comes from Enteromius fasciolatus, assembly GCA_032361145.1. NCBI lineage: Eukaryota > Metazoa > Chordata > Actinopteri > Cypriniformes > Cyprinidae > Enteromius > Enteromius fasciolatus. The sequence continues at coordinate 16,500,180 of JAUMHR010000049.1, forward strand.
TAGAAACATGAAATGCATGTAAATAAAATCACAATTACTCACTCACGACCAATGCTAATTATAACCAAATTGAGTTTGACAAGTTATTTGTGGGCACTCATACTGTAAATACAGTACAATCATTCCAATTAACCTCAAAAAGGAAGAGCTCGTTAAAAAGGCAAAAATCAGTTTAGAAGAAAATCTGGAATATGACAAGAGAGTGGCAAGGGGCACATTTTTCATATGTCGCATGTTTTTTGTTTGTTTTTTTGGAACTTGACAGACTAAGAAAGTCATTCTCATTATATAAAATGTATGCATGTTTCAAATAGTGTTTCTCGAAGAAGGAAAAAACATACTGCATTTGAAGAACATGCTAAATACAGCACGTTTCTTTTTCAGTTAAATGTCTATAGTTAAAAACAAAGGGTTAATTCACCTAAGTATTTCATTTCAAACTCCTAATACTTCTGTTCCTCTTAAGAACACAAATAAATATTTAAGCATCATTTTTATCTATCTGTTTAAACTCCATGCAACAAAAACTTTCATTAAAAAGACAAAATAAAAAATCGGAGATATTTTTAAATATCAGGAGTGTTTGGAGAGTGAGTAAATGATGAGAGAATGTATATTTTTGGGTAAACTGTAACATGCGACCTGAACTCGGCTCCATCAGTTCAAGTTCATTGTTCTTTCTGCATGAGGCTGGAACAATGAAGTCAATCTGCTGTTCTTTCTCAGTACATCAACAATAGTTGATCTCTGGGTTTAGCTGTGATGTTGAGTTAATGAACTGTTTTAATGTCTCTATTCCTCTACTGTGGTGACACATTACTCATGTAAAATGCAGCATGGACTGACCTGATGGACAGCGACTATTTGTATTGATTGATTGCCGTCGTGTAGCTTTTCTAATAGATTTAACAGATTCCACTTCCAAGGGCAGGACCCATTGATTTTACCAGTACAGCCAATCACAGTCAGCAAAGAGAGAGCTGACAGTGTGCCACTAACATCATGCTTCAAACACACACACACTGCCAGCACATGTACTTGCCCAACATGATACCAGACATAACACTGTGCACACATAAGCAGACATTACCAGTGTCGGAAAAATACACAGAATTGATTTTCTTTCTCCATACGTCTTCTTGCTTGAGCTCTCCATTTGTCGTCTTCTCTTGTAGACACCGTCCTGTCCCAGTGTGGTCTGTGAATAATCGCTTGTAAAGCAATAAGACTAAATATGCAAATGTGTTTTTTCTAATCTCATAACAGCAGGAGATTAAATGAAAACCAGCTGAGATTTCAGCAAACAGGTAGCTTTTGGAGAGCGATGGGTTGGAGGTGGCATTATTGAAATAATCCTAAAATCTTCAATCTTTACTACATGGTTGTAAATAACTTTTAAAGTTTAAAATCAGTTTTCTTTTGCATTGCTGTTTATTCTATTCTTTTCTCTCACTGTTTTCCTAAGCGTTCAATTTAGTTTTTCTTTTATTGTTTTAACAGCATTTCTACATCTCTATTCTGAACACTGTTTCAGGCTTCAATGAAATTCGTCAAATGCAAAGATTTTCCATCTGTCACTGATCTCTTTACCTGTTTTTAACGTAAAACAATTTTACTACCCATGCACAAAACATAATATTTGAGCATTTGGAAGAAGCATTCGTCAGCTACATTTTATCAGCTTATACATTCTATAGGAGCCAAACCCATGACTTTGGCACTCGTAGCACCATGCCAGCGTAGCTATAACTATTTGTGCTTAAAAAAAAGTGCCAGGACTCATAATAATAAAATGATATAAATGCACTATACACAATAAATATAGAACAGAATATAGATAACAATCAACACATCTATAATAATCTGTTGTATAAGAATATGGAGATACACTAGCAGTGGCTGGTGATAATGATGTGCAGCCCAAAAACTAATTTCGCTCTAACAGGCACATAACTGCATAACTTCAGATTTACATTTGGCTGAAACAATGTGCAATAAGGGTTGAACGTTTTTTTTTTTGTAAGCATTTCTCTGAAGAAGAAAGTGTGCCTTTGTGATTCTCTTTTGTCTGTGTTGTACCCCGTAATGTCACTAAGAGTTTTAGGTGAAGGCTTTTTAATAATTCAGTAACCAGCTTCTCAACAGCTCAAAAACCACAGCACAAATCCCATTACCAAGCCATGAATTATTTCAACCTTCACATCTGTCCACAACCCTTGTGAACACACACACACACACACGCTCAGCTCAATTTGCCTAATGGCCTTAGTCTAAACAGTTTTTTCCTTTCTGATGTGGTCCTCAGTGCAAACAGCAGTATCACGGTCTGTTTAAGATGCAGATCAGATAGGACTAAACACATTGTGGCAATATTGGATTATTTAGGAGTCTCAATGCAAATATATATTGTTTTAAAGCAAGGTTAGCCTAAAACTGACACGACAAATGCTTACGGTATTGAACTCATACCTTGAGTTCAATACCGGTTTCTGTATGATACGTTCTTCGGTAACACTTTTATGAAATCAGTTTTAAGAAAATGTAAAACATTATCTCAAAAAAAAAAAAAAAAAAAGAAATTCAGCTTGTTAACATTTATACAGACTCAAAACCTCATCTCCTGAGCCACCGCACGCAAAAAAATATATCCAACACAATGAATCAGTGAATTAGTTTTAATAAAGTCTAATAAAACAGAAACATCTGTTATGCTACCTTTACACTAGTGCATTATTATTTATTCCTACAATAAAAATTAAATTTAAAGCTTAACATTTTTCCCCTCTGAAAAAAATAGTGTATTTACATTTTAAGGCATAATGAAGTCTTTTAATGAATGAAGATGTCATTTTATTGTTGGAAAATAAACACTAAAGAAACACTGTTTTAATAATTGTTGTAGTAGCTTATTATGTAGATTCTCCTGAACAATAGTAATATATTTCTGCTGCCATGTCTAAACCGAACTTTTATTTTGACGGCTTGCCATGAAACCCTTTCAGTTCTGTGTGTACATGATATGACGATAGATTTACTCGAATGAAACATGCTCTTGAAGTAACCCTCGGAGCAGTTCTGGAGATGTTATTCATGTAGCCTACTGTATTTATGTCCTTGTTTAGTGAGACGCAAGACGTTAAATATCACTGGAAGCGTCTCGCGCAGGTCAGTATGCTAGTAAACTGAACAGTGTGTCTGCAGCATACATTAACACAGAGACACGTAGAATTCAGGTTTCTTGTGGTTAAACATTGACAAATACTATTAAAAGCAGGAGTGTGCTCACATAAATCATAAAAAAAGGCTGAGTTCTTAGAAATGCACTCTTTGTAATCATGTGTGTTTAAAGACAACAACTAATTTTTGTTTGTATGTTTGTTTTTCGCTCTTTCAGTAATTCTGAAAATCATTAATTATTAATGCTTAAAACCACAGTATAGTATAATATTTTGCGCAAATATATTTTATTTTAACTAATTAAACTAATTAATCTTTCTTTCAGTAAATGTAATTTACTTGAACTTGACTGGGTAATAAGAATAGCCTCATTCAGAAAAGTTATTGCACTTGAAATCAACTATAGCCTCAAACAGCATTCAACAAGCTACATACACACACACTTTGAATGAAGGCAGCATGGGATCCCGCAGCAGAAAGGCCAGCACCTTGCTAGACTTGCACAATTAAGAAGTAATTGGCAAAACCAGCACAATATCTTGGTGTAATTTGTGCATGTAATGAATCCATTAGGACTGAAGCAGCCAGGAAGCCCTGGAGGTTGAAGATGCTGAGCTAAAGAAATGAACATTCGACAGAGCAGACAAGTCTAACAACAGTCACGGAGCAGGACTACACACGAGGAACCCAAGAGCTCTTGATGTTAATGAGAAAAGGGAGCAGTTCATAAAAGAAACGTTCCTGCATTCAGAAACAGTACGAAGGCATGAACCTGAACAAAGGGTTTGTAGACATTTACTAGTATTTTTGAAAACATTATAAAAATCTCGCTCATTTACTGCATGCTCAGTAGGGTATACAGTATACGGTCTTAGTATAGAAAATCAAGTATACCAAAGGGACGTGTATAATAAGCATAGATAATTTCTTTTTATGGTACATTGTAATGCATCATGCAGTAGATTTAATCAGCATTTTTTGTCATACGAGGTCTGACATCCATTAATCAGGCATAAAAGCCCCACCGGCTCGTCGTCATCTATCCTGCTAAAGGTCAGAGATACTAATCACACTGGTTAACATCTCAGTGAGACACCGCTGAAGTGACAGACATCGTTTGGCTGTGTTTAGCAGAGGCAGAGGAATGGCCGGAGCTTGTTTTGGGGGTTTTGGGGTTGGCTACTCTCTGGGTTGACCTCTCTAACTGTCCCCACTTTACTCCGAGAGATCTGAAAGTTGATTGCATCTCAGTTTGCTTTGTGGCGTCTGTGATGAACAAACACTGTCACACTTTCATATTTTCAGTCTAGGGATGATATCACAAACATACAATACTCTTCACATACTGTTTGGGATTGGAAAGATACTTCTACTGATTTTGTAGAACATTGTACACCAGGTCTACATTTATTTATTTATAGCAAAAAACAGTAATGTTGTGAAATATTATTAGGATTATTATATTTACAATAACTGATATTGTATAACATTTATATAAAATCAATGCTGAAAACAGTTTTTATGGAAACTGTGTTTTTTATTCCTTGATTAATAGCATGCTCAAAGGAACAGTTTTTTAATAGATATTTAATTTTATTCTTTAAATGTATTGTTTATTTAACAACATTTAATTAATGTTTGCTGAACTAAAGTATTAATTATTTTTTATATCACAATTAATCCCCAAAAACAAAAAGAGAAGAACAATACATTTAATTCTGCTTATATTTTGCTGTAAGAAAATCTGTTTGGAGAGTTAGGATTTTATGCATTGTGACATTATTATAAAGGCAATTTCACCCCCTAATTTTCATTACATACTGCATACTGTTTTTTTTATTTAAAAATTAATGTGACATGTACACACACACACACACACACACAGATACATATACATATATACATATATACACACACACACATATATATATATACACACACACACAGTATATATACATACATACATACATATATATATATATATATATATATATATATATATACACGTAACGCCTTAAAAAAGTATATACTTTGCTTTATTGATTCATT
>JAUMHR010000049.1:16543445-16553632 GCA_032361145.1 Enteromius fasciolatus
ATATTTAATTGAGACCCTTTATTTTTTCCATATTTGCAGGAAGTGCACTAAAACATCAGTCAGTAAGGTTTTAAGAGTTTTATAAATTTAAAAAAAAAAAAGACAAAAGTTGGGATTAAATGGGTTAACTGTCAATTTCAATATAAATTACTTTATTTAGCTCTGATTTGAACGCTCCATTGGAGGGGCATTTTTGCTGACAGGATTCAACGTAAATGCTATTGCTATGATTGGCTATCTTTACATGTGCAATATACAAGTAATCCACGTGACTCCAGCCTATTAATGAACACTTTGTGAATTTATAGGCTAAATGTTTGTAAAAAATATATATTTATTTTAAAAAAAAAAATATATATATATATATATATATATATATATATATGGCTACAATACCTTAGTGGACACTGCATAATAAGAATAATAATGCTTTTGCCTTTACACGATGCATATTGCTTACACAAGGCAACTTTTTCATTGGAGAAAGCAATACTACGGTTTGGGAACTCCAAAAAAAGTTAAGAATTTCTTCATAAAACCAACATTGCAAAAATACACAAGATGACAATTACACTGTAATTCTGTATATTAGTCATTACATTTTCAGCAATCAAAAAAGAAAAATCATAAATGCCAAATAGCCAAATGTAGCTTTCAGGTCTAGCGAGCCAGGCCAGTCTAATCTAATTTCTCAGCAGGAATATTGGGCCTGAATCTTTTAAGTGTCTACAGAGTGCTTATGTAATAAGAGTATACTTTTATCAGAACAACCTTGCATAATTCAGACAATTTTATAACTTGCAGGTATTGAAAGTCTTTACCTGTTTTAGGCCAGAAAGATTTTGGTGGCTCATGATTCACAATTTTTATATTTAATGGAATATTGCAGTGTTTATGAGTACTGTTAATGTGATTGCAATAATTACTGTAGCAAACAACAACCATACAATGAATTCCTGATGGACAAAATCTGCCAAAAAAGTCTACATTTCTATATTTTTTTTTAACTCAAAACATTTTAAAATAAATGTTAAATATACGGTCTTTTTTAAAAAATCAAAATGGCTATGCTGGTCAACTGGCCAGATAAGAACCAAACCAGAGCAACATTTTAACCAGCTGAAAATTTCCTGGAGATTTTTGTTAATAGTATAATATTGATTAACAGTTAAGTAATAGTACACAATAGTATAGAAGACTAGATTACTATTGGCTCATATATTGTGAACAGTCAGTACATTCGGCAATGGAGTGTCCAATACAAACTGTCCTACTGTACAAACAGTGACCTCAGTGTCACTCATAATTCAGGGATGAGTTGTTGGCACCTCCCCTCTGGTGTACCCACAGCTGTGAACTCATGCTGCCAGACATCATGTATGGTACTAATGCTGTCATCTCATCTCATGTGCACACTAGAGACCAAATGTTATTCTGCTGTCATAATGACCAGAGCTGTCAAAAAGAGGAACATCAATCTATTGGGGACACAGACTGTAACTGTAATGACTTTATCGTAGATATGCCCTATGAAGAGTTATATTCATTGTTAATGAGTTAGTTAATAGAATACAATCACTTTCTTTGCTTAATATTCCAAAAGACATGGCCCAACACTTAATGAGACAAATACACTTCAGCACACTTTTTAAAAGAAAAAAGGACAAAAATAATACTTAGAACATACTTGCTCTATTTCAACCTTAAAATAAAATGTAATCAAAGTCATACAAGCTTGGAACAACATGAATGTGAGTAAATAATAATGGGATTAGGATAAACTTTGGGGCGAGCTCTTTTTTTTTTTTTTTTTGCAAAGAATTCCAAATTGCAAAGAGAGCAGCAAAAGAGCATGACTACTGAAAATGGCTTCTCCACAAAATGCTTCCCCATCATGTGGCAGCCATAAAATAACCGGTGCAGAAATGAGAAAAAAAAAGACAAGGTGCAGCATCCAAGGTGCGGAAATTTCTGCTGAGTCCTTCAGAGCATGAAAGATTTAGAGGAACGCAATGGTGGAGGACTGACAGTCTGTTATTTATAGAGCTGTGCACGGTCAGCCTCTGCACCATCATTTCACTCCCAGTACTGCCATCAAGAGTTAACACTGCTAACACAGGAGGTAAAGAAACACAGCGATGGGTCTGAGAGCCCAACCTAGTGCAAACCTACCACATTTCTAACTGAGAAATACAAGCAGTTTCTCAAGACTTTGTTGTATCCTGCCGCCTTGTTTCAAGAGTTAATCATCTAAAAAAAAGTCAAATAAGAACAGTCACAAACTTCTCCACAAAAACACATGTCAAAAATACACAGGAAACCGTATGCTATCTGGGAACCTTTCACAAGCTATTTTCAACATACTGTGATTGGGGATGGGCCAATGATGGGCCGAATCTAATTTTGTGCACTATGTAGAGCGGAGAGCATGGAAATTGATATGTAAATCATGTTACACTAAAACAGACCGCAGATAAACACACTTGTTGCTGAATTAAAATTATTGGGTATATCGAAGAGTAACCGGTCTTTATTTAATTCTCTTAGGCATCAGATAACTGTGCTTGATTGGCTATTCTGATTGGCTAAGTGCCCCTATTATGCCTTTTCAAATATGATTGTTCATGCAGTGTGTCATGTAGCTGTATGTGAACAAACTATCTCCAAAGTTGCGACGCCGACAATGCACGATAAAGTTATTGTCTATCAAAAAAGAGTCGGCTCACATTCGCCTAAACGAGTCGTCAGCAATTCAAATCTTTTTCTGTTACGGATCCATGTCACTAGGTAACATATTTGCATAATGTCCATCCACATTCTATATAAAGAACAGCTTGCCCCGCCCCCAAACAACACAGTTTCAATGTGGATTACATCATGTGAAGAAGACACTGTGTCCTGTGAGAGTAAATTTGTTTTATATGCCTATCTGGAAGATAAATCTACAAAGAATAAGTGATTAACATTAATTTTTTCAACAACACCTTAGCAGTAAAACCTGATGACTGATGACTGCTTTTCCAATATTGGAGTATCAACACGATATTCACCAAACGCATGGTCTTATAAGAAGGATCAGTGCCCAGTTTATTTTGACCAGCTTGCTCCTCTGAACTTCTAACTGTAAGTATGATTAATAATTGATGATTGTATTTTCTAGCGATCATATTTGTGTATGTTATGCTGTGTAACTGCACATGTCTTGGTAACTGGCTAACTTGCGTTTCTGTAGTTCTGCTGTTCAGCTGTGGGCCTAATGTAGTCTAAACATTGTGATTGATGCAGCTTGACTGTCTGTCTGTCTTATTAGTTAAAGTAATGATAAAAGATGTTTAACATAATTATACAATGCTGAAGTTCACAACGTAGAGGTGTGCCCGATTCACTTACAAAAGCAAATTGCTAACACTTTCCACAGTAATCCTTGCTACCTAAGCTTTGTGGACCGCTGTAGTGGTAGACCAATCATAAAGGACTGTGCCATCTGACCAATCACAGCAGTGAGGGATCAGAGAAAGGAGGGGTTTCGACAGACTGATTCTTCAAACTGCTTCACACGAGTCGTTTACGAATCATTTAGAAATGGGGGGGAAATTAAATCTATTTTTGGAGAAAACTAAAGTGTTTTTTGACCTTGCATACATGTAAACCTGTTTTAAGAGATTCATAAAACAATATTAGCACTTTAACAAAAATAATTTGATTTAAGTCTACCATTCTTCTCCCGTTACTTATGTCTTCTGCCGTTTTTGAGAGTATCACAATGCAAGGTATATGCAAGCTTTTGACCTAATCAGCCTTGTTTACATCGGGGGGAAAGCACACACATGTGCATAATCTGTGGTTGTTTACACCTAGAGGAAAGCATACGAATGCGTTGTGATACTCTCTAAAAAGGCAGAAGATGTAAGTCACAGTAGGAGATGGTTGAGTAAATGATGTTATTTTGGGGGGTTTTTTGCTTAAAAAAATTATTCTCGCAGCGTCACAAAACTGAAATTCAGTTTTTACTATGTTTCCGGACCTGGGATCATTTTAGTTGTACTGATGTCTATGAAGGTATGTCTGATATCATTAAAAATGCCTTACTTTGTGTTCCAAAGATGAACAAAGGTAAGGTAACAAAGTTTTTTCATTTTTGGGTGAACTAACCCTTTAAGTGACTTCAGATACTGCTGATTTTTTTATGCATTTATCTCATTATCTGCAGAGAATTGTCCACAAAATGTTGCTGACAACGTCCAACGATCAACTGACAGAAACATGAACAATCAGCTAATATTTTATTACATTATTGTTTTAACTGGTTGGAGTGTTTATTAACATAGTGCTTCTACTCACAGTTCAATCAATAAAGTCCAAACATCACGTACATCAGCAATCCTATTACCACTGCCATATCCTCATCCACAAACATGTACACAAACTGAATAAACAAACAGCACACACAGCCCCTGCTAAGCCACTGATGCTGTCTTACAGAGCGTCAACTGTCTTTCCTCAAGATGAGCGAGAGGGAAGACTGAGATTTTTGGGACAGGAGAGGAGGACACATCTCAATTTGAAAGAGAAGTCATGCATGCAGACACAAAAATGAACAGAAAGGGATGAGAGGCAGAAGGAGAGAGGCACGAAACACAAAGACAGACAACACAAGATGACTGATGATTTGAGTAGGAGAGAAAATAAAAAGTAAGAATAACTCCACCGAAACAAAGGAAATGGTGTTGGACAGATTGTAAAAAATTTTCATTTTAAGGCGAGGAGAATTATGTTCAGAGAAAGGGTGAAGCAAAGGATAGACAGAGAGAGATAGGGATGGTCTCTAGGCTCCCAGTGCAGTGAGCTGCAGGCACCAGAAGTGAGATGTGACTGAATACATTACAGTCAAACAAGAGGAATGCATATCATAACTTAACTGGCGCGCTCATCTGCCTCTCAGTCTTTCTTGCCAATTAGTCATCCATAGTATGAAACATGAGCTAAGCTAGCCAAACAAATGGATGCAAACAGCCTTAATTCACACACGCTTTAACAACCATGTCAACGTAGGGCGGTCGCTCATCGCATTCCCCCAAATATGTTTGTGTGTTATGGTCTGGACTGCCGCTCCAGTTGCATGCATGACGAAACAAACCTGCAACAACCTAAACCGCAAACAAGAAACCAACGGCAACCATAACTCAAGACATTCAAAGAGAGAGAGTTGAGATGAGAAAGTGAGTAAAGCTAGCTTTCACACACAGTCACACTCTCTGTCCCTCTCAAATACACTTCAGTATGTAGTGCGTTACAGTGCAATCATTCTCCAACGCAGAAATATAAAATAATATGTGCCTTAGGCAACACTTTAGCAAAAAAAATTATACTATATGCCAATATGTTTCATACAAGTACAGGATCAGGATTTCAGTATCAGTGATTGGCGACAGTATATAAGTCAATGTTTAGAGTGTGAGTGATATTTACCTGCATATATTTTGTTAATGCATCGATGCCTGAATAAACCTGCACACAAATACTGGCCTTAGAGAAGAATGGGAATGCTAACGGACAGATCTTTACATTTAATCTTTACAGATCTCTAAAAACCTTGTCACACACATTCTCTCTTACACATCCAGTACACACACACACAATTACTTTTCTCCTCTATGTCTGAGCTCCGACATTCACAGCAGGAGCAAACTCAATGAATAAATCCCCAGTCTCATTACGAATATCCCATGGCCCTCATTACCTTTGTCTGAGATATTCAAAGAAACTGCATTTCCGCCAATCAGTCTGACTGCCGAAGCCTCTTTAATGTCTGGCTGTGATGTCACCAATGTCTGATTGGATGACACTTACTGTATGAAGGTAAGGTTCGACTGATACAGTACCTACTGGTGTTTAACTGGTGTGTTTGGAGGAAAACAACTTGCTCTGAATGTAAAATAATAATCAAATCAGTCCTCAAGCACCGATCTAAGTCCTGCAGTGATGTTAATGAAAGTCTGAAATGGACGTATGTTCACGTAGCTGTGTGTTTCCGTGGGCCCTGGGGAGATCTGACATCGCGGCCCACGGTCTCATCGACATAACAGCACTCTTTTAGGACCGAAGGAGCAGAGGGGGAAAGATCAGTGTCTTTTTACTCTTTATTTCCAGAGTGAGGAATCAAAAGAGGAAGGCCAACTGACGTGGGGAAAGCTCACACTGTGCGAGAGAAATATTTTACGCGAGAGATAACAAAAGAGAGAATAAGAGATTAGTTTATGCACTGAAACTGGCAATTATTAGAACAGGGAATCCTGCAATCTCCACTAATAAGACTAATAGGCATAACAGGCACGTGCCGGACTGCAAGCTGTGTTTTGTTTTAACGCTGACAGTACAGAATTACAGTAAACATGCTTAGTTACAGCTACGGTTATGATCAAAAACAACTAGCTCTGTGATTTCAGAATTACTGAACTGAACAGCAAAAATGATCACTAAGACTGAAAAAAAAAGAAATGTGTTTAATTGTATGAACATGCACCTGACATAAAAATTCCATTAGAAGTAACACTGAATTATAATTTAATTTATCTTAAAGTCTGTAAATTCTTTTGGTTAAAAAATATTAATATAAAAGTACATAACTAGCTTTACCTTACCTTGAGCCTGTATTAGTTTTCTCATTTGAGTAGGGTTTTGCAGGAAATACAAGCTTGCCACCATTCGTCTTTGCATCATTACATCAAATCCAAAACATACAGAAGGAGTACTAGTTAGTAGCCTATATCACACATGAGGATGCTGCAGGTGGCGGATCATTAATAGCCTTTTCTCACAACAGCTGGAATAAATAAATGTATCATTTTGATGGTGGATTGTAATCCAGAAAGGTCCATACAACAATCATTAATGACAACTGGAGATTCACTGGTAGTCTACAGGTAATGCTAACACAAAGTAAATGCACACATAGTCAGTATATTTGGCAGTACACTTTAAAGTCTGTGTGAACCGGATTCACACAGTATCCGTATTGTGATGTGCTTCCTAGAGAAACAGAATATTGAATGAGTAAACTAAAGGGTGCAGCTCATTTTTTCTACTGCAAATTGACTGGATGTAGTAATGGAGGTGTTTCATTCAGACAGTTTGATGGGTGTGGTTAAGGATGTCACACTCATGCACAATCCGCCAAACTGACATCATCAGAGAAGGCCCGTCATTTCAGAGGGGAGGAACATTTTCAGGTTTGGATTAAAGATTGTGAAGCAAACTAACTGTTTTATGAATTGACTTGCAAGGATTTAATTGTTCACCACAAAAATAGCAATGCGAGCTAACAGAATAAATATAGTTCATTTTGATTTAATGTGCAATTTCAAAGACAATAGTACTATTACATAAATAGATGTACTAATTAAGCGGCTCAAATACACTCTAAAGTTCAGCATTCTGTGTAAATACTGTATAAACTACAGTTACAGTACGCAGGGCACACACTGATGTGAGGTTGAGATACCAACATTTCAAGCTGTCCTATGGTCATGTTACAATGTGCCCCATCCAACATGTAGCATGTTTTCTCTTTTCACTTCCACTGTTTTGGGGTAGAAAAATAAAAAAAGTATACATTATAATAACAATGTATTATTTGTATTGTAAATTATACTCTGAACCCAATGTGGATCTACACAAACTGAGAAAGTCAAAGTGTTCTCAAAAAGCCTTTTCTACCAATACAGTACATACAATTGAACATTTAACACGCAATTGAATGTCTAAAAATATTATTTTCAGTTGCAACCTTATTGGTTGTTACTAGTCACTGGTTATTACGGTAAAGATCAGTGTAAAAATTATTCAAAACATTCTTATGTTCCACAACACAAGCTGTTTTGTTTTTGTTATTTTAGTTCTGAGTAAAGTATTTCCTTGGGACAGAAGAAAGTATTTAAAATTCTACACAAACCCATCAGCTTTACTGCAGTTGTCTGCTGTGAAAAAGAGAAAGGATGGAACGATTTTCTTTGGTATCACCAGCATCACATTGTCAGGGCAACCAGCCCAATGTGAACATTTTGGACATCAATGCACTTCCATCTCTAGCGAAATACATCCCAGGAGACTCTGCAGACAGCAGCAGGATCAGAGAGTGCCTGTACACTCTTCTGTACCCAGCAGAGAGGATATACCCTGATAGTATCATGGATAATTTTCATAATTTACAAAACTAAACTTGTCTAAGCATATGTCTAGTTAAGACAAGCTAATGATTACTAGAATGAATAGAATTTAACTTTGTGTAAACCTACTTATTCTTTATCATTACTATGTTAATATGGTAATGGTTAATAACAGATAATCAATTGTGCTAATCAGCTAGTTCACCCATGCTGTCGTGTAAGCTCTGCTAATTTGTTTAAAAACTAATAATTTACTAAAGCAGTTACATATTTAGAAAATCATATAATGAACATACATGTTATATGCTTAAAATATTTTAAGGCCTGTTTTCACAAACAGGGCTTAGCTTAAGCCAGGACTAGGCATTAGTTAAATTAAGATGTTTAAGCAACTTTCACAAAAATGCCTTATAAGAAAAAAATACAGGTGTGCATCTTAACACAGAACAATGACACTGACATGTTTTAAGATATGTCAGAGCAAGATATGTTCATATGAAACAGCACAAACATGCAGTTTAGTCTGGGACTAGCTTAAGCCTTGTCTGTGAAACTGGGGGTAAATGTCCAATTAAAATCCAAAACAAACGTTTGGTATTTTTGGTGTTTTAATTTATTCAAACAAAATGTAATATACATTTATATAGCAGCATTTTTCATTTAGATATTGACTAAATCATGAAAAATTTATTGATTAGCATCAGCTGAGCTTTTTAAATTTCTAAAGTATTTATTATTTAGTATTTATTTCTAAATAATTATTTTATTATTTTAAAGTTAAATAATTACATCCACGAAATACTGCTAAATAAAGTATGGGAATAATGTAGTGAAAAAAAGATTTATGTTTTAAGCTGTGAAATCAATGTATTCAGTTATTTATCTTAATATGATTCATATTAATAGGTAAAAATACTGCGTTTTTAATGAAGGGTAACAATATAGTATCCGCTACAGCCTACAGAATACAGAAACAAAAACCCAACACTGTATGTTAACAGAGAGATAGATTTCCGTTTGACTATTTCTTTCAGGAATCATAATTTATTAGCAAGACGGGTTTCTCTCACTCTTTTTAACTCAGTTTCTATGTCTTCGAAACTGCAAATGGGTCAAAGCTGTAGAGTGCCTGGTTCACACACCCTGACACAGAGGAGCGCACACACACACACACACACACACGCACAGACCTTCCTGACCAGGTTCACATGCACTGGACACTGTGTTCTGTGACCATACTTTTCATTTCACACAGTAGGGCAGACAGACGTCCAGACGACGTCTCAACCATAAATAACAACCTGAAGAAACAGACCACGCAACTCAATATTTCCATCAAGACATTCCTGTAAACATCTTTCATCATTTATCATTTTTCTCTTAGTTTTTATTTCTCTTTCATTTTTCAGTCAAGGCGAATTCTCTCAGATCTTTTTCAAGTCTAGCATTGAAGAAGGGTGTAAACTTATCAGGGATTCACCAAGAAAGTGAGAGAAAGGTCACCGATTCAATATTCTCTCCACTCACTTTTACATTCAGTTTACTCACTCCTGTGTGCTTTACAGAAAATGACCTCTGTGAACTCCATGTGTGGCACGTATATATATCATCCCACTAACAATCACACACACACAGACGAATCATTGAGTGCCATAAGAGGCTCTTGTTTGTTGTGAATAACTGTGAAGTTGCCATCATCACATTAAATGTAGCTCTGCTATCATTTCCTCTGCATAATACCTTCATTGTTTTCACAGGGCCATTATTCTTCAGTTCCCTCATTTCACATCAGCGAACAAACAGTCTCTCCTGTGATCTTCACATCCATATTTTAGCTATAAAATAACCCCTGTTTATGAAAATACAGAGAACAAAGTGAACGCACCAGAGAGTAACATTTTTTGTTACGTGCGCTGCTCTAAAATTACACTGAGTTTGCAAACTACTTACCCGTGTGTGGGACATAATGTGGACAAAACGACAGACTATACAATGCTTAAGAGATTTATATTGCATCGCTGT
>JAUMHR010000049.1:16576941-16612877 GCA_032361145.1 Enteromius fasciolatus
AATATTTATCAGCTTATACCACGGCTACTTATCAAAGGAATGAGTTTACTGTCAAAAAAGTTGTGCATGGCTTTTACAATTAAACATACATAATAATTTTCAATACCATGGCTTGGATGAATACTTGATACTTTAGTTTGAATACTAAATGTTGAATAAATGTCCCTAAAGTCTAATGTGCTCAGGTGTGGTAATTTTAGTTTGATTGCAATGAATAGGGTTTATAAATGCACAGCCATGAACTTTCTATATGATAATAATATTTTACCTAATATCTTATTAAATTTATTCATATTAAACATTTTACAAATATCATCAATAAATAAAATGTAGTTTTTGTTGTTTTTCTTTTAAAAAAACAAAACAATTAAGAGACCTGTCTTATTTTCTCTTGCATATTTAATATTGCTCTTTAATTAAGCAAAAATGTTTTATCCAATTACTCGATTAATAGATGTAATTTTCAGTAGAATACTCGATTACTAAAATATTCGATAGCTACAGCCCTACACTACAGGAAAAAATAGAAATAACTGACTTTAAACCAGTCTAATCAGTTTGGCCATAGTACTGTACATGAGTCGATAATCGATAATCGCCCCTAATGGCTTCAACAGATCTTCACCAACAAATCAATTTCTATGCAAATAAACATTTAGTGTGCAGAGACTATTAGGTGTGTAATGTCAGTAATTGCTACTTTCAGAAGGTTCCTGATCTGCTATTGGTCCGAACAAGCAGTGTGGCTCCAAACTCACACCATTGGTTAATTCAGAAGTCAACCACACACTAATATATAATCAATGTTGAAAGCAGCACACAGCCAGAGTGTTTACGCTCTTTGAGGAGTCAATCTAGCCATGACTTACTTACAGTTGTCTCAGCACATTAAACAGAGAAGAAAGTATTTTAACCCTGAAAACATAATTACGCACATCAACTTTAAAGATCTGAATTTTATAGCTTACTCAGAAACACATTCTCAAACCCTTCACCTCCGAAACAACAAAGATGGCAGTGCTAACAATGCTCATAAATAAATGATTCAGCAGTCAGAGCGGAGTACACTCAGTTATGTATTGAAGCATTTTAGCAGAAGCCGTGCACACATCAATGCCAAACGTTGATCCCAAATCCATTCCTTTCTTTCCGTAATGCCTTGAGTGTGGACAGAACATCTTTATCCTCCACCCTTCAAATTCTTCTACAAATCCAAGAAATGCAATTTATTAATATCTCCTTTCAAATGCTAATTTTTTATCCATACATAAATCATAAGACACAAGGTTGCTTGTGCTTCAGAGAAAACAGAGAGAGAGAGAGCTTTAGGGTATTAAGGGAACAAGAGGAAGACTGCTGTGTTCTATATTATCTGAAATGAAAAAAATATGTTGAAAACAGGGCAACATAGATACTAAACTACATTACTATGGACTTTATGTCCATCTGGGACAACTGAAAAAAAAAAAGTACCAATTAAAATTTAATACCATGAAGAGGTTTGTGTATTTTTAGATACATGGTAGAGAAGTAGCTTCATTTAAAAAACAATTGAAGTCAATGGAACGCCTTTGCAAAGCATTCAAAATATTATAGAGTTTGTATGTAAAAAATCTCCCTTTACTTACAGTAAATCTAAGCACAGTTGGTGACCTTGCTGAGATAATAAACATCTCTGTTTAATGCTCTGCATTTATCGGTTAGCTGTTTAGGAAAATCAGCTGACATCAGAGAGATCTCCTATGTGATTTTTTCCTTTCTATGGGTTGTTTACTTCCTTGAAGAACTTTTCCATTTGACAAAATGTTCTTTATAGTGGAAATAGCTTGTTTAGATTATTAAAATGTTGTTTTGCACACTAAAAAAGTGATTATTTCGAAACTGTTTACTAAAAGATCATTTGGCGAACCAAAAAAAGTTTCTTCTTCACATGCAAAAATCATTTTTTGGAACATTTACTTTAAAGTTGATCCCTATAGGAAAACATTGAACAGAATACAACAGGTCTAAACACCACCTTCCATGACCTGTTTTTATTTTTTCCTCTTTTCTTTCTGACATATTTCATAATATTCTGTTCAATTATCAAAATGAACACTGTACAGAGCTAATTTTGTTTTTGCTTCACACTAATTTCACACATAAATCTTCATTATGTCAGGAGCTGTCAATATGAGCCCACTTTGCACATCCATCACAATAAATCCACATTTCCCATTTATGCAAAACAATCCGTTTCAGTACTACAGGTGTTTAGAAAAGAGCTCTAGTGTTTTTGTTGCCAGGTAGTTAAGGAGAAAATTACAAACTGGAGCCGTTTACTCCAGGTGACCTTTAGCCTTATCATTCCTATCATGAAAAACTGTGCATTTAGTAATTTTACTGATTTGGCCCTTCACATGTAAACTCATCTGATTCATAAGGGAAAGAGTTAGTAAAGAAATACAAGTACTTTAAAAAAATACATTTGTAAACCGTTTTTAAAAAAGGCTTTTGTTAAACGTGTTTGTTTCAATATCCTGAAACAAGTGTGACAAAGCCTGGTTCCAATATCAAAAACAATGTGATATTGTTGTTTTGTTTTGTTTTTCCTGAAAATGGGTCAAAATGAACCGAAGACAATGGAAAAGATAAAAGTGTGAAATAAAAGATGTAACCTCTTGGGCATTTTATATAAGTGAAAGTAATATGATATGTTTGCTATTATAATGATCATATATGTGCACAGAAGCAAAGACTCTATGATGAAGCTGCTATAGGCAGATGTTCCCCAAGGACAAATCAGCTCTGAGTTCACAAACATTAGTGAGGACAGTCTGATAAAGCCTGCTGAACACTCAGCATCTGACTAACCTCTGCAGAAATCTTGAGCTTTATTTGACATAGTGCTCTTTGCTTAAATGATGAACTTTTTCAAGTGACCCAGTTTTAAGGTCATTTTTAAACTCTACAAGGTTGTAAACTGCAAAAGGAAGTTTCAACAGGCTATGAAAACAATGGTTTCGTTTTTACCAGTAGGATTGATCAGCATTTACTGGGATGCTCCAGTAGTCAACTCTTGTTTTATGAGCTTTGAATTATTGAAAACGACTGATGCACTTTGCTGCTAAGAATAGACCTATGTGTCAAATGAGCAAAGCTATGCCCTGCGCTGAGATAAGCAATGTTTGCTCTTTCCCATCATCGACAAGCTACAAGCCATGTGATTGTATACTTTACTTTCACAATACAATTTTTTGTTTCAAAGCAAAAGCGCACAGAATATAAACCTGACTATTCAATTAGAACAAAAGGAAAATCTTGCAAAAGGAAACTTCTTCACCCATTTAGTGTGTTTAAAATATTTCATTACATATCTGAAAACAGACCTGACCAACCAAGAAGTATAATATAATTTTTTACAAGGTGTGATGATGTGAATTCTTGATATATTGTGTAATTGTAATGACAGTTGTTTCACTTTTTTAAGACCGTCTTCAAAAGGATTCTTGGATAAGCCTTATACATGCTAACAAAAGCATCAAATAGCTTACTGATTTAGATGTTCAAAAGGGTTCAAGCTAATAAAATGACTGCGGTGTTCTGTCTTTGAAAAAAAGAGGAGCTGCGCTCACATAAAAACTTTTTAGAGAAACTCAAATTAGCTAAAACACTTGGCAATTTTCTAAAATGTTTGATAAATTCATCTATTAAATGGGGGGGGGTTGTTTAGTTTAAAACTGCAACATTGTATATTCTTGATATTAACATTTTATGAGTTTGTTATACAAATTGCCACACAAAAAAAAAAAAAAAAAAAACGTTGAATTTTTAAATTAAAAAAATCTGTGTCCTTCTATTCTTTAAAAATGTTTAAACAAAACATAAATCATAGACCAGGACAGAAAAGCTCTCCTGTGTGAGTGTAGCATGACTGATGCTGTAATCATTCTGTAGGTCAGGTGGCGTTTTATTCAAAAGTTGCGGTATCCTCGATTTTTATAGCTAATACATTTCATACCTTTATGTGTTAGTGCATGTTTAACATAGATATCCATATCCAGCCTACCTGCCAAGAGCTTGAAGGGATCTCTTGAAATTTGCCCAGCCCGCCAAAGGTGTAACATCTGTACATTTGATCCACAGACTCGGAGCAGTGCCACAGGAGCCCGAAACTCACGGAGTCCTTGTTTTTCAGATGCTCTTTCACTATCCACGCGGGCGAGATGAAACTGAAACTGCAAATCGCGACCAGGGCGGAGGACAGGAGCACCCAAAAACACCCAACACAGCTGAACATCCTCACGGCAACGTGGGGCAGCGAGACCGGAGACAGATCGATTCCCAGCCCTTTCCAATTCCGCTCAAACAGCGAGTGCATCTGGAGCGCGCGCGCTCACTCACTGGGTGACATTAGACGAGCACCGACAATCACAAAAACACATGAGTTACCGATGCGCCAAGAGTGCCGCTGACACACAGATGCACCGGTGAACTACGGAGCAAAAGCACGCTTAACTTTTCAATTAAACGTAATTCCAGCACGTTCCAGTTCAATAGAGAGCATATTCCAGTTTATTCATCTGAGAGGTAGCAGGTGGAGGACAAAAGACAACCGTCACACCCAGAGCTCAAGCTCTCAGAACTGCCACCAGCAGGTGCTCACTGTCTTGTAAGATCTGAATCCTCTCTGTTTGAGTTCCTCACAGCCTACAAACCACCATCATCATCATCTTCTACGGCTATGAGTCGCAGCTCTCGCGCTGCAGGAGTGAGTGAGAGCACAAACTTACTGCGCCGCACGCCTGTCTCAGTCACATGGATGTGGGCGTCACCGCCACCGAGAAGGTGTTCAGACGAGTTTTTGATTCATGAAAATCTGAATCGCACAGGGTTTTTTTTTTTTTTCAAAAACTCAATCGTAACTCGTGCCATCATTATAGCTGTCATTTCTGCGTTCGTCTCCTTGTCTAACCGCATCTATACACACCGACAAAAGCACATTACATTTAAGATGGACTAATAGAATTCAGCAACCTAAATGTATGAAAATGTAAAGAACAATAAAATGCGGTATTATTTATAGTTTTATCTCGTATTAGCAGTATTTTCAAAAGTGTTAGACTGCCCTCTGCTGGTGATTTACTGCGCCGTGGACTTCGGGAGGGTGGAAACAAATACTGTGCATCACATGAAGTACAGCGTCATCGAGTTCTGTATATATTTCTAATTATGCTCAGCATATCTCACTGACTAGAAACCACTTAAAGGAACACACTGATGTAAAAAATAAAATATATCGAGATTGAAGAAAAAGCTATATTTCAATCATGGTTTCAATGTACACATATGTAACATATTTCAATGTTTTTGAAGGCGAATGTGAATGCAATTTCTTTCAAATGCTTTGAAATACTTAAAATATGAACTGCTGAAAGATTAATTCATTTTAAATTCATTTTAGCTCTGAGACCCTCCCACACAAGATACATTGCGAAAACCAAAAAAAAAAAAGTGACTTTTCTTTTTAAAGCTTTTTATTTGAATAATTTCTCTTTTCCTCTGTTTTAAAGGATTCTTACTTTCTTCGACTGATTTTATTTAAGTTATTTTCAATACGTTAACACAAATCCAATTTCAAAGTGCAAATCAATAATTTTCTGCCTACACATGTAACTGTAAAACGCTTTGTTCAATCGAACCCATGAACAAAAACAAAACACAAAGACTTTGTCAAGAGACGTTTCAACAATATATGTATTTAAATCAAACACATTTAAATATATTATAGATTAAGTACACATATATGTCAGAAAACATATTAGTGGTACATAGTACCAAAAAGTCTTTTTCCTGTTTCTCGTCCACATCTCAATGAGGTCCAAAGCAATAACTTCATGTCCAATTACACGTTTCAAAAGGAACAGTCATCATTGAGATTTGCTAAGACAGCGTTTGATATATCATACAAAAAAAACAAAAAGAAAAAAAAAACAATCAATCACCATAAAAAAGAACTAACATTAATATATGGCGGTAAACCAGGAATCCACATTTATACAGAACGGGGATAAACATTGCCCTAGCAGTTCAGTTTGTATATCTCTACAGTCTAGAATCAGATCTGGACAGGGCTCTGGAGGGAGTTTTACAGTCAGGAAATAATTTTTCAGGCCCGAGTTCATTAGTTCTCCTTCCAGTTTGAACTGTAACATCAGTCACTTCTGCTCCGTGAGAGAGGGACAGAACAGTCTCCGACACTGGCAAACTTACATCCACTATGACATACCGTAAATCTGTAAATAAAACTGTACATAGCCACCTTGGGTATTTATGCATTTCTGTTTTTTGTACTAAAAAGGCCTAAGCACTTCATAACCACTCTTTAAAAAAAGCAAATGAAAAAGAAAGATAAAAGAGAAGTGTGAGATAAGATTAAGATGAGGAAGGAAATATTTAAGTCGCAGCCACTTTGTAGTTCCCGTTTAGATTCCCGTGTCGTTGGCTGACATGGCAACAGCAGGTACGTTTTGAAATATTGGTTTGAATGTTCATTCGGTCTGAAATGTTGGTCTGCTGTGCGGTAGCTCTCGCTTGTTTGTTTACGGTTTATTCATGCCTGCAGTTCGTCCTCTTTAAATAATAAACAGAATTCCTTCCGAGTGCTAGAAATGATGGGGTGGATCATAGGGAAACCTATTTAGGCTATTAGTGTGCATATCTAAACACTCACGCTCTCACACACAAACACATGCAGGAAGTCATGGAATGCCTCTGTCAAGGTCCTCACTGATATGTTAATGCAGTTCAGCTCTGTGTTGGTCTTCAGGTCGTTTGCTTCTCCAGTCATTACACAGAGGGCGACAGGAGCTGCTTCCACACTTAAAGAGAGGGTCATAGCTGATGAAAACAGAACAGGTCAGATTCGGCAAACCTTCCTGTCGTTCTAAAATAAGTTTAAATTACACAAATGCTTAAATTGTAAAAAGTTCACACAAAAATAAAATTCTGTCAGTTTTCTCAAGCTCATCTTCATCCAAACCTGCATACGTTTCTTATGAGGATCTATAAATGTTCAGCAGAATGTTTTTATATACACTACATTAGATATTTAATGGTTTTTAAAGATGTTTCTTCTGCTCATCAAGGCTGCATTTATTAGATTAAAAATCCAGAAACAATAATAATACTGTAATATTGTGAAAAATTGTTTCAATTTAAAATAACTGATTTCTGTGTGAATATATTTTAAAATGTAATTTATTCCTGTGATACAAAGCCTCATTACTCCAGACTTCAGAGTCACTTTCTAATATGCTGATTTTTTATTATCAGTGTTGGAAACAGTTGAGCTGCTTATTAGTTTTTATTCTTTGATCATTAAAATATTAAAAAGTGAAGCATTTATTTTAAAATGGATCATGTTCAAAACTACTGTTACACTACTGTTCAAAAGTTTGGGATCAGTACATCAGTTTGTGTAATAAAATAAGTTGTTGTTTATCTTCTGGTCAATTGTGTCTTTTTTTAGCACTTGAGAGCATCTGTTCACACTCAGCTTAATTGTCATTGTCTGAAAAACAGGGATGCACTAACATTTCTGCACCCAATAATATTCGGCTGAAACATCAATTATTAAATAAAACTAATATTTTGGGCATAAGTGTTTTGTAGCACTAAATCAAAACTGATTTAATAAACATCTCCCTGATGCATTTCGACTGTCTATTTCATACACAAAATGTGGATATGATATAGCAACATATCAGCAGTGTGGACATATTTACTACTATGTATAAAGATTTTATTACCTGAAATAATGAAAGGCAACTCATTGTAGAAGAACTTTACAACACAACACTCTGTACAGTGTATACCAGGCTAAATTATGCAATCAAATATAACTAGAAAAAAATTGATAACTGAAAATATTTTTTTGTTTTTCTGCTAAATTTAAACAATTTGACAATTTGATTAAAACTAATTGCTGTGCTAAAAGTCTGGGTTTGGAGCCACTTGAATAAATGACCGAATTTTCATTTTTGGATGAAGTTTAAGAAATCTTTATGAATGCAAAGATGTACTTTTGTTGCCTTTACTTCAGGGCTTCCCTGGTGTCCTTGCTGCATGACATCATTGACGATCATTTTTGCAATCTTCCATGCCATCTCTTCTTGTGCCTGTCACACCAAAAACAGTACAGAACATATCATCACCTATAACCAGCTTAAATCTATTTCCACTTAATAAAAAACTGAAGAAAGACAACATGTAATTTGAATGAAATAAGCAGGTGCACACCTCATCTGAGTTTCCTTGCACCCATTTCTTCATTGCTTGAGAAAACATGGAACCTGATAGAAAGGAAATAAAAGTAAGTGCGAGTGAGCTGAACGGAGCAGAGAATCACTGCTCTTCAACACAATCACCCCACATCACCGGCTACTTATCGCCATGGCAACACTCTCTCTGCACTCAAACTGAAGACATCAAGAGCACTTCAGCGTAAGTCATAACTAAGAGCCATCTTGCACAATACAAACCATGTGCAAGTGTACACTAGTGAGAGAGAGGAGGAAAAAGTTGTATGTGTGTCCTACCCTTAGATTTCTTCACATCTGGTTCTGGCTCAGCCTCTCTGATGAACTGGCCCAGCTCATTCACCTTCCCAAAGGTCATTCTTCTGAGATGAAAGCAAGAAAAGCTGAATGTGGATCCAGTGTTTGTGCATAATACCAAGCTTGAATGATAAGAATATTTTTCTGCTGGTCCAGGAAGACCACAAAAACAATTATTTTTAGGTGCCATAAAAAGTAGGTATTTTCACTTTAATCTAAGTCAGCCAGTTAGAAAAAAATATCATCAAGATGTATAAAACGTTCAAACATTACAAAGAATAAAAACATATCCATGATCAATGAATGTTTAATGTAGTGAGGGCTTCGAACCTTCCTTTTTGCCGAACATTAAAGATGTTTATGGTGTACCAATCTGAGGTCCCACGAAGGGAAGTGTAGCATGAAGGTTTCAAACCCTGACTCACCCAGCATATGGTCTCTGGTAGAGAGACTCGGGGTCCAGACTGGCGATGTCCACCGTTATCGCCTCATCAAAGTTCTTCAGGATCTTGACTGCCGCTTTTTTAGTACCTTGCTGAAACTGAAGATCCGGACAAAGTTAGCTATACATATTCTTAAAGAATCCTTTTATTATTACAAAAAACAAGTGCAAAGCACCTGGGCTTGTGACCCTTCTGAGATACTTGAGCTGCGGTCGACTTCTGGGGTCCAGCCCTGGCTCGGAGTGTTGGCATTTCCTCCAATAAACTCATCCACCCGTACAGAATTGATAAGGTCGCTCAAATACTTATAGTAAAGGTTGCTCGACAGAAAGCCTGGCATGTAAACCTGTGGTTAAGAAAACAAGAAAATGTCTGAAGGATCTTTCCTCCTAAAATACCAGGCTTCATCATTTTTTGTATTAAAAACAAAAATGTTGTGGCAACATAACCCACCTTCTCCATGGTGGTCCAGGCCTGTCTTAGTGGAGTGTTGAAGCAGTCTGGGAGAGGTCCGCCTTCTCGACAGATATTGGATTCGATCTCCATCCGTACAGAGTCACCAAAACCCAATGGGTTTGTGGCTTGGAGTGAAAAATACCTAAGCAGATCACATAAACTGTCACGTCTTCTGTCTAAGCGCTGTTAAAATGCTGCAGAGTCATGTCCACCAGAAACCAAACAGACATGTTTACATCTTTAAGTCTGGGGAAAGTATGATTTTCAACAAGGATGCATTCAATTGATTTAAAGTGTTACAAAAGAGTACTGTTATAAAAAGAAAATGCTGTTCGTTTCAAGTTTTTTTTCATTAAAGCATTCTGAAAACAAAATTCCTCCAAATATATTAAAAAGATTCTCTCCAATAAGGCATGCTTCTTGAGCAGCAAATCAGCATATTAGAAGGATTTCTGAAGGATCATGTGACCTGCGACTGAAGTAATGGCTGCTGACAATTCCGTTTGAATAAATATAATCTTAAAATATGTTAAACATGCATCAAAGAAAAGTTTTTATATTTCACAAATTACTGTTTCTGATCACACAAATGCATCTTTGAAGAGTATACAAGCACAAGAGAGACCAACTCCATTTGGATCAAAAAAAAACCAACTGGGTAATTTTAGTATTACAATTTTTGGTTGGAGGTTGACAGAACTGATAGTAATAGCAGACTGAAATAATAAACATTAAAATGAACATACTTGTCATAGAGAATCATGGCATCATTCTGGGCTTCCTGTCCATCGTACTGGCCTTTCTTGGCAGCCAACTGATCTTGAAAGTTTTCTGCAGCCAGCCAGAACTGCAGCACATTCATTGCATCCTCCTTCTCCATGTACTATATTGACACACACACACACACACACTTTGAATTAGGTTTGAAACCTACTTTATAATCCCTTGGCACTTCAAATGTACTTGGATCAGAAATCCATCAATTTATACGCACACTTGCACTTTTGGTGCATTCTGCCATTTAGAAACAGGTTTTGGGCAGATTGTTGAGCTCAGCATATTTCATGTGCTTATACAGCTCTATGCATAAATTCAACTTAAATGCAACTTGAACGTGTCTTCTAACAAGACACATAATATCTGGACTCATAAAACACTTAAATCCAATTTTAAAGCACATTTAAAAAGTAAAGAACATTACATAGAATTCAACATCTATACTTATATAATTAAAAGTGCATATAAGAAAGATAATCTACAGGAAAATTTGGGTTATTCAAGTTAAGCTGCAAATGTACTGTACAACTATATTTAAAATTGTATTAATGCTGTAATTTCCTTTTAAACAGAGGCTGAAGTGAGTGCCCTCACCTCAGAGAAGTAGAAGAGGGCTGACTCGCAAAACAGGATGTCCGCCAGGAACACAGAACCACTGGTCAGCACCTCGATCTGGTACTTACAGAAATAATGGCTCCGCAAGAACTCACTAAAGTCCCTGCAATTACAGAAATAGAAGAAAAATATATACATGATAAAAATAAATAAAGAGGAAACACTAGGCCTGTAAATTTATTGGTCCAATTCTGCATGATTAATAAGAAATAAAAAAAAACATAAAAATGGAAAACAAGAACATAATTCCTCTGACCTGTAAATATAAGCAATTAAAGAGTTTGTTCGCCCAAAAAGAAAAAAAAATCTAATTAATTACTCACCATCATATAGTTCATCTTCAGAACACAATTAAAGTGCTCCATATATGGATTTTTGAAAATGAGCTTTTAATGCAGTGTGTAACAGCTCTAAGTGCATGAAAACATCCTGCAAAGTTTGAAATCTGAAAGTGCACCGTGTACAAAAGTAAAGTAAAGTAGTCGACTCTGAATTACTGAAGAGAGTCATTTTCAAAACGAATCCCAAGCTGTTTTAATGTCGACATGAAACATTAGCACTTGTTGTGCACAGATCTGGGAAAATGCTAATTCATTCTCTGCCACTAGGTACCGCTTTTGGAGCGATAAAAGCTCACAAACACTACTTTAAATAAAATCGACCAATCACCAGAGGGGTTTGGAAAAAGAAATTGTTGAACAAATGGTTTGGGAATCATTGATAAGGTCAAAAAAAATTCCTGCATATTAAAAGACAGTGAAAGTGTTTTTTGACCTTGCATGCACGTCAGCCTGTTGTTGGGGACTCCCAAAACCAAAACATGAACCTTTCATAACCCATAAACATTTAATATATTTCTGATGAAATCTGAGAGCTCTCAGTTCTTGCATAGATGGCAATGCAACACGTTAAAGGCCCAGAAAGGTAGTTAGAACATTACTAAAATAGTCCATGCGACATCAGTGCTTCATTCGTTTTTTATAAAGCATTTAGTGTAAAATAATGTTATTCAATAATTTCTTCTCTTACAGGTCAGTCTACAGTACACCACCATTATTGAGAATATCACATATTCTCATAGTTTCGTAAGATAATGGATGAACTACTGGTGATGTCACATGGACTATTTAAACTTTCCTTACAACGTTTCTATGCCTTGACTGTGGAAGGACTCTTAAGATCTATGGAGCGTCCGAGAGCTCCAGAATTTAATCAAAAATATCTTAATTTGTGTTCTGAAGATGAATGAAGGTCTTACTTGTTTGGAACGACATGATGGTGAATAATTAATGACTGATTTTTTTATTTTTGGGACAAACTCTCCCTTAAAAGCCCTAGCTCTACTACAAGAACCCTTGTAGCCCCATCTCCCCAGCAGTTTTTTAAAGATTAAAAAGAGCTAGAAAAGAAAATGAAATGGAACAAGATACACTTCAATCATGACAACTCTCTGAATAACAAGTTAATGTATATGACTGTTAATCAATCAGCTTTCACCATGTAGTGAGTGCTAGCATATTGTATGTGAAGGACCTTTCAGCTTGTGCCATCTACAGTTTTGTAAATGAACTGCATACTGTATGTCTATAAGGCTTTTTTATGAGATATATATATATATATGTTTTAAAAATGCTTAATGAACGACTAAAGACATCTCTCTGCATGTTCATACAGTCTTTTTCTTAAGTACATTGGATGTAAAGGATAAATGTGTAATTTTACAGATATGCCATGAGAGCAAGATGTGTGAAGGACAAACACAGAGTGAAATTAGCTACTTACTGTTGTTCGATGATGGAGAACACAACAGATTGTGCAATGACAAAGCAGTTTGGGTCCACTTGTCCGTCTTCCCCGCAGATTTTCGCTAGCAAAGGAAAAAGATGGTTTTGTTTACTCTATCCTAACAGAATTGTAGAACATGAAAACAAAAAAAATGAAGCATGTAAAAGTGCTCTCACACCCAAATAAAGCAAAGTTCTTCTATTCATCCAATCAAAAAGAAGATATTTAACACAAAGAATGTACTTAAATCTAAAATAAGGCACGGCAACAAGCTTCCTGAAGATAAATCCATATAAACCAGGCCCTCATTTTCTAATCGCCCAGTATCTCCTATAAATATAATTATCTTGTTCAAACATATTACATATTAAGCAGTCTAAACAGAGAGGTCATCGTGATAAGCAAATTTCTTACCCACAATGTCGTTGCGTATCTGTTCGGTGATGGGAATCGGCCTAGCAGCATCTGGAGATATGTACTTAGTGAAAATGTTAACAGCATCCCTCTCTATACCTAGAAATGAGACAAAAATCAGTATATAAAGGAAATTGGAAATAGAATACAGAGGATAAAGATGAGGGATAAACCTTTATCATATTCAACATCCCTCTTCATAGACTTACAAAAATGTATTAATTCACATTTCAGCCATGGCTATTTATCAAAGCCACCAAAGTGTACTTAAGTGTCACTATTAATCAAACAAATGGCCTAGAGACAAATCTTACATATACACCTTGTTAAACATTAATATCAAACTCAAATACAGGATGGGCATATATTTCAAACAGAAGAGCATGTCAGTATGCTTGTATGAAGTGCTCATGAGAGACCAGAAAAACTACATCTAAAAACAGAAGTATATTGTAACTATATTTATGAAACGAATATATTTTTTTGAATTAGGTTGAGGATCAGGCTGTTTAAAGGCCATGTTGAAAGAGTTTAACAGGGGTCTGTGAGACGAGGAATCTCATCAGAGCGTGTTTTAATGTTGAAGTGCTTTTCATAAAATTCATTTTTAGATGCTGAGAAAACCCAGAGACAGCCTTATAAAATGCAATGAAGTGGACAAAGACTGTTTTCAGACACCAAAGGCTCTTGCAGCAGAAGCCATTGGCTGATAGGATCTGACTCCCCTTCTAAGCTGATTTGATGTCTTTCGGCTCAACTGACTCTTTCCATTCACTGCTTTTACAGCCTGGAGCTTCTTTGTATTAGCCTTTAATGAATACTCAGCTCCTGACTTCTGATCAGCGTAGTCCACTGCCAAGACGGTAAATGAGACCATTTACCAAGCCTGCGCTATAAAACCAATGCCGCATGGATATTAAAAGTCATCGTCTGATACAAAAGGAATATGTTGTAATGGTAAAAGGCCACTAACCATGAAAAACTTAAGTACAGGATATCCCTTATGGACATAAAGGAATGCTCATAAAAACGTTTTTGTGAAATTACCAAGGAATACTGCAAACCATGCAGTTTTGAAGTTTTTTCTCCTAATTCAGCCAAAAGGTCATGTGGATGCTATACTGATCAAATCTGCAGGTCAGAGTTCACCAAACTTTAACCTTTCTATTTGTATACAGCTTCTTTTATAGTTATGAACATGAAAAAAAAAGCCAAGCAAGCACATATGCACCATTGTAAGCATTTATAACATGCAAAATGGATGCACAAAAATAAAATACTGAAAGGAACGGTAGATAAGATAGATTTTTTAGATTATTATAAAAGTGTTTTTCTAATCGAAGTGTAAAAATAAAGAACATGAGAGTGCCCAAACATCTAAATATCCAATATCAACCATTACTATGCATTTAAAAAAAAAATATATATATATATATATATATATATATATATAATATTTTATTTAAATTTATTAGCTAATAACCAATATGGTACCAATACATCAAGCATACCGGTTTGTAAAGAACAAAATACAGGCAAAACACCACAAGCTGAAAATCATCACAACTTGAAAACAGTAACAAAAATCACCAAACAAAGCTTTATCTTTTAACTAGTTTCACACTAAGCTTTGCCTAGTGTTCATGTCAGTATACCAGGAAGGAATAACTACCTGAAAAGCTAACAAAATATATAACACATAACTAGAGATTCATCAATGTAATAAAGTAGGGCCACTTTAAGACCTTTTAGACCGATTATGACATCCAGTGATAAACATTTAAAAGTGCCTTAACAAAATTCAAGCTTTGAATTCCTGTTTTACACTGTAAATGCATTCCAGTAAACAATACTTTTACTGTGGTATATGCTACTTTAGTAGAATTTAATAGAGTAACTAAAAATCCCTCTTTAACCCTAAATTACTCAGGAGAAAATACCAGTCGGAAGGACTAATTGCAATAACAGAGTAAAAACAATCAAGTAAAATTCTTTCAACAAGTGAGTTACCATAAGTTGTACTCACTTTTCATAAGTTTGTCAGAGACTCCACTGGTGGACTGGCCTTTAACTGGAGTGCCCGTCCTGGAGGAGGGCTGTCTGGTGGGCGTTTCTGATCTTAGGCTGGGCTGCAGGTGGGGAGTCCCAGGCCGGGCCGCCCCCTCTGAGCTCACAGAGTTCCGGTGGCCAATCAGAGACCCGGTATGAGAGTTAATGTCTTGGGGGCTGGGGGTGTGAGGTCTGGAGGAGAAAGAGTCCTCTTCATCTCCCTCATCCAGAGTTGTGGGTCTGCTGGGGTCGTTTGGGGAGTCTGGCGAATCAGGGGATCCCAGGGCAGCCGCAGGTTCAGCCAAGGTGCTGTGTTTGACTGAGTTGAGGCTGTGCGCTCTGACTCTAGACCAGCTGGTGGATCGAAAACTCTCAGCTTCAAGCCAGAAGCGGACCAGGTGCTCAGCTGAGCGAGTCTCCATAAACTGTATGAAGTAGGGCATGGCCACATTATCCCGCAAGATCTGGTCTACAGTTTTAGAAAGCCGAGACCGAGTCTCTTGAACATAGTAGTTGACGCTGGAGCGACCTGAAAAAAACGAAAACACCTTTTAAACCCCTTTGTTACAATGCGTATTTCCTTAACGCAGAGACAACTTACTTAAGGTGCCCCTATTATGCCATTTTAAAGGTTTTTAATATTGTTTTGGGAGTCTCCTACAATAGACTTACATACATGCAGTCCAAAAAAAAGGTTTGCTTTCGTATTCTCAAAATATGCGATTAATATCACCTAATTTTCCAGTGATTATAAAAATGATTTGTTCAAAGCAGATCTAAGATGACGTGTTTGTGGGCGGGGTCGGAATTATGCAAATGTGTTATCCTGTGACATGTAGCCGTCACAGAAGTGGGATTCGAATTACTAATGACTCAGACTCTAATAACTTTATTTATCATGCACATTTGGATTGACAACTATGCAGATTGTTTACATTCACATACAGCGACATTACACAATGGCATTATAGGGGCACTTTAATACAAAATCACAGATTTGGACTAGTAACAACCAGTTTTTTTGTGATTTGTGTATTGAAAGTCTGTTTAAATCTCACAATTTTTTTAAATAAACAAATCAAAACCCAATAAAATAATAGCCAGTAAATACCACAAAACAACATAGCATAAACAAACTGTACCACGAAACATAAAAAAACTAAACTGAAAAATAACCAATATTCAAAAACAACACGAAACAAACCCCAATAAAATAATAAACATTAATCTTTATCAATAATCATTCAAATCACAAGCTGTTTTTTAGCTTGTTAAAAAGGCAAAACTGGAACCACAAAACAAAATGAAAAAATATAACAGAAACAAACCCAAATTAAAGCAACAGAAAAATAAACAGAAAACAAAACATGAAATAATATTTGCTAAATCAAAACCAACACAAATAATCAAAATCAGATTGTTAGGGAGTTCTAGGTTGTTGCTACACTGTAGATGGTTGCTTACTGGTCTAAAGTCAAAAGAGCCCACCAGAAATCTCCATATTGTGGTTTTCCCCAATCAGCATGTTTAATGTTTAATACTTCAGATTAGATTGTTCAAATCAACAACACTAATAGTGATGCCTTTAACTAGCAACTGCTATACAACACTGAACTCAGAGCACCTTTAAACCCATGGCTTCTCCAGCCCACACCCAGCCATCCATTTATAATATACAGCAGCAGCAAAGATATTGTTCCATAAATAAACACACACACAAAAGAAATCTTATAACCGAGCTCTGACCTCCTTTTAATGCTTTGAAATGCCACACCTTCCTCTTTTAACACCACAGGACACCAGAAGATGATCTGATTAAAACATTTGCTGAGATGTGAACTCGGGGGCCCACACAATGAGTCCAGTATCAGAAAATGCAAAGGATGGTACTTGAGATGAAAAAATTCTACCCTCTTTTGTGTAGGAGGTAACACGTTAAGATTTGACGTTAGAAGCATTGTCTTTACCCTGCAACACTGGTTTGTCAACACATACGTTTCAATGTTACATATCTTTCTAAATGTAAAGGAGGGGTTAAGACATCAAACAAAGACATTCTATCTAAGGGCAGATGATAACATTGAAGATGACTTCTACACCAAGTATGATAACCAATCCTTCTAAGCATGGCCATGTTAATTAAAAAAAAAAAAAGGTTTTCTGAAATTCTGAAAACTTTATGTAATTTTACAGTAAAATACTGTGAAATGTAGTTTTTGAAAGAGAAAAAGGTGAAAAACTTGTAATTGATATTGAATGGTTTAAATTGAAATCATGGTTTATCGTTGACATAACTCATGTTTCTTCTTAATGTCACTTATGTACCATATTGCACATTAGGGCTTTGTTATTGTTATTAAACTCATGTTTTTTGTGTATAAACCTGTGCACGTTTAACATACTAAATGCAAATTTTTACCTCAGCTCATAGAAAAGTTGCTTGAATGAATTATGATTCATTATGTGGCTTTCACTTTACCACCTGTGTTTTCTGTATGGTTGTCAAGAAGGCAATCTGGCAACCACAGATTCCATTAATTTTGTTTTACTGTAAACTTCACAAATTGTATCATTGTTTTTATCAATCCCCAAACATGTCAATGTTTTAAGACCACAGAGGTTGCAGGGAACAAAAGTATTTTGAATGACGCATTTTTGTTAGCTGTGTTAACTTGTGATGAGTTACATTAAAGTCTTTGACGAAGCTCTACATGCAAGTATACTGTTAAGTATAGAAGTAAAAGTGGAAAAAAAATAACGTTTAGAAAATACAGTACAGGACAAAAGTTCAGACACACCTTGAACCCAATCAAGATGGTTTGGGGTGAGCTGGACCGCAGAGTGAAGACAAAGAGGCCAACAAGTGCTAAACACCTCTGGGAACTCCTTCATGACTGTATGAAAACCGTTTCAGGTGACTCCCTCTTGAAGCTCATCGAGAGAATACCAAAAGTGTGTAAAGCAGTAATCAGAGCAAAGGGTGGCTATTTTGAAGAAACTCAAATTTAAAAGATGTTTTCAGTTATTTCTCCTTTTTTTGTAAAGTACATAACTCCATGTGTTCATTCACAGTTTTGATGCCTTCAGTGAGAATCTACCGATGTAAATGACCATGAAAATAAAGAAAACACATTGAATGAGAAGGTGCGACCAAACTTTTGGCCCGTACTGTATGTATATGCATTTAAAATGTACATAATGAACGAAAAAGAAGCACTTGAAGTAAACAGACAAATAAGCAAGGAAACATTTACAGCCTTCTTTAAAACCAGGTTAAAGCGTAGAAGCTTGTGCAGGTTTTCACCAATCACAGAGCTATGACAAGGTTAAGAGATTACAGCACTTCACACACAAATCCAGAAAGCCATTTCAGTAACAGCTTCACAAAATCCCTCCTCTAATGTGATAATTCCTTCTCCCTCGGCCACGGCCACACACAGACCACATTTAGTTTAAAACGCTCAGCACAAAAATGTTGCTGCCAAGTCCACTTTAAGTAAAAAATACAGTTTATAATGAAAACTCAACCTTCTCAGTTAAAGTCTTTACAGATGATGGGGGAAAAACAACATTAAGCACATAAGTTAAACGTCCCTTTGTTTATGTTAACTCTACATTTTAAATCGGTGTGTCTAACGTACCTAGGTCTCCAAAGTGTGCTGCCTCCATGTGGCTCGGCTGTTTTTTGAGGATAGCAGTCCGGCCGCGGGCAAAGGAGTCCATGTTGGCTGAGATAGCATTGATGGCCACATGGCTGGGTCCCGCTGCCTCCAGGATAGCATGATGGTTACGGCCGCTAAGAGAGGGAGAGTGGGGCGACACTTGGGCTGGGGAGGAGCACACAGAGCAGGAACATTAATACACAACTTAATTCTTGATCTTCCGATCTACAAACCTGCTACGCTAAGCTTTGTGAGAAATGCTTACCACATGCTTGTAAACCTAAGCATGTTCTAACCGAGCCTAAGCCTCAACTGGTTAGTTATTATTTTAAAGCGATCACTGAAATATGAACATTTTAGTTTGAAAAACTGAGGTTTCTGTCAACCAAAACATTGTAGATCCAAAAGTGTCATAAAAACAACCCAAATGTTTAATCCAAGTCCAGTGTCTTTTTAATGATAAACATATTAATTCAGGCTTTTATTTACATATAAACACACATCCATAGAGCACATCACATATGGTAAACGTGAAAACATGTCTGAGCTTCTCCGTGTACCGTATGTGATGTGTGTGCGTGTGAATCAATCTGTTCTTCATGTGAAGCAATCACACAATTCAGAATATAATTCAGTACCCTTACTTTGCAGAGATTTTCCATCATTTCAAATAACGAAAATAAAGGCTAAAACATGCTAGACATAATGGCTATTTAAACAAAACATGCAACATGTAGATAGATTTCTAAATGTGTGAGGTGCTGCACAAGAGTGAAATAACTCAGAATGAACATCTAGAGAATGTTTACATAGAAACATAATAAAGAAGCAGCACAGCATAATGCAAAAATAGTCTCTCACCTTAAGAGACAAGATATTTCCACACGTGTGGTCACAAGGAACTAAGATTACAACCTGATACACATTAACCTGGTCTAGCCTACTGTTCTACATTCCGGCATGTCCTATGGCATCTCACTACAACGTCACAAATCTGACAAAAATTACTACGCTGAAAAAGGACGGATGGAATCCAAAACACTGATGAACTTGGTGCATTCGATCTTCAGTACACAGAGTACATATTACTGTATATAAACAGCATAACATTAGCACAGTAAAGCAGTAAAAGGACTCTCACCTTTGCTGGCTTTGGCATCTGCTGGTCTCTCAGCTTCCTTTCCTTTAGCTATGAGATACAGAACATGGGAAATAAAAGGTTTAATTTACAGTATCTCTTGTCCTAACGCTGATTATTAAACACTCTGATTATTCATTCAGAACAGCAGACATCTTTCTTTAACACCCAAAATAAAACAAAACGGCATCCAGTAAAGGCCACAGTTTTGACTCGTTCCACTTTACATTTTCTGCGTGATTTGCATGGGGTGAGGCCTTGTGTGGGAAAAAAAAAAACACCTGCGGCAAACAGTCTTGCATCATGAGGCGCAAAATGACTAGATTTTCTATCATCCCTATTATTTTTGGGAGAAGTGCAAGCAAAAAGTGGGCACGATATTTGTCTATAGAACATTATAATACATAATATCAAACACTAGTCCTGTGCAGACATTAACCCACATATTTCTGATGGCTGATGAAAACATACACTATTTTATAAATGTTGCACATAATAGGAACATTTGTTCCTGTTAAATAGGACATGGGCTAAGAGGGCATCCTTCCTTCCCTTGGAGCAGACACGTTGATTAATGCACACTGACTGAAGTCACAAGATACATATATATGGTCTTTGTCCTGAGGGATTCTGGGAATTTTAGAATGATTGGTCACTCTATTCAGTAAAAATACTAAGCATCTAAAACAGCTGCTTATCTCACCAGGTAAGGATTATTTTATATTAACCTTTACATTAAAGACGTTTCCACAACATAAAGATGTTCCATTTCTGGAAATCATGATTTTAAACTCGCCTGACATTTTCAGCTTTTCTATGACTGTAGAATGTTCTCAAATTTAGGAGCCTCGGCTAATTTCCACCGGCACCCCAGCAAGTCTTACTGAATTCATTATGTCAATTCAATTATAGGTACAAATCAGCTTAAATAGGCCGGCACTCAAATATTGCTTTGGACAAAATGTGGTCAAAAAGTGTTGCCCACTCAGAACCACTAAAATATAATGCCTACAGCATTTCCAAAAAATAGCTCATTCATACTATAGGCTAAGTAAAAAGAAGCCAATGAAAGCCATCCTTGTCAAAAAAAATAATAATTAAATCCAATTCCAATGATATTAACTACAAGAATAAAACTCGAGTTCATTCAGAAGGATTCTAAATAATTCTTAAAAGCATTCTTGTTTCAGTCTATATTATAAAAGTCATCATGAGGGTTTTCTGACATGGCTAGCCTAACGTTAACTGTCAGGCGACTGACACTACATGTCATGCGTGTTCCTTCAACGCTTAAAACGAAGACACAACAGGATTTTTAATTTTTCAGAAAGCAGCATGAATTTTAGCAATAAAACGTCATTATAATTCACAAAAGGTTCTAATGTAGTAACCTAAAACAACAAAAATCGAGCACTTGACAGGAATATTTCATTTCTGCCTAGTTAATGTAGACGGTGTGCAGACGACAGCAGAGCAGGAGAGGAATTTAATGGCCATAACAATAATAAAAGAGTTTTAACGTAACATTCATGAGGACATGAGCTCAAAATCGGTCCAGAAAAGCCCACTCTGTCCGGCGACCATCCCATCATGATCGAGCGGAGCATTTCCTTACCTTTCCGCCTGAAGAACGACATGATGAATCTGACGCTGTGAAGGCTCGCTCAGCTCAGAGACAACATCCCGACAGCTCCCGAGTCCCTTCATTCATAACACTCTGTGGCGCACAGTTTTTGCTTTGATCATCCACATCTGCGGTCACTGGCAAAACCCAAAAACGTCCAGTCCCCTCTCAGCTGGCCCGGTCGCCATATTGTCAATAAACGCCTCACTTCCGGAGTGTCTGCGGCACAGCGCAGCTGCTGGAATTATGGGAAAAGGCCTGACAAATGAAAAGACTTCCTTCAAGTTTTGGGAATAACGCATTAAAAGTAACGCGATTTACGTAATAATATTACTTTTCCAAGTAACTAGTA
This sequence comes from Enteromius fasciolatus, assembly GCA_032361145.1. NCBI lineage: Eukaryota > Metazoa > Chordata > Actinopteri > Cypriniformes > Cyprinidae > Enteromius > Enteromius fasciolatus. The sequence goes on from JAUMHR010000049.1 coordinate 16,598,854, forward strand.
AAGTAACGCATTACTTTTTATGTACTTTTTCCAAAAAAATAAACGCCAGTTACTTTGTTTACTACGGTGACCGGGAGGGGACGCAATTTTGTCGTGGCCACGATTTATTAACACGAGTTTATTGAGTAAACAAACCTGCGTGACTATTGCAACCTGGGGCCTGTTCCATAAAACAAGTTAGACAGACTTATGGCATATAGTCTGACTTATTGTAATACAAATTAACTGGCAATAAGTTAGACTAACTGAAATAAGCCTGGCTTATACTCTAATCTTGGTTTATGGAACAGGCCCCCGGTGTTATCAGAGATGGATTATTCGGTATTATTGTATTTTGAATTCATATTAATTATTAATAAAAAGCGCTATATAAATAAAGATTTTTTAATTTATTGTTTTATTATGTAAATTATTATATTGCACACAATGTAGGCTAAACACCATTTATAACAAGTTAATCATAAATACTTTATAATATTCAACAATATAAAAATACAACTATATGTAATACAATGTAATACTAAGTAACGTAACTAGTTTCTTTTTTAGGGAATAACGCAATATGGTAATGCATTAATTTTAAAACTTTCTCCAACACTGCTTCATTTCTGTACCTGCCACATAGGATTTCCGAAGAGTAATATTTCTTCAAGAATAGATTGTGTTATGAAATGACATGAGATCTCAAGTAGGGTCCTGCAGCTAGGTAACATTCTGACAATATTTTGTACCTGCATCACTCCAGTCGTTGTATGCTGGACATTACAAATGAATCACTGTCAAATTAGCTTAATAATTGCATACTTCTAACATACCATTATTATTTAAATATTTGGCTTTTTATATACTTATATATAAATATAAATATATATATATATATATATAGGTTGCTCAAGATTTTTTTCTCCCTCCTCACATATAACCCTTACATCTGGTATATGCTATAATCAGCCCCTACATGCTTTGAGTACAGTGATGGTATGTACTTTTACAAATGTCGTCAAAACTATATAATAGCAAAGTACACAAAATCAAAACACATAATGGAATTAAAATGTCAAGACTTGTGAACTCATCAAATGTCTCTTAAATACTTATATTAGGATTCATCTAGTTTATACATTGCTCTAACACTTTGTGAGGTAGTTTATTGCTATTTTATTTCTCAAATGTACAGGGACATAGTCTGTGATGCCACCTTTTAGTTAGAGTACCAATGAATGAAAGACAAAACACTTCACCATTAACATCTTTAATTGCTTGAACAATGCCAAAATATTTGTGCGTTGTAACAGAGGTAAACAGAAAAAAACAAAACAATTCAAAGTACCTCAAACTTGACATGTTCTATCCAAATTCTGTCTAATGTTATAATTTCCCTTTTTATTTTCCCTTATTATTTTCCACCATTAAAGCGTTTATATGAAGCAGTATTCATAGGGAGTTTCCTGCTCTGAGTGTCTTCTCCCAGGAAGAGCGGAGAGCATCAAGCAACATCCGTGCCAAAAACACTTTGGACGTCACCATCATTGTTGCACTGCCCAGGAGCCCAACAAACAGAGAAGAAAAACTGCAGAGAAAATACAAAACAAATATGAATTATAACTAAGATTGAACGTTAAGAAAAGGAATAGTCCATCCAAAACGCAAAATTCAGTCATTTACGCACATTCATTTTGATTCAAATTTCTTATTCGAAACATACAATAAGGTATTTTAAAGAAATTTGGTCACCACACTGACTTCCACTGCATTTCTTGTCCAGTCAATGGGAAGCAAAATTATTTGTTTACCAATATTCTTCAAAATATCCTCTTTTACATTACACAACAAAAAAGAAAGTCATACAAGTTTGGAACAACATGAAAGTTAGGAAATAATGGTAATAATAATATAAAAATAAATAAAATTTCAATTTTAATGTGTGCATTTTGACAATTGCATTTCAACAAAACAGCTCTATGTCAGATTATACTCACCTCTATGATCAGTTCATGCTTATTTCTGCATGGCCTGCTCGATCGCAGTCACGACTGCTTTTAATTTGGAGTCGGAGTCAACAAATCCATCGCCATTCTGTCAAAGAAAATATTGGCAAAATGTAAAATATTACAGATGAACTTTTTTTTATTTAATATTTACGCCATACATATTTTTAGTAGCACACTGGTTAAGCAAAAACACTGTACTGTGCAATAGTTAAAATACGTAACAATTTCACAAACAAGTGCCATTTAAGTTTGAAACGGTATCAAGGTGACATCTGCCACATTATGGTATATGCAGTGTATAAAAAACTGTGATTTTTGAAAATAAAAAAGACAGTGGAAGAAGATACATGCCTTTTTTGAGTGCACCAACTTCTTGTTTACCTCCACCTCGAACCAGCCTGTGGTTGAGGGTGTGCCCTCACCAGTCTGAGGATGGGAAATTATGATGAAATTAGAGAGAGAATTATGAGAAAATAATATGCTCGTTTAATTTTCTAAATTACAACATTATAAACTAATGCCAATCATTAAAAACACATACTATCTCAAGTTCGCCTGGGAATTCATCCTCAAGCTGCGTCTTGAGTTTGGTGAACTGTTCACAAAACAGAAGAGACAGACATCATATAGTTGGACATATAGCTTTCACAAGCTATTATGACATAACATTACATCACATAATCTGAGTAAATAAATCTTACCTTGGGCCTGTACCCTCATCCACCACTAGGAGATGACAAACACACACAAACACACACAAATTATTAAAATATCATCCACTTCATTGGTCAAACAGTAATTTGCATGATAGCTATGTTTTCTTAAACCTATGGAAAAAGTGAAAAGAGAGATCCAGTGAATGAGAAATGCATTAGTGACCTTCATGATTTCAATCTTGTAATCTACAAGACATGGCTCGCGAGCATGTAAGGAAAAATCTATGCTGGTAACCAAACAATTCAACTTGACAATGCTGCTAAACATTGGTCGTTCCCCTCAGCAATAACAACAGCAACACTGCCTGTTCTTCTGATTGCTTGATAAAATTAAAAGAGCTTTAATCGGTTCTTTTTGCTTTCTTTGTCTTTTTTTTTCTCGAAAAACTTCTGTGTAGTCCTTTGGACTGTTAAAATCAGAAAAGCTTAAATGAGCCTCAACAGTGTAAAGTGCAGCGCAAAATAAATGGCAGAATGACGTACCAGTAAATGATATGAACTTTGACGGGCATGCTGGCAGTCGCCGCGGTTCTTGACAGCATAAAGCGGTGATTGTGCTGTGGTGAGTGCAGACGCTGAACTGATCAAATTACTCTCGGTTCTGGAAAATATTTTAATGCCGTTTCCTGGATTCCTTACATCATTCTGCACCCCGAGCAAAACAAAGCACACCTCTCGCGAGACTTTATGCACTTCCGGCACTGCACCCTTTAGCTAAGAATGTTTACCAAACAAGGGCATTTTCAATGTAGTTACACAATTGTGTCTCCTTACATTTTGTTTTTGCAATCAGCTGGTCATAACAGGCAGTTTAGGACATTTTATTCTTCGTACTTGATTTGAAATAATGATCAGTTTATACTATAGGTTTCCTAAAAAAGTCATGTGATAGTGGTCAGTCATAATATGCAGCCTCTACAAAGTAGTATACCATATACTCAATATGCTCAAAATCATTAAATAAAATGTTCTCTATAAAATGAGCTCTACTATTTAAGTTTAATTATTGACCAACATTTTTTAGCAAACAAAATTTTTGAGTTAGTTGTATTTGTAACACAATAAGGCAATAAGTGTTGACATCAGTGTGTTTAATAGCAAGCAACAGTCTCAAGGGTGTTTCTGCAACTAGCCAAGCAGGTTTCACAGAATAAGCTGTTCTCAACCCTTGGGCAATCTGAACCATCAAAACAACTTGTCTTTTGAGATTTGTTCTGTCTATGGAGGATTACATGCATCCAAACTTTGCAAGCAATAAGTGTTTTTATGTGTTAAATGAGTGAATACATTTATTTAATGTTATTAAGGACTTATACATTGAATAAACAATATCATCATAAACTTTAAGAAATGCAGACTAATCATTATTGTCTCCAGTCTCTGTGCCAGAGTTCTTGCGCTGTCTTTTGGATGGTGGCACCAGTTGTGCAGGTAGCTCATGAGGGAGCCCAAAGCCCTCCAACTTTACTTCAATAAGATGGCCGGCCAAAGCAAACTCTTCATCATCTAACATTCCATCACGGTCTACATCTGCGAGCTTCCAGACACGTCCCAGAACTGAGCTGGGCAGATGAGTGCTCATCATCCAGGCCTTCACTTTAGACCCACTCAGCTTTCCCTCATGAGGTGAGAGGTTGTAAAAGATCTCATCATACTTTGGTTTATCTTTTGATACCACCCATTCTTCATCTGAGACAGGACTTTCTCCACTGGATTTATAGTGATTAAATGGGTTCCCCCCAATAAAAGGTCCCTTTTGTGACCCTAGAAAAGGTCCTCCTTGCACTAAAAGTTGGTCAGCTGTTTCTTTTTCTTCTTGGTGTAGAAGAGGCATTAGCTTGGCTATGTCAGTGTTTAGGAGCTCATCCAGCCCTGCTAAGAGCTTAGGCTTGGGGGCTTTAAACTTGAAGTCATGACTCATGAGTCGTTCCTGTGTGGGTTGTTAGAATTAAGATGCTTTTCAGACAGATAACATATGTTTGCACAATTTGAACTCTCATGCATACAGTAGTGGAAAATGCATTTCATAATGGGCATGCTTGATTGTAATGTATCTAAACACCTGCATCTTGGCACAATCTGGAAAATCTCCAGGTGAAATCTGGTATCTCTGTTGGATTCTTGAATAGATGATGGGAAGGTCATAAATTAGATCTCTCTTCTTCTTTTCTCTGCAGAAAACTAAAGGCATTTCTTCTTTTAGAGAGCTAAGGATATAAGCATGGGCCTGTGAGCAAAGAAAAGAGAAGCCAGATTAATGATTTAGCAGGACTATCAACTGACTGAAACAAAACAAGCAGGTGGATGCAGACCCATCACAGCTAGTACATTAGTTACAATGTGTGTTATGTTTTCTCAAAAATAAACCTTTTTAAAAATTGTTGACCTTCAGGAGAATTATTTGCATTCTCAAACAAAAGCACATATTCATGGTTTAATAGTTACTGAAGGACACCAAGTCGTCAGGAGTGGAGAACACAAGGGTCCTCACCCTCACAAGTCGTGCTCGCTTCACTAGGTCATTGAGTTTTCTCAGTGCAGAATTTCGTGGCAGGTTTTGAATGTCTGTAAATAGGTCTTCCTCTTCTTGCTCAAACAGTTTTCGATTGTCTGTCACACGCATTGGAGAGGACCAAAATGAGCCGATGTAGACCCTCAGAACCTCTGGTGTGCAGAACACCTTCCCGAGAGACCACATGAGTGCGCCATAGACTCGCATCAGCTCCTGGGAGTCCACCATGTCAGCCTTGTTGAGCACCACTCTGAGCTTGTCCTCATTGCCTCGCAATGCCATTATAGTGTGTGAAAACTCATCAGAGATCTCGAGTTTGTGTGCATCACACAGGAGGATAATGCGGTCAACATGCTCTGCAAACCAGCCAATGACTGCTGGAAAGTCATACCCTGAAAGAAGAATAAGATGTTGAAGAAATTCACAGCTGTTTGTTCAGATATTTAAGACAGTGCCATGTAACGTGCACCAAAGGACACTGCACATTTTTTTATGGTGACATCAGTGAGAAAAAATTCCTTTTCACACTCTTAAAAAAACAAAAGGTTCTAAAGGAGGGGTTGCAGTGGTGAACCATAGAAGAACCATAGAATAACCATGCCAAAGAATTTTTCAGTGAATTGTGAAGAACATTTTTATAATCTGAATTTAAAGAACCTTTTGAAAGGTTCCGTGGATGTTAAAGGTTCTTTGTGAAACCATAGATGCCAAATGTGTTTTATTGAGTGTACCTAACACATTAATTTATGAAAGAATATATTATGATTTGCGAGCAATTATTTATTTATTTATTAATTGGCTGCTTCCAGCACCATTTTATGACACTTTGTACCTCTGCTCATTTTGCGTTTGGCCACAGACAGGATCCCTGGTGTGTCAATGATGCTGATACTCTCCAGGACTCGGTTGGGCACATGCACACACTGGAATCTGAAAAGGTTTCATGCAAATTCAGTATCTTACAAACTGACATAACATGGGAAAAACCCATCCGCAGATGCTCCCTTAAAGGGATGCAGTCAGATGAGCCAAAAATGATGCATTAGCTAATGTTTTCCTCTCTTGGCTATGTCCGCCCTTTCACAGGAGTGATTTTTCCTGAACATTTGGACTCTTTCAGTCCAAGTTCAGCATAGTGCATTCTCCCCCTGTGATTTGTATTTCTTCTTTTGCGTTATTGCTTCTGTCTCACTCACCGATTGAGGAAAGTTGTTCCAAAAGGGCTGAGTTTTCGAAAAGGCTTGCTGGGATCAACAGTTAAAGCATTGCCATGAATTATTCCCTCAATCTCTCCATGCATTATGGCAGTGAAACTGTCAGTTGTGGGCTCTGGGCCTATTCGGCTTCCAGGATACTCTTGTTCAAGAAGATATCTGCCACACAGGTAAAAAATATGGGATTACAGATTACCTGGATACAGATCTGATATTAATTTTAGTGCTGTTATGATTATAATGCTATTATGTTTTTATTATTATGTAGCCAACAATTAATTGGCGTAACACATTTTCAAAGTTTATTTAACTGTATAGCACTTACTCTTGTGTACACTGTTCTGAAAACAGATGCAATTATTGCAATGTTCACCTGATAAAAGTGGTCTTGCCTGTAGAGCACTGACCCACCACTAGTATCATGGGCTTGTTGTCAAAATCTGCATCTTCAAGGCTTGATGAGTGGAAATCTGAGAAGTCATAATACTTTTCCAGCGGGAGCAGTTTTTGCTCGTAGAGTGTCTTCAGAGCTTCAGTAACTGTATGAACTTCCTTCAGACATTTACTACCCCTGTTCTTCATTTCTTTGCCAGCCATTGAGCCACTGTCCTTCAGTAGAGAGTTTGCCTTTGTACATGTGGACACAATAATACATATTTTAATACACTAGTTTATCACTATTGTGACATGAAGCAATTGTTGACGTTTAGTTTGCTGCAGGCATGTTAAAAGAAGAAATCCCAATATTCACTTTTAACAATTAAAATGTAGCTGGACTCACTTCAACAGCGATACAGAGCTGAACAGATGTGCTCTTAATAGTTAACCTAGACACATCTGTACAGCAGAGGGGAGTAGCCTACTTATTCTCAGGACTCTGTCAGATCTGCCTGATGGGAAGAAAGTGGTCCAAGTGGGTGGAGTGAGACATATGAAACATTCAGAAATGATAGTGTCATGGCATCTGGTGTCTGGATCTTAGCCCATAAACATGCTGGATGTGCTGGATGTGCTGAATGTTTAAAAGGACAAAAGCAATGAGGGTGGACACCAGACTGTGGGGATTATTTCATATTAATTCTTAATAGAGGCATGAACGTGTACATACATTGTTTTATGTTAGATTTTGTAATGCATTAAATTGCAAAAACACTGTTATGTACATTTTTATAAACAACAATAAGGTTCTTAGACAATAGGAAACTGATCTTGTTTTAAGCTTAAATTACAAATGCAATCTATTGTTTTAAAAGTAGAATAAGTGAGTTTATTTTAGAGAGTTTAGTTTTCAACAAAGCTAATCACACCTAAATTAAGTCATATTAAAAATGCACAAAAAAAATGGCTAAACCAGTCAAAAACTTTATGCTTAAGCATTATCTGGAGCTCATACCTGTTTGCAGCCAGCTGGGATTTGTCTTCATGGATGCGACAGCAATTGTAGTTCACTTTATCACATCTCTTCTTCCTTTTTGGTCAAATTATACACAATAAAAGTTGATGTTCTGATTATGGTATCTGTAAGTTTTAAAGGGTGGCGGTATGTAGAGGTCTATTGTGTGCAGAGATCCAGTGCTGGATAAGAACAAATCTCCTCCACCCCAGTCAGAAACTGTAAAGCTAAAGCATCGCCAACCATTTTCCACGCCTGTTCAGTTCTAACAGCACATCCCATCTTCTTACATTACATGTATAATTTACTGAGACATTATAAGGGAGAGGTCTGAGTAAACCTTTAAATCATTAGACCTCATCAGAAATCATCAGTTGTCACATATTTTACTATCAAACTGTTCTTAACAGTTCAATAGACTATCTGCTACAAATTAAGGTTAAATATATAATTATTCAGTCTATAGTTTTCTTTCAATTGTGTAAACCAATACCAAATACAAAGAGTGCTTTTGTTATAACTTCCATTAGATTTAAGATGATTTGTAACAGTAATAGAAATGTGGATAATCAATCTGAAGTTTGTACATGCATTTAGTTTTGTATTATTATTTTATATACCAACCCTTAACACTTCAACAACTTCTGCCATTTCATTTTAGGCATTTTATTGAAAATTGTGACGAAAAAAAGTAAATTAATTTTATTTTTATTTTAATTACATTATTATATAGGCTACATACTGTAACGTGTTAAAATGAATGAATGAATGAATGAATGAATAAATAAAATAAAATAAATTTAAAAAATCAGCAAAGCGGATTTGTTAAGATCATCATAAAGGTTTTTGTAAATGAAATAGTTACATTTGGTTGCCCTCTGCTGGTATTACAGTTCAAACACATTCAGTTAATAGGCCTATTCGGATTTTAAATATATTAAATATTCAGCCACATTATAAAATCTGCTAATACCAGTAACATGCACATACATACGAGACCTAATATAATGTGATAAATTACATTTCCCTGCCCCTCGCGCAACAGTTAGAAATTGAATCAAATGAATCGGTTCTTTGAATCAACTGAATCGAACGGTTGAAGAACCACTAACGTAAATCACCAATCGCCGCTGCCGCGCTTTTTACTGACTGTTCTGCACTGTTAGCAATTAAAGCTAAATAATTAGAAAACGTTTGAGGGACACCCTACCAGCTCGGTAAAGACATACATATTGATTTTTAAACCGTTAAACGGTCTTCTTTATTTTAAATTTAGACTTGACGCGATTTTGTATGACATTACGAGGTTTATTTTGCATTCATATGTTTGTAATGTGACTCGAGTAACGTTAACAGAAGTTATACTAGCTGAGTTAACTTTACCTTCCCGCCCATAAATTATGAGCCATTTATCTTTAGGAAAAATGCGTTTACTTGTTAAAATTATATCGCTTTAACGTTATAACTTACCTTGGTTCAAAAACCTAATAATAACTTATCTGCTTTTCGGGTTAGCTCGCGAGACTGAAATGTTTTACGCGTTTGACCGAATAGTTACATATTAAACCGTCGTTCTAATAAACTTAATTGCATTTCTGTATGTATTATTTATGAATTGCATTTCTCCATTGAGCAACAGCGTCTCAACTGAGCTGTTAATGGAGATAAAAAACCCTTCAGATCCGAGTCCGTCTCTGCTCTCATCGTCCAAGAATGTGTCCAGAGATGCCACCAACATCACAGCACCACCATCAGACCTCCGAGACCTAGTCATAGAGTCAGAACTGTGGCCGGACACCATGTATGCTTCAAGTAAGAAAACAACCAAACAATCTGTGCTCTTCGTTTTGCGTTCTTCTAAATGTCCAAACCAGAATTGATGTTGTTCTCATTTGATACAGAAAGCAGAAAGATATCCACACCCTCTTCATCAACCTCTGTCTGTTCTAAAGCAGAGGATGTTGAGTGTCTGACACCTGTGGGCTCAGGGAAGAGAACCAGAGTCTCTGTGAATAAGTGCCGTGTTTGTAGGAAAGAATTTATAACGACCAGTGCACTTAAAACACACCTCTTGATCCACAGACAGGATGGGTCTCATTTCTGTGGCATCTGTCAAAGAGCATTTAAACATCAGCATCAGCTGTAAGTATCTCATATACTGGCATCTGAGTGATTCAGTTATGATAGCTGATTCTCTAGGCTTTTGAACTGGGATTAAGGGTGCCTTAATCTGGGACAAGGCGGTGCTAGTGGTCTGTTTAGAGAAAACCGAAAACAGTAGTCCACAAATTTTGCATATTACATGGATAATTCAGTCAAAAATGACAATTGTTGCATCATTTACTAACTCTAAAGTTCAAGGGCCACCAGATTCGGTCCTATAGAGTTTAGATCCAACTTCCCTCAAAACAACTGCCGCAAAGTTTCAAGTATAGCAAGACCTTGATTGGTTAGTTAAGATGTGTTTAATTAGGGTTGGAAGACCAAGTTTGGTGATCCCTGCTTAAGTTGTTATAAACCTGTATATATTTTCTTTTTCTATTGAACACAAAAGACTGTATTTTGATGAATGTGGGTAACCAAACAACTCCTGGTCCCCATTGACTTCCATTGTTTTTTTCCCCCATACTACAGCAGTAATGGGGACCAGCACCTGTTTGCCAATTGTTACCAACATTCTTTAAAATCTATAATTTCTTTTACCAGAAGAAAGAAGAAAATAAGGGTGAGGAAATAATATCAGAATTCTTATTTGGAATTTTGGGTGAACTTTCCAATGAAACCAAATAGGTAGTGTGTGTCAGTCAAAAAAGAGGAAATAAAAGAAATTAAAATTTATTGAAATAGTAAACAGAAAGCTCTATAGAAAGTAGAAATAATACACAATTACATAATTACAATAGAAACTACATGTTAATGTAAAGTTTTCTTTTAAATGTAAGGGTGGGGTCATAACTGACCAGTATCATCTAGCTAGAAGCCTTGTAAAAGCCAATATAACAAATAGGTTTGTTGTATAACACACTACTGTTTGGAAATTTAAATTGATGTAGTAAATTTTAAAATATTTTATTTCCATGTTTTTTTTAACCAAATTTATTTTAGTACATTTTTACTATATAGCTGTCATTATACTGTAACTGCCTGCAATGCAAAACAATAATGATAGGTTTGTAGTTTTCAATACCATAAATTTCGTAATTTCAATAAAAAAATATAACATTACCTTGGTGACAAAAATTAATGTAGAATATATGAACTAAAGGTTTAGGTTTACAAAATGAATACAGAGATGTACAAAAGTGACCCACAACTAATCTTGAGTGAGAGGGTCATCCATTTTTTGAAAAAAAAAGAGGAAATAAACAGTATGGGCACTTCAAATGCAGTGTGCATAAAATGTTCTGTTTTTTTACAACAGTGTCGTTGTCTTCTCTTTTTTCCTTTCTAGGACTTCTCACATGATGACTTGCCACAAGAAAAAGAGATATAACTGCACTCAGTCTGGCTGCCACAAAACTTACAATAGCAAAAACTCCCTAAAAAATCACTGTGCCTCTAGACATGGAGTCTACCTCACGTCTCCTTCCTCCTCCAGCCTCTCTTCCAACTATGACCTGCCGGCCTCAGCGTGGGAGCCAATGGTTAATCTAGCTGCGTCTGACTACCTCTTAACCTCTCAACTGAAGCCTGTTTCGCCTCCTGTGCTAAAGAATCCCAGGTATTCTGGAAAACTCTTCAGTTCTTATGGCACAAAAGATCTTGGGATGGGGAGCCATGTAGAAGATACCCATCCCACTCAGGTAAAACATTCAACGTGTCAAGGAAGCTGGACTTTAGCGTCTGATAGTGACTCTTGTGAGGTCGAAGAAAGCAGTAAGATGCGAAACTCCGCCCAGTGGACTTTCAGTGGAAATTCAGTGGTTTCACAGAACCCCTTTGATGTCCATGGTCTTGATTTTCCTGAATCTTACCCAGAAGAATTAAGAAAAGAGATGTTGTCATTTCAGCCTAACAGAAAGACACTTACCAGCAGCGTGGGTTGCCCTGTGAGAGCTTCGGTTTGCTCCGAAAAGCACTGTCCCATACCTGCTGTATTATACCCTGAACCTTTACCTGATTCTCCTCCTGTAACATTGCCCAACGATAGGAAGAGGAAGTCCTGCTCTAAGGATATCCTGTCTGATGTTCCAACTCCTCCACTGCCTGTTCCTCAGCCCACTTGTCATAAACGTTCTCGACCACGCCCTTCCAACCTCGTCTCACCAAGTCAGGTGGCACTTGCATCCTTTAGCACTTACTTCGGCAAACAGTTTTTACAAAAGGTACACAACACTGCACTTTTTTTTTTATCTCATCATAATGAGTGTTTTGATAATCAGTGTTGTACATTTTATTGTGTAGGACCCTGTTTTGAAATCAACAGGAGAGGAACCAAATGCTGGTGGCAGGTTAGAAAATGATCACGCTGTCTTGAGGGCAAATATGAATCTGTATAGTAAGAAGACTGAATAATTGGAAAATATATATATAAATAATAACTGAAATCACAACTGTAAAATTTGCACTTATTTTGTGGTTTCCAAAACTGAGGGACCACAAAACATTGCAATTTAGCCTTTTATGGTACTTTTTAAAGAGATTTTATGTCAGTTTTGTAGCTGAAAAAAAAAAACCTAACATAAAAATTAGGAATTTTCAACATTTTCTGAGAAACTATTCCTTTTAAGACCTGCTTCCACTGTGGAATGTATGCATGTTTTGTTGCAGACCTAACACAAGATCTTCTCAAATATAATCTGGATCAGCGGATATATAGAAATATGTGTTTACTTAGGTTTGTTTCTCTGTAGAACATATACAAGAACTTCATCTGTTCCTAAAGCTCAGTCACAGCCCTCAAGTTCTCAAGAAGCTGTTGGAGCAGAGGAGGAACATGATTCACAAGCGTTCACCTCAACATTGGTGCTGACATTAACTCAAATATTATTGCAACAAGCACCAAACTTGCATTGAAACGTAACCATTTTTTGTCACAGAATGATGGACAGAAGGGGGCTTCAGGGACAAATCTGTCCCCAATGATCATGCATGTGTCTGTCCCTGTCTCTGCGGCAAATGTTTTAGTCCCCCAAGCGTCCACACAACAAGTAATGTTGTAGTAGATAACAATATAATACCCATATACACTGAATATGCAAAGATGACTTACTGTTCACAGTTCTGTCTTCTATAGGCCAAGAGGTCAACCCATAAAGGAGCATTTAAGAAGTCTCATCATCTGGACCCTTTAAAATGCCTCATTATCCCCAGTCCACCTCTGCCTCGCCTATCTTCCCCACAGTGCACCAATAACAAGGAGACCCAGGGTTTGCAGAGAAGCAGTGTGATAGGCGTTTACCCCAGCCAGCTACGCTCACCAAACTATCTGGCAGACCACCCACTGAGCCCTAGTTTTCATCCCCCACCATACACCCCTCAGCCTATGCTAAGCCCACTCCGTTCTGGCACAGGCCTCTATTCTAAAAGCCTCCCGCTAAATCAGCCATGCTCATCTCTACCCAGCGTCTTTGGTGAGCACTAAACCCATGATTTCAACTTTGACTCTATGTCTAACCTACATTTACTGATTGATGATGAACTCTTTGTACAGAACAAAGAAAAAATAATGCAAATGATTTTTATTGTAGCTTCAAATTCTTGCCAAATCATTTTATTGTTGAAACCCCACAGATGGTGTCTCCTTTGCAATCAACAACACAGCCATCAACATACAGCCGTGAGTCTTTAATACATTCATTTGCTTTAAAGTTTTTAATTTGTCCACCAAGTTAGACAGATTACTAGTTATAATTGAGATGCATTACCTAGATATAGACGAACATGCTTTTGTTTACAAGACTGGCCATTTCCTTCTGCATTAATGGCAGTTTCTTTTGTCATTTAGAAGGATAAACATAGGTTCAATGTTTCAAGCAGAGATCCCTCCAGTGCGGGACACACTGTACATGCTGTATGAAGAACACCCCGCTCAACTCGTCTGGACTCCTTGGAAAGATCTGTCTACTAACACAGAAACACAACAGAGGGGTAAACAGACCGATACACACTCTTACTCTCACAGTATCACCTGCTGCCACAGATCAAATTTACAGTTAAATATATATATATATATATATATATTTTTAAAGAGAGTTG
>JAUMHR010000049.1:16612977-16672347 GCA_032361145.1 Enteromius fasciolatus
AATAAGGTGACGTTAGGCTGGCTTCATACTACTTACAGAACTCAGATGATTTTTCAAACTTGTTGTGCTGCAGTGTTTCTAATCGCATATTTGACACACTGCCTTTGTTTTGTCTTCAGTTAATTAAAAGTGCTCCCACACAACTGAGGTCATCCTCATTTTTGTCTTCTCTCTGAGATAAAGTAAATCATGATGTTGAATGAGAACCGTTTCGCAGGGATGTGACGTGTTAAATTTGTTTTTTCTTTCTTTCGAATGTTCAAATCTCAAAATTAAAAATTGAATGCCATCCCTCCAAACGAATATTAAAATATTTTGGTCCAGCCTAGTATCAAGCCCGACACCCTATCCAATAGGCCACGACTGTCCCACATTTAAGGTTTATTTTCACACAAAATCTGTTGCTCCATTAATGCTCAATACAACAAATATGTTTTTTTCCTAAAATTAACTTTTAGGTGCAGGGAATAACTAATTTAATCTTAAAAGCAATTATTCAGTAGGTGACCATAATGCCTACTACCACAGCGTGCACCGTGTGTTAAATGCAATTAAGTCAGGTGTTAAAGTCGTTCACAAAACTACTGCCAAGTGGCGCAAGGGATAGTTTCCAAACTGACTAGAGTTTTGTTTTGTAAATTGAGATCAAATAAATAAAACAAATAAAACAACAACAACATTATAATATTACATCCTTAAAAATAATTAGAAAAATTTCAAAACGTGGGATTGTCAGGCTGCAGCGTCATGAAAAACATTAAAACAATTTCCTTATGTAGTATTGAGGGGCTTTCATCTCGATCTACAGGCTGCACTTTGAATGGAATTAATAAGTTTGCTTCGAACTGGAATCATAGCGGAATATCTGGTGATGTCATGTCACCTTCGCAGGGCACATACATTCGAATAGAACAAATGTCTGAAGCGACAAGAGACAAAATGTGCTGAGCGGTGGGGCGCAAGGACTGGAATTCAGAAACGCTGCTTTAGTGGCTCACGTTACTTTATTACAGATTATTTTCTTTCTGTGCCTTTCTGAACACAGACGGCAACCCATTCCTGCACTTCACATCCCCTGCACAGCCTGGAACATGTTTTATGTTCATGATCTGCCAATTTCACTATTGTCCTGCTTGTTTTTTGACAATACCAGCAGAACTTCTGATGATTTGGCTGTGTAAATTTGGCTGGCAGCTGGTCTAGAACATGGGTGGGGCGGGTATACGTTATGCATATATTTAGGGCGTATGTTCCCGATTGAGATGTCACATTTAGTGTTATGTTCAGATTAGCCTGTTTGCAGGCTGAAGTGAAGTAAACTTTAATGGATATCCCTTGCTCATTGGGTAGGGAGTCAATCAGAACACAGTTCATGCAAAGAGCTCACTCTAAAGAGCTGATTATCAGAATCAGGTGTGTTAACTAAGAGAGACATGTAATATATGCAGAGCAGGGGTTGAGAACCGCTGTTATGAATAATCATCCCTGTTACGGACAGTTCTGAAAGCAGAAATTATGCAAATGTGTATAACGCTTTAAACAGTGATGTTTAGAGGGTATTATTTAATAGGGCTGGCACCCACTAAAGAATTTTCCAGTTACTATATAGTCATTCACTTAAGTCATTATTCAACTAATCGCAAGTTTATATTATATAAATGAGCTTCAATATATTCTGCGCTCAAGTATGTGAAGCTGTCAATTAATAAAGCTCTTTGACACATCATGTGCACTTTGTTGAATATAATAAGAAAACGGCTGTTTTATTAATCCATCCCTTTTTATAAAAATATTTTAGCTAAATCCTGGCCAGGTTTAGTTTATTATTTTCTTGTTTTATTTAGGCCTAAATAATGGTAGAAAAACTCACCTACACAGTCCCTTATGATAAAGGAAACAATTCATAAAATATGCAACAATTTCTTAAAGAGACGTATATCTTTCCCCTGAGTATTTCTCTGTCAAAATAAAGGACAGATAATGAATAAAGTATGTGCTTGACAAAAATGTATGCCGTTTTATCAAATGAATTTAAAAACATGAATTAAAAATGTACTTGTGACAAATATAAATAATGTGAGAAGTTTTATTTTGCATATCCATGTATTCTAGTCCTAGTAAAATAGCATGTAGCAGCGCCTGCAATTTAAAAAAAAAAAAAGTGGATCAATGACCTCTCGTCACTGCCCGAATGTTAACTGTGCTTAAGTTAATTGATGAATTAATTGATTCTTAAAATGACTGATTGTTGAAATTATTGAAAATTGACATTCTTTGTTGAGCCCTATAATGTTGACAAGTAGAGTATTTAATAATAGAAACTTAAAGGGTTAGCTCACCCAAACAAAATAAATCACCCGTCTATCTAATGGCGCTTTAACACTGCATAGTACGGGGCGACGCGGAATGAAAAATACTCCATTGCTGTGTGTTTGTTTGTGGCGCGTTTACGAGGATGTCACGGCAGTAGAGGCGGCATATATAACTTATATAACTATAACGACACGTGAATTATCCCGCCCACTCTAAAGCGGTACTAAACTGCAGTGGAAGCGCAAACAGAGCCGAACTGAGCCATGCCATGCCGTAACGAGCCGAGTCATACCACGCAGTGGAAAAGCGCCACAAGATGTTGCTGACACAATTTCTTCAGTACAGTCACAAAGATTTTTTACCAAGACTGTGGTTCTTGGTGGTTCATAACATGCAGTTTGTTTTAACGAAGTGGTTCAGATCACTGGTTTGTTTAATTTCTAGTACCCTTCCTTGACGATAATAGTACATTTATGTCAGCGTGTCATAAGAATGGAAATGCTGTTGTTTGGTGTACTCCTTTACTTATATGCTGTCGTGGACTTGTGTCCAACCTGTTCTGTGTTTTCATGTCCAGTGATTTTGCCTTCAATATAAATGAAAGATTCAGTTTACAATTCATGAATTCAAAGAGGTGAAGACTAGAATTTTCATGTCATGTTTTGATGTGGGTCAGGAATTTCCATCTTCGCCATCTCCATCTTTCCCTTAATGGTAATTTAAAGCTTTCTTTAGATACGTTTAACATATTTGTTTTTGCTGAGTTTTATTTTATTTTAGTGAATCTGTTCTGTTTAAGACGACAAGGCAAAAAGCACATCATGTTTGTTTTCTCCGTTTTATAAAATCAAAGTTTTGTTAATATTGTGAGTGCACACAAATAAAAGTAGATCATTTACAGTTGATGTAGGGCTGGACGATATGGCAAAAATTTATATCAATATATTTCTTAATTTTGGTCGATACAATATAATTCTGATATCGATATGGACAATATTAAAAAACCTCAGGAAAAAAACTGCAGAGGATACACACAATGGATGTCTGCAAAAGTCTATAATACCTCCAGGCTCCTATTAAAATTATATATATAAACAGTACAAAAAAATAAGGTTCACTTTTTATTTGTATTTAGCCTTTACAAACAAGAAATGTGAAATAAACTATCAAATAAAGTCTTTCGAGTCGTTCTTTGGCATAAGGGGCTATCACGTGATGAACGAACTACTCAAACCCGAAGATTGGATAGATGACCTAATCAATTCTCTTTCGGCTCTGACTGCATTTGATGGGCGTACGGGTCTGTCACGTCACGCTATGAAAGAATGACTTAAACCCAAAGACTCGAAACAGGTATACTAATTCTAGTAAGAACTTTGCGCAAAGCGCATGCACGACTGAATTAATCACTCCCCGAGACGACTCGTTCTTCCCAAGTCACATTAAAGATTTGTTTAAAATGAACGAATCGTTCAAGAACGACTCATCACTATTCCACACCACTGAATTAGTGTTTCCTGTCTTATCAACTATTTCGTTTGCCTTATTACTTATGGAAGCTCTGGGGTTCTCATTTTGTTGCTCTTTTTTTTTTGTTCCGCTCTTTCTGACGGCTGAGCACTGAACGTCATTCAGTGACAAATGCTAATGTATAAAATTATTATTTATTCAAATGTATATTGAAATATCGGAAATGTGTTATAAAATCGTAACACCGTTATTGAAAAAAATTCTATCGCGATATATATTGATATCGAATTATTGTCCAGCCCTATGTGCATAATGGGAAAATTTAATTTAATTTCATTATTTAAATAAATCATTAAATACATGTGAAATTAACCGATCACATGTTCATTTGAAATAAATAAATCAATAAATAATTTGGAATAAACAAGAAATGTGAATAATGAATGACCAGTTCAATGCCGTCACACAGTGACACCCATAATTTCAATGGAAATATAAATTGATCAAATTTATTTGCTCAGCTTTTAATTGTTAATTTATTTGTCTTTTCAGCCTGAAAATATCATGCTGCTGGATAACAATATCCAACTGCCGCGGATCAAACTTATCGACTTCGGTTTGGCGCATAGGATCAAGGACGGAGTGGAGTTCAAAAACATTTTTGGGACTCCAGAATTTGTTGGTAAGTTCAAAAGTTCAAAATGCAAGATAAGTGATTAATTAGCATTTTACTGATGTGTCAGATTCTGCTGAAATTCTCTACCATCTTTGGACATCCCGCATGGCTGTTTTGAATGAAATGTAGCTGATGCCTCTAACCTGGTTTATTTTCAGCTCCAGAGATAGTCAACTATGAGCAGCTGGGATTAGAGGCAGACATGTGGTGAGAACTCTTAAGCACATCACGCTTTGTACTTCACAAACAGCAAGCGTCAATACTCGACTATGGCTTAACCATGTGCTCTCTTCTGCTCCTCTGTTTCCTCCAGGAGCATCGGAGTCATCACATACATCCTGTGAGTGTGAATGCAGGAATGTGGATTCCTTTTTCTCTGTGACTCCATTGAGTTCCTACACAGGTCACATGCTGAACTAATGCATTGACAAATGAGAGCTTCTCATAATAGGACAAAATAACACCCATAACACTACGCCTATAGCCAAAGTGAATATGATCAGAATTCTTTTATTATTCCTAATAATTTCCATTAAGGGTGTAACATAATTTTTTATTAATGAGATGAATTTATGATCACACCCAGAATACTCAGTTTATGCTTAGCTTGTAGGGCGTTTTTGTTTAGATTAATAAATGTTAGAATAATTTTGTAGAGTTGAATTTTCTCCCATTTGAAATATAGTAGAATAAACAATATCTAATTATAAAATTAGTTATGCCATAGTTTATGCAGTAGTTTGCCGTTTTAACAGTTTACAATGATATACTATTCAAAGATTTGAGGTCAGTGTGATTTTTTTTATGTTTTTGAATTCATATAAACAATTAATGTTTTTATTCATAATTAAATATATATATTTATTAAATATATATATATATATATATATATATATATATATATATATATATATATATTTTTAAAGAGAGTTGTTAAAAGGAATAAATTCTTAAAATAATAAATCGTTTAGGATGACTATTTTATGTTATATATATTAATGCTCTGGAAGGAATAATTGTGAGTAATCTCATCCAAAATGTTTTGTTTATGCATTTTGAGAGAAATATATATATATAGTCATCCTAAACGATTCATTATTTTAAGAATTTATTCCTTTTAACAACTCTCTTTACAAATTTAGATACATAAAAACTAATGCTAAAAGTGATTCTTAATTACTAAAAACTCCATAAGCGTTTTCTATAGTGAATATACATTTTTCTATACATGATCCTTATGCAGTAAGTTAAGCAGCAGAAAAAAATAGTGAGGTCTTGATATTGTTGCGAGAAAACTGGGTCCTTGAGTCAAAAAGGTTTAGACAACTGGACATGACCAGGTTTCGCCAAATTTAATCATTCAACATTAAATCTTTACTAGATCCAATATTACAACTTACTGCCTTTTATGATTGAAGCATGTGTAAAGGGTTAAAAATGAACACTTTTCTGTGCTTCAGTCAAAGAGCTGTTAGACATGTGCTGTTCCAGTGTGCTACCAGCAGGAGGCACTAATATCGAATTCGCTCTCCACTGCCTTCATGAGGTTCAAGGAAACATAATGGTGAGCTTATTCATCATACTGAGTGTGTCCATTTATAGATGTTTGTTTAATACGGCTGAGTTATTGTCAACTGTCAGGCAGCACTGGACTTACTCTTAATGAGAGGAGATTTCCGGACCTCCTGGCACCCTCTGAATGATTACCACTACACAGGTACAAACTCTTTACACATCTCATATCCATACTCGTATCCAAATACATAAAAGCATTCATAAAGTTGATATCACTCTTTGTAACCGGCAGGGTCAGACCACTGGACAGTGCAAGAGATGAAAGTGTTCAAGAAAACTCTGGTTAAACATGACAAGGACTTTCACCAGATTCAAAATGTGGTACGAAAGTTTTAAAAAAGGGTTTTCTAAATGAATTAAGTTTCAGAATGCTGTAGGAATGTATCATAATTTTTGAATAGGTTTCTGATTTAACATCTGAAGAAAGGTCTGTGGTTATTACATGCCTACAAAATTGAGTTTCTAAATATACTAAATTGGTGTTTGCTATGTAGTTGCAGACCAAATCAATAGCCCAGTGTGTGGAATATTACTATAACATGAAGAAGCTGAAGAAGTTCAAGCAATGTGTACGAGCCACAAATAAAGAGGATGAAAGTGAAGAGATCTCTGTAAGTATCATTGCAGTGCATGGACACAAGATGGTCATTGCATCTAAATATGCAGAATCTAAAAATACATTCAAATACTCACAAGTTTGAACAAATAAATGAGAACAGGGCAGAAGATAACTACTGCTCAGAGTGAAGTGTGTGCCAGATTAGAGACACTATATCCCATTAAATAGAACAGGAAATATGTTAAATTAAGCTAAAATACATTCATGACTCTGTCACTCTTCATTCTCTTCTTCACAGTAATATGTATTTTTACAGCATTTTATGAACCTTTTGTTCTATCCAGCTATGACAGGAAACAATGAACAAAACGTTTTTACAATTTTTACAATGACAAATTAAACGTCATTTTACCTTTAATCCCAGCGGTGTGAAGAGCCACAGTTTCCCCTCAGTGATGGTAGAAACTCCAGATGGTGGTGGGGAAGCAGGGACACAGGTCAGAGCAGAACACTAAAGTGAACTGAATACCAAAAAACAGTGGAAGTGCTACTTTGTGATTTAGACTACCATAAAATCAACTTATTGCCAAACGATTAACATGGGCCTTGAATATAGGCATACATTTTTTCAAAACAAAGTTCTCATCAAAAGTACAGCCAACTTTAAGTAGTTCAAGTAGTTTTTGTTTCTCAATTTTTGAGAAGTGCACATTGCAATAAAGTTAATAGTATTTGGCGTTTTAAAATGAATTTAACGTGACAGGGTTTCATAAAAAAGGTTTCTTGGTTTTTATTTTCAATGTTTCTTCAACTGTTTGACAAGTTTGGGTTCAATGTTTTCTCAGTTCAGATTTATGTCATTGAAAACATACATATTTTACAATTCTACTGATTTCCCTTTTTTCATGTAAGGTCTACAATTCATTTAACCTATAAGGTTTTTAAATTGCAGTTTAAATCTTATAGCATTAAAACGGCTCATGATGTCAATGCATAACATGTTTGCTGCTTTTGATATCACTATAAGGTGTTTGGTTTGTTATTCTAACAGAACAAATGTTTATGTTAAATGTTAAATATGTTATAAAAAATAAATGAGAACTGAAAAACACCATTTTCCATTTGAAATTCCCAGACTCCACAATATTTTTATGGAACACTTTAATCTGAACATGCTACCGATTGAATACATTGTACATTTCTACTGTTGCAAGTATAAAAAAAGATAGCTAACATCTCATTTGAATGTACATATCCCCCATAAATATAAAGGAGGAAGTGACATTGCATTCCATATAATGCCTACAACACTGTGTAAAGTAACAATAATATTAGTATAACACTAACAGTATATGGTGAATGAATCAATAATATAAGTGACTTTCTGGCCTGGCAATTGATTGACCAGATTTGATTTGCAGAGTTTACAAAGATTAAGTTAGCCTGATATCGGCACAGCAGTGATTTCCTATGACCAAATCAGCCGTGCTGATATTCAGAACAGAGGCATGATTGCTAATGTTGCGTTGCTGTGTAATGCATCAGAGAAAAGTCAAAAATATAGTAAAACATATTTAGGCAGAATTTAGTAAAACAGTATCTACATTAGTCACAAGACAATGACTAAACAAATCCTCAGACCTCTTAGAGACCAAAGACTATGTTAAATGAGTGTCACAAATTCCTCGTAAAAGGAATATGGTATTTCAAAACCTATTTACATAGCAATATAACTGTTTTTATCATAACTTTTATGTCTAAAATAACTAGGTAACTAAAGGAGCTTATTGTTGGATGAGACAACTGTTCAAAGGCATCCTTTACTTAAAAAAACAAAACAAACAAAAAAAACCCTGTTAAAGGGATGGTTCCCCAAATATTCTGTCAGGCTTACTCACCCACAAACTATTTCAAATCTATATGTATTTCTTTCTGGTCCCCCATGACTTCCATAGTAAATTGAGGATCAATTATGACAATTTATATTTTGGGGTGAACTCTCCCTTTAACAAGATTTGTACATGTGTATATAAACAGTGATCATGACTCTTCCTCAGACACACGAACCTTACTTTCATAGGACACTAGAGTCTGGTAAAGACTTTCTCTGCTTTGGTTTCCACTGACACTGTTCCACTGCTCAATTTCACGTGCAGAGGAGCCACCTTTCAGCAGATCCACATAGTCAGTGTTCTGATGAAGAAACAAAATATGGTCAAGGTGTTTAGACCCCAGTGTGGCCCTTCTTTGGGTCACTGGGGACTCCCTAGGGGCAAAGGCACGATTGGCGGACACAGACGTTGCAGGTATGGACAAGTATTTCCGTGCCAGTCTGGCCACAGCAGGAAAGCGATGCTCCTTGTTGCGCCACCATTGTAGGGGTGAGAGGCTCCGTCGGCAAAGTGGCTCTGCTATGTAATTCTCCAGCTGCTGGTGGATCTCTGGCATTCGCTCGGTAGGATCCTCTCCCAGAAGAATATCGTACATGCTCTGCGGGAGAGGACTCATCCGTATACGAGGCGTAAGCTGTAAATCTCCTCTCAGCGGTGAGGTCATACTGGTCCCACTAGAACGTCTTTTACGGTCGTTGGCATTCTTGAAAGGTGATCCAACCTCAAGCGTGTTTTCAGTGAGCTGTTCTGGAGATGATACGGCAACAAAGGGCTCGCTCGGCTGCAGCTCAACGCTGTCACCTTCCTCAGCTGATCCAACCGATTCTGGGGAATCTAAAGAAGCCATTGCAGGAACTGGAAAGGAATCATCCAATCCAAAATCTGCAGGTTCTCCACGTTCATCCACAGGTTCTTCCATTACCATGCTTTGTCTCCTCTCTCCATTCATTTCTCTATTACTCGTGAAAGCCTGAACAGATAGCAGCTCTTTCACTTTGTCGTGCAACTTGGTGCGAGCATGTGGGCTGAGAAACCGCAACTCTTTAAAACGTGGGTCCAGAAACGAGGACAATACAGCAGGGCAGTCCAAAAGAGCATCTTCATCACTCAGACTCCAGCGTTTGTCCATACCAGCACGAATTCTCTCCATAACTCCCCTCACCACTGGACAGCTGCACTCTGCAATTTTCTGTCCCAGGAGCCGAGACACTCCTTGCAGGCACGGCATTAGGGCTGAAATAGGTCCATTGATGTCCTCGCTCAAAAACGATGCTGCAATGCGAACCGTTTTGAGCACGGGAACCAGTTCATGTATAAGACGCCACTGGTGATCTGCCAGATTTGTTGCTACTTTTTGCTCCTCTAGGACAGAGCTTATTACCCACTTGAGCTCCAGCAGGCTCTCACACATCTCAATGGCAGTGGTCCAGCGCCCTGGGTCATTCAAGACCAGGCATACGGACTCCTTATTAACAGCCTCTGCTTTCTGGCTCAGTGCTGTAGAAGCATTCACATCATGCTGGAAATGTAGGACGATGGCACGGGCATCTGCTAGAGCTTGTCTGACAGTCTCCACACAAAGCCCTTCCTGGACACAGAGATTAAGGGCTTGTCCTGCACAAAGCAGAGGTGCCCATCCCTCTGGAAGATTACCTGGCAGAGGATGGATGGGTCCAGCAAATTCTTGTTGATATTCTTGATCAATGGCCATATTCTCCTGCCCCCTGGACTCAGATCCACCGGGGGTGTCATGCACGACACAGAAAACATAGTTCTCTGGAAGCTGGAACTCAGAGAGGACTGCTCTCAAGGTGTCCGCAAAGCTTGCCTGCCCTTTCTCAGAAGAGTTTCTTTTGAATTCTGCTATCGGTCGTGTCTCAAGCACACAACGAGCCAGGCGCCAGTTAGAGTCAACAAAATGGGCGCTGACTGTAAGGTAGTACTGACCTTCCCCATCAACCCCACACCCATCTACGGATCGCCAGTATTCGGTGCAGAGTGTCAGACAGTGAGAAGCTAGACTTGCCTGTAGATGCTGCTGAAGGCATTGCTTCAGGATGTTGTAGCGATGCCAAAGTAGACTGCCGAGCAGAGATGGAGAAGGCACGGGATAGTTAGGCTCTAAGCAACTCAGCAAGAGCTTGAACCCCCTTTCTTCCACCACAGACAATGGCTGAAGGTCTTTAAAGACCATTTCCAAGATAAGATCGGTCAACACCTCTGCTCGCTTGTTGCTGCAGGCCTTTGTGCCACTGCGGCTGTTGCTGCCTCCAGCAGTGCTGCTCATCTCCCCTGCAGGGAAATTATACATTAGGCAGCCCAAATCTGTTTCTTGGTGCACAATGGCATTTGAGCTGGAAGCACTGTTTCCTGCTGCAAAATCAGGGATATATGATGTCCGAGCAGGTTTGGTTTCCACCATCTCAGCTGGCAGTGTTTCTTCCTGCTCCTCTTTGACAGTAACAGGTAGCACTGGTTGGAATGGCACATTGCCTGTGGTGTTACATCTGTTACCATGTAAAGAGCTCTGAAGGTGAGAATGCAACGCTGCAGGAGTGGGGATGCCTGCTTTGTTGTGAGGGGGAACTGCTCCTTCCCGAATACTGTGTTTGCGTCCTAAGTGTTCTCTCATGGAAGTAGTGCTGTTGTGAAAAGAAAGCTGCCTCTTACAGTGGTTGCACTCAACACGATGCAGACTCAACTGTGTGTAGTGGTTCCACACTTTTGACGTGCGGCGATCAGAAAACGGCAAAAAACGCTGCATTCTCCGACGAAGAATTTGACCGTTGTGACTTCCAGGATGTCTTTGAGGTGGGAGATCCATGTCTGTGGTAAAAGAGTGGTAAAAATGTTTTTTAGAAATTAGTGCTGGTCATTTAAGTACAACATGATTACACAGGAACTTGTGTAATTACGCTATTAACATTAACACCTGTAGTAAAGAAGATGTGGTAAAAATCTTTAATCCTAAATATGTACGTTTTTGTAACGTGTTTTCATATAAATGGTAAGTCTGGTTAGAATGTGGTCCTTGCAAACTTGTTTACTGGAGGTCACAGTTATACAAACCCCACAGTGCTGCACACAGTCTTTGTAAATCTAAAGAAATAGCATTATCAGCACTGTCTTCTTGTTTATTTAATTGTAACTTTTTTTTAATGCCATGACATTCTTCCATTACATTTTGTTTTGAAGTGTCTCGTCTCACCTGTCCAAGTCACTGCACAAAGTAGTTCTCATAATTATTTGTGTGCATGTATTAAAGAGAGAAAGTAATAGAAGCTATTTTACCGTTAAATAAAAAATGTTTAGTTATAATATACACAGGGGAATGCTATAAAAGTCCAGTTGTATGATGAAAGGTGAATTTTGGCTATTTTTGATTTTGTTAATCACCTTTTGGCTTATTTGTAATTTTTGCGGCAGTGTGTGAGATTATTTTAAAACAACAAATATACCATCCATGTATTATCTTATGTTATTAATAATATCGGTACTCAATAGAACTGTTTAAATAATAATTATACCAGAAAACGGTTGTACATTTTACAAAATAAAGTATATAATCATGTCACACAGCGGAACAAATAAATCATTTTTAGCGGAAAAAATAATAGAACAAATATTAAAACATCATGTCAGGTATATCGCTGTCTTGCTCGTTACAAGAGGGTTTAGCCAGAGAACAATGACCATACAATATGATACTAATGAAACAATTCCGCTATTATTTACATCAAACGTCACTGGATGTTCTTCCGGGCGAGCACAAGGGCCATTACGGTTTGATCCACTTCCAGCTCTTGCGTTACCTTAAAATAAATTTAAACAACTAATGTATTTTCTCGTCGGAAAATAATTAATCCCCTACTAATAACATATATTTACACAAATCTCAGAATTCCTGCACACCCTCCGCTCGTTTGCGACCTGCACACTGGATGTGCTCGGCGCGGTGGCCGCTAGGGAATGAGGGTAAGTTTTACAGAGTCAAGAGAAACGAAAAATATATATCGGCCGCGTTTGTATATCATAACTGCTCGAATTTGCCATTTTATTCATGATATAGGGATTGTTAAATAATTGTAAATAAGCAACTACTTACTGACAGCTACTAATAAGCAATAATGTAGAAAACCACAGTTCGCTTATTTGGAAAACAATTAATTTGCGACAACCCCCAAAGTCTTAGCGAATTTACTTCCGATTTCCGCATGATGTGTCAATAAAACAAATAACTTCATTTCAGGCGATGTGAATGGGATATTGCTTGGATATCATTCCCTACAGTCTGGCTCAAATTTAATACGACAAAATGGATTATTCTGGAAAAGAAAAGGAAGCTATGGCCATCATGGCTGAGGCAGACAAGAAAATGAAAACGTCACATTCGTTATTCGGATCGTTTTTTGGGTAAATCCATTAATTATGTTTTTTGTACCTCTTAAATATTTAATGTGCGAATCTCCAACATCACAATCTAACAAAAATATTATGTGTCTAATACAATTCGTTTACCACAAGCAATGTTAATACATATGTTAAATTAACAAATAATGCAATACTTGCATTATTTGTAGTACGTGGTTGTTCGCATTTAGCTGTCGTAAATCTACCAAAGATTATCTTTCCAGATCGCACGAAAGTGAAATCAGACAGTTAGCCGAGTAGCATCGCATTGCACGTATAAAGCGTCATAATAAACAAGAGTTGCGCGCGCTGAATGTAGCGTTTCCCTCTCGTCTTCATTCACAGCAACTCCAAACTAATGCGCACTGAGACACGTAGTTTCTTTTGCATCGGTTTAACACTTTTGAAACTCACCCATGCTGCCTTCGTTGGGCTCTTCCGTGCACAGTCTCTCGCCGCCGTTTGATACAGTGGGGATGTTGAGTCGATGTTTTACTCTGAGGTGTTTTATCATGTTGGCCGTATTTGACGAGAACTTAAAGTTCGTCTTACACAACCTGCAGTAAACAGTGGCATTGCTCTCATTTTTGATGTAGTACTTCCAGGCTACAGAGCAATATCGGGCCTGTGATTTCGCACTGATTTCTGACTCCTCTTGCTTCATGTTGGCCATATCAGGTCTGAAAACACGTTGTGTGAGTGCAGGCGAACGCTGCGAATAGCGCCTCCTACCGGTTTCATTGAAATGAATGAACCACCCCCTTGCTTTTGTTCATTCTAGGAGTTCTTCCAAGGTCGAGGAGGCCTGTGACTTGTACGTGAGAGCTGCCAACATGTTCAAGATGGCAAAAAACTGGAGTGGTACGACACACAGCAACATTTGCATGAGGGAGTTTGTTAAGCACGTGTAATTTGTATTGCTGCGTTGTTTTTCTGTTTAAGCTGCAGGAGATGCCTTCTGCAAAGCTGCACAGCTGTATTTACAGGTGCAAAGCAAGCACAATGCAGCCATAAACCTTCTTGATGCTGGCAATGCGTTTAAAAAGTCTGATCCTCAAGGTACAACTCGCATTGTTACTTTTAAATTATGAGCAACAAACATCTCTCAGTGTGTGGTGTCTGTAATTTCTATCATGGCTCTTCTGAAACATTTCTACACAGAGGCCATAAGCTGTTTCTGTCAGGCCATTGACATCTACACAGACATGGTAAGGAAAATTATAGAAAAGTCTTATTTAAACACTCAAATTCAATTCAACAAATACACAATACGTTTTTCTCCTCTTTTTATGCTAATACACTTTTTTTCTCACAAATCTGTTTCCACAGGGACGTTTCAACATTGCAGCAAAACACCACATATCAATTGCTGAAATCTATGAATCGGAGGTACTGGATATAGATAAAGTAAGTGGGAAGTGATCTATTTATGTAAAGGTGCATATTTATCAATATGTGGCTCAGATTAATATAAACAGTAGAAGTAAAAATATATATGTATATACACACTACTGCTCAAACACTTGGGGTCAGTAGATATGAAATTAAATGTTTATATTGCAAAATTTTTAGCTCAATTTTTTTCAACATCGATAATAATAGCACGTTTCTTGAGCAGCAAATCAGCTTGATTTCTGAAGTACCACGTGATGCTGAAGATTGTAGTAGTGGCAAATTACATTTTATAATACATTAAAATGTACACTATTCTTTTACTTTGTGTGAATGTTTAGTAAAATAGAAAAATGATGATATCACAATGACCAAAATAAGAGCCCCTTCTGAAAGAAAGTGAAAGAAAAACAATGTTAAATTGTTATTATTTGTGCTCAGAATACTTATGCTTATTTGTCCACAGGCCATT
Source organism: Enteromius fasciolatus (assembly GCA_032361145.1). NCBI lineage: Eukaryota > Metazoa > Chordata > Actinopteri > Cypriniformes > Cyprinidae > Enteromius > Enteromius fasciolatus. Next base: position 16,627,737 of record JAUMHR010000049.1, read on the forward strand.
GCTCATTATGAACAGGCAGCAGATTATTACAAAGGGGAGGAGTCCACCAGGTACTCTTTAGCTGAAGTGTTGTGCGTGTTTTAATTAAATGATGGAATTTAGTACTATTAAACTAAATGTTAAACACTCTCTCTATCTTTAGTGCAGCCAACAAATGTCTTCTCAAAGTGGCAACCTATGCGGCTCAGATGGAGCAGTACCAGAAAGCCATTGAAATATTTGAGCAGGTCTGTGTGATTTGATCTGTTTAAAAACCTGTTTATTCATCCTTCACGTTGATCGTCATGTTGTCTGCTCAGATTGGGACTTACTCCATGGACACTACTTTGCTGAAGTATGGTGCTAAAGACCATTTCTTCAAAGCAGCTCTGTGTCATTTCTGTGTGGACATGCTCAACTGCAAGGTGACTGATTAACTCCCTTCCCAATTGGAAAACATTTACAACGTCCTATATGTAACTTTCCGATTTCTCTTCATTTATCCCTTGTTCTCCTCCATAGCTGGCTGTACAGAAGTATGAAGAAATGTATCCAGCCTTCTCAGATGCTAGAGAGTGCAAACTTCTTAAGGTTAGTAACGTAATGTTTCTTCTGCAGAACAGAATTGGGATCTCAGATCCATTGAGACTAAAGGTGGACTTGTTGCAGAAATCTATATCTTTTAGGTTTCCATTGTCTCTATTTATTGTCTTATTGTTTTGTATTTTATACAATACCATTTGAAATATTGGAGTTGGTAAGTTTTATTTTAATGGCACTAAAAAAAAACTGTAATATTGTCAAATATTATTATAACGTAAAATAACCAATATAGTTTTTCTGTTTTTTTTAAGTTGCAATAACTTTTTTAAAAGTTTTTGTTCAATTGAATGGTTCCCTGCTTAGTAAATGTATTTATCACTTTACATAAAAATCAAATTTAGAACAACTGTTGAAAATTTCAGAGAGACTTACAAAGTAATCAATCACAATTTCACACTGAACAGAAACTTCTTGATGCACATGAAGAGCAGAATATTGATGCATATGCTGATGCAGTAAGTTCTCTTAGGATATTGTTTCTTAATTCAATGACCACATTTTAAGTGTGGTAATTCATTCCTAAATTCTAGATTTCTTTGATTTCATTAGGTGAGGGAATTTGACTCCATCACCCGACTTGATCAGTGGCAGACCACTATGTTACTAAGAATCAAGAAGACCATTCAGGATGAGGAGAATGATCTTCGCTAATGTGAAGTCATGATTCCAAGCTCATTTCCCATTCTTTCTCTCGCTTAACAGCGATTCCTTTCTTACCAGCTCTATTATTTATTCATATATGTGAAAATGAAGGTCACATGTGCATTTTACACATCCCAAATCTTTTAACTTTAAAATTTAACTTTAACTTTTTATTTAAATTTAACTTTTATCCCAAAGAACACTGTGAAGTCTTTTAGAATGACACTGGGTAGAATTTATGTTATAAGCTATGACCACAACATTCCTTTATTGTAAATGCATTATTTTATGTGTTACCATTTGCATTCATGCTTGTGCAGCTTCAGTAGTGGATTTATTTATTCTATTATTAATGGTTGTAAATGATCTTTATCTTTTCTGTTACTGACCAAGTCAAAAGGCTTGTATTTGTCAGTGTTTATTAGTAGTATTTATTAGTGAATATAATCGATTTGTGCAAAATTCTATAACTGTGATGATCAGCTTGAATCAGCTGAAACAGGACTAATTGCTATCTTCTTGTTTTCCTCTATGGAGGAAATAATCAAGAAGTCATTTCGTTCAGTTAGATCTCAAATCAAATTAACTGATTAACTTAAATTTAGCTTTTTCTATACCAATAAAATAAGAGTGAATCTGCATGATAATAAGTAATGTATTTTGCAGGGCTCTAGGAGGATTTAGAAGTCCTCTTTCCACTGTCTGAAGGTGTACTGCTTAACTGTGCAATTTGTTTATCATGTATAGTAAATACCTGAGGAACCAGCTTGGCATGAAAATGTTTTAGTTCTTATTAAGCTGATGTCAGCTGAGATTAATTTATTGATGCATTACAATAGGCTCATAATTAAGCGTGTTTTATGTAAAATTAACTTGAATAGGCTTCTTATTTATTTATAACATTAAGTTATTACATTTTGCAATTTAGTGCTTTTCATGTTGACAGTTTCATTTACATAGATGTTTAGGTACTTATGACTAGTCGTGAACCAATGCAGGACCTTAAGCATGGAAAAAGCATGGCAGAATAAGCCTGATGTAACAAAAAAAAATTAGGTGTAACACAAAGTCTAATTTTTGAGGCAAGCAGTGGAAGCATGCATTGTTTCATCAAAACCTATGTTAAACTGATTTAAAAAGCTAATAAATTATTTGATTCCCTCCATTTTTGTTGAGTATTAATATTACCACTGTGTGGTACAGTGATTCGATTGATTTCAAGAACTGCACGTATAAGACTTTAAACATCTGCCCATCGACACACCTTCTGAAGCAGGTTTATTTTTGTCTGTTTTAATCCTCCTCCTCCTCATCATCTTCCAGATCCTCTGTCTCATCCAGAGCCACCGTCTGCTCCTCCAGGGCAGCTTTCAAAGCCTGCTCTTCTTCCACACTGGGGTCCAGAGCCTCTGTTATTTCAGGCCCACTTGGGTACTCATTTTGGGGTGGTGGAAGAACAGTTGGGGTGTACGCCTCTCCGATATATTTTATCCCCCAACCAATGTATATGTTTCCAAATTTTCTGAGAGTGAGCAAAAGAAGGGCTTGACTCAGCAGAAAAAGTATCAGTTTGATAGAAATGGTTGGACAGACTAAGTACCTTTTGAAAAGCAAGGTTCTTACCTGCCACTAGCGTAAGCGTAAGCTCCAGGCCAGAGATTGGAGCGCAGCACAGCGATGGAAAACTGAGGAATGAGGTTAGAGGAGATCATGGAGCTCCAAGGTGGGGTGTCATTAATCTCTGTGGACACAGCGAGTTCAACATTTAAACTGTGCTGAAGGTGTTTCATGTAAATGCTATACAGTGTGACTTACTTGCATCCTCAGACAGAGGTGTCAAAAGAGGAGGCCCGACTTCCTGCTCCGGCTCATCAGGTTCCTCCTCCCTCTCTTCCTCCTCGGCATCTTCATCCACATCATCCGCAGACTTCTTAGTTATGTTTACCCACACACAGCGGCCCTAACATTCAAACATGTATAGTACTTGCACATTTTTTCATCAAAAGATGGTTACTCATATTTTTTTGCCACTAGAAAATCAGAAGTGATGGTCTACACAAAAATGAAAATTCTGCCATTATAAACTCAACGCTCATCGTACCATTCAAAATCTTTATGACTTTTCTTTGTGGATATTTTAGGAATGTTGATAACTAAACAGTTCTGGTTACCACTGACTTTTATTATATGACAAAAAATAAAATGGAAGTTAAAGGGAACCAATGTTTTGTATACCAACATTCTTGAAAACATCTTGTTTGGTGTTCCACAGAAGAAGTCATACAGTTTTGGAATAACATGACAAATAATAAATAATGACAGATTTTACATTTTTTTTAGTGAACAAATTTTGTATGCACAAGAGTCGTATCATTTACACAGTTTTTGGAGCAGAAAAACTCCCAGATGGCCGTCTGATTCTTACCTGTGTAAGTATATGCTGTACATGATGGACCCATAGATTCAGAGACTCGGCCATCTCATTTACATGGATGCCCTCAAAGTTAGGATTCTCCTCATAGCTGTTCCGCAGACCATCATCCTCACCTTCATCCTCCCCAAACTGATAGAATCCCAGAGGGCTGATGTGTGTGCCTGCTGAGATCCGTGCAATCTGGGCACGCAGGTAGTTGGTCTCATTGCCAGGAAAGGGAGGATAACTCACAACAGGAGCATCGAGCCTGCCTGTGAAGAACCTGCGGATCTGTCGCGCCACTGTGATCTGAGAAGGGGTGACCGTCGGCAGTCTGACCCATGGCAGGCCAGGCTCTTGACACACAAAATAAGTGTATTTGTTGACGCCAGTGTGATTTTCTTCCTTGGGCACTGGCAGAGGTGGCTTGTATGTTGATTTGGGGGGAGGATCAGCCTGCAAGTAAAGTGCAATCATTTTTGTGAAGTTTGAACGCACATCTTTACTCTCTTTTTTTTTTTAAGATGTAGTCACATTTACTGTCATTTGGCAACATTTTGTGGATGAAATACTGTAATTTCAATATAAATCTATGCGTAAGGAAGTTTCACATGAGGGTTAAAAGGTTTATTTTTCTCATGTTCAAGTTTGTCATGTGAATTCAATGCAGACTTTTCACTTTCAAACCAAACAGCTGTCTGTTGTTCAACTCTGCAAACTCCTGTGAACTTGAAAATGAGCAAAAAATACGTGAAACTCCACATCAGACATATTCCTGCTGAGCAGAATCTTGCAACAGTAAATGTGATTTTACCTATACACCAAAAAGTATGATATTTAAAGCAGTTTGTTCTTCATTTGCTATGTTGTGACCTACAGCTTCCTCAAGCTCTGTTTCATCCCTGTCCTCCTGTGATTGTTCCTCCCTTTCCTCATCCTCATGTGTCTGTTCTGTCTCCTCCTCCTCCTCTCCTTCACCATCTCTGAATTCTCCCTCAGCCACCAGGTAGTTGGCCTGTGTGCCAAGGATCTTTCCCCAGAATCGACAGCGCAAGAGACACTGTGAGTCCACCAGCTGCTTCAGAGCCAGAAAGACTCTCTGCATCTCCTCTCTACCCAGACCCACACCAGCTTGTTCAAAGAAGAACGCAAGTTCTGCAACGTTCGGTAAAGGAGACTCCACCTGGAAATGATACAGAACACTGCATTACAGAAACAGTTGTATTGTACTGAAATTCCCATAGGAGCCATCACAACACTGGCTATCTACAGTTACTGTATATTTGAACCTTAAGGAGATCATTCACCCTCATGTTGTTCCAAACCCTTTCGTCACTGATGAAACTGTCTGTCCATTGAATGTTCAGGTAACCAAAATTTAGAAGATCAAACATGCAGTGTCACAAACTGAATTTATATGTAAATAAAAACCTGAATGAAATCAATTCATTATGTAAAGAAACTGTATCTCTTCACAAAACTTGAATTAAAGAGCTGTTCATATGGATTAATCCTGGCCTTTTTGGATCTTCTAAAGGTTTTGGTCACCTGGACGGAGGGACAGAAATCTCTCTGGTTTCATTAAAATATCTTAATTTGTGTTTTAAAGAATGACGGAATTATGTGGAAAGTCAGTAAATCGAATTAATCTCTAAAATCTTGGAATATGATAGCATTATAAAAAGAAACATCAAATTGCATTTGTTATAAGAAAATATAGCATCCGTTCACACACACAGAGAGAGGTTTATTAGGTTTTAAATGTTGAAAGAAAAAAAAAAAAAAACAGTCATTGAACCCCAGGAGCAGGAACAGCATACTCTCTTACCAAATCTTCCTCGTGATCACCTTCATCACCGGCCGCGCGCGTAAAGAGTGCCTTCTGTTGCTCGGCCAGTAACAGAGCCGCGGAGGATGACGGACTGTCACGCAAGGTGTCCTGCTTCTCCTGAAAGATACTTCCTTTCAGCTCGCGACTCATGTCCTCTATCACATCGACTGCGTTCTCTGGACGCTCATCCATAACTTTGGTTAACAGTCGAACGAGGTGGTCATAGCTGGACGTAGAGATTTAAGTGCATCAGAAGTCAGTACATTTCAGTCATGACCGTTTTTGATGAACGCTGCTACTATTGGGTGGATTAAGTCCTTAAACAACATTGTCAAAATATTTATAACCAATTTAGGAAACGTTTAGCTAATTTTTCCTTCAAGTTTAAGCAGTATCCTTATATTTTTATCATTAACTGCTAACCAACTAATATACAAGAATTTATAAAGCTAATGTGATGATGTACTTACAGGTTGAGGTTTGTTTTTGTGCTGTTCTTCATCATGAAAGCTTTTAAACGCGCCGCAGCCTGCAGTCTCTCATTGTTTAACGCTTCCTCAGTCGTCTCCATTTCGGTAAAACGTACAGAGTGTTGCCGAATTATTGAATTCGTACAATTTTTCAAACTTTATTCCTATGGCAAATCATCAAACTGGCTTAGCGCATTTCCCGCAGCTCACTTCCGTTGCTATGGACTCCGCGGTGTAACTACAACAAACGTGTTGCCTGGCAGCGTTTTTATTCTGACGGGCCGAATAAAAAGTACTGAAAAGGGAAAGTACAGATACTCAGTGAAAACTAAAGTATTAAACTCGAGTATTAAAAAAGTAGAGGTAACCTAGAAAAAAAAGTAGATTGTTTAATATTGAACCATCTTCTCAATGCAAAATGAAACGGCTTATAATTTCATTTAGTGGAACAAGCACCACCTGTATAAAACTTTCTTCAGATAAACCGTACTGAAAAAAAGATCTTTCTGCATGTAAGGAGAGTGTACAGCCTGTGCAAAGATGATTCTTTAAAAACTACACAAAGAGAAGACGACAGTAACCAATATAACCCCTACTGATTTCCTGCTAGGCGTGTACAAAAAACTTACAATAAGTTAAAAATATACTTTTCCATTGTGTTTACTTAGTGTGTTTTTTTAAAGTGGTCCAGTATATTTATCAGTTATATATGCACTAAAAATCTTGGATGGCATGAGGGTGAATAAAGGAGAAAATTCTTCTGTGGAGAATTTCTTTAATGAGCCACATCTGATGCAGAGCCCTGAAATATTAGAAATTGTGTTGAATTAATGATGAGCGTAAAGTGTGTTGCCCCTGGCTGTAAAAATTATTCTTATTTTACTTGTTTATTTGGGCATTCAGAGATTTGTTTTAGAGGTTAACGTTTTACAACTAATTAAATGAATGAGCTAATCATATAATTCTTCAGACTGAATAATTCATCGACAGTCCCGCTTGTTACTCAATATCATTATAAAATAACTAATCGACACCATGATTTTTGTAACATTTAATTTGAAAAGTATTCATTGCTATTAAACATTAAGTGTAATTACATATTTATTTGCACTCTGTCTTGAGCATATAGCTAATATAGTACACAGATAGCTAATGGCTACATCAGAGCAGACAAAAATAATGAATAAACTTAGCTACCTTAATATGCTTTCAGAAATTTGTCTGTAAAAAAGTTATGACCGAACCTGAAACCTGAATATTCTTGATATACCCGAAAATAATACTCAAGTACAGTAATCAAGTAAAATTACTCAAGTATTTTACACCCCTGCCAAATGCTGTCAACATGAACAATAACAAGAAACTGAAGTACAGAGACCAGTACAACCTCATTTTTACAGGTTGGAGATTGTTTTATTCTAGAAAAGAAATACTGTGGCACATACAAAAATCAACTTATTCTCAAGGTAATTTGAACACAACTTGTGAAAGAACCTCTAAAGAAATTAACCAAAATATTTATTTTTACTTCTAACTTACAGATACATAGTGCACTGAACAGAGCAACACAGAGTCAGTGCGTCCATTCAGTCTTATTTCACATGGCATCAGTCCACACTGCTTTCTTCTGCTTCTGGAAGCACACCCTCAGACTCTTCTTTGGGTTGGTCAGGCTCGTCCACAGGCATGGCAGCGGACTCTTCCATGGGTTCCTCTGTCTTCTCTGAAATGGAGTTGGACTGTGAAGCCTCCTCAGACACCTCGATCTGCTGAAGGTTAAAGTCATTAGTCAGCCAGTGCTATTCACTCTTGTATTGGTCTGCATGTGTGCCATGAGTATTGACGATAATGTTTTACCTGTGATGCGGCTTCAGACATGACCTCCAGAGCTGCATGGTCCGTCTCGCCCTGCTCCATGGGCTCTTCTTCTTCTTCTTCCCTCCTGGCTGGGATTTGTTGAGGTGGTGGTGGTTCAGTAAACACTATGGGTGTTGGGGCTGGAGGTTCTGCTTGTGATACTGGTGCAGGCATTGATACATGATTTGGTACTGGTACCTTAATGAACATAAGTGAACAAGATAGCATTTTATCGGTGGATTATCCCAATGTCATGTACACCCAATTCATTTCTGTAATGTATTTGTATTAGAGATCGACTGATCGATTTATTATGTAGAGATTGACCGACATATAACAACCAGTTTATTTGGTCGAATGAGATTAACTGACATTTCTGATAATTAACATTTAATTAGAATGGCATAACTCCAGTAGTCTCGTGTAGAATACATGGCAGCATTCATTGGCTAAGGCTGTGAACATGTGACCATTTCAGACCATTATATAAAACTGTCGGATGCACTGTTAAGATTTTATGCCACAAATTTGAAATATTTAACATGCTTTTGAAAATTCAGTGTTTAGTTGATCCTGATACACACTCATCGTCACAGTTGTAAACACGACTGCTGTCTTCTTTCACAACGGGTTAAAGTTAAAGGCTGCGACACACGTCTCCTGGAAATCCTGTATAATTTAACCAATCCGACAACGCCTTCGAAACTCCTGAAGTGTTTTCAGATAAGCGTGCCATATGCATCAGACATTCAGCCCACGTCCGTGGGTGTGACTTCTGAGGCGGAGACTATAACCCAAGTATAAACGAAAGACTTCCCAATGGTGATGTGTCAGATTTCTCCAGTCATTTAGTAAACAGCCACTACACAACTGACCGCAAGCTTGCATTCACATTTGAGTGCAATGTCCACATCTCCAAATGCACATCAACAACCCATGAGTAGAATCATAAAACCAAACTACATTTTATCTCCTGGTAATCTGTTAAACTCAGATATACATCACTTTACAGTTTCATCGCAACATACCTCTCTCTCTTCTAATATTTCTGGATGATGAAGTTCAGGTTGGGGTTGGGGTTGGGGTTCTGGTTCTGGCGTCCTGCTGTTGGCCTCCAGAACGGTCATTATAGATGCTGGAATGTGGGCTTGCTACAGAAACAAAACGACATCCAGAAATCAAAACCATTCAGAAATGAAAATGTTAATAAGTTTTAACAAGTTTCAGGTAAAAGTTTTGGGGGTTTTTTCTTCTAAAAGACTTCTAAAACCCTATTTTCACTTCCTACTATTTATAATCACATTTTGGAATCACATTATTATACATTATTTTATTGTACATGTTTAATGTATCCCCTAAAATAATATAACAACATACATAAATGTTTTTTCCATAACATTTATAAACATTAATAAATATTAAATAAAACTGCTTTTCAATTGTTTTTTAATTTTAAAGTTTTAGACATTTTATGTTTTTGCTAACACGTTGCAATTTAAAATATTATAATATTAGTACATATTAATATTTATGAATCAGTTTTTATTTTCAGTATTCAAATGTGATTTTATTTTTATTTTTGTCTTTTTTTTGTTTTTTATATTTCTATTTGTTTAATTTAAAAAAAAAAAATTTTAAATCATCTTCGTTCTAACAGTTTTTAATAGTTTCAGTTGACAACAACACAGTATATATAGATGACAGGTCTCACTGGCCCAGATAACACCTATTTGGGAAAAACCTGCAGGTTTGTGATACTCACTTGGTGAGGGGTGAAGGAGTGAACGTGCTGTAGGAGGGGCTCCCTCATCTCTGGGCAGCGCTCAAACACACTAGCCAGTTGTGGTGGAGGCAGCTGGAGGAGAACGTTGTAGGACTGGGGTTTGGTGCGCTGGCAGCACTTCACAAAGCCCTCCCACACTTTAGGATACTTCCACACCTGTACAATCAATCAAAAGTCAATCAGTCAATGAGTATGATGAGAAACTGCAATGATAACGGGTTCAGTCCACAGACCTGTTTGATGATGAGTCGGGCTAGGATGTTCATGACGAAACCAGCCAGGCGAGGGTACATAGTGAGGGACTGGATGACTGTACGCATCAGCAGTATGGGGAGAGGGGTCTGCTCCATCAGCTGCTGCATCACCACAGCCAGCACCTCGGAGGTGTACACGTTCTTCTCCCCAAAACACAGGTTAGTGGCTACACAAGAGAGGAGAACACCATGGAAAGTGATGAAAAACATAAAAAAAACAAAAACAAAAAAACAAAAGAGGCAGTGACAAGTGAATACAATGAGTAATTGTAACATTACCAAAAATGTTTTCCAAGCATCAAACAACAAATATTTGCCACCATTTTTTTCTGTCAGTTGTAATATATATTTGCTGAAAGATAAAGATGCAAAAGGCTGGATTTCTGTGCAGGGACTCAAATGAATGTGAGATTGTACCTTTGATGATTGACTTCATGTCACACTTGGAGGAGTCAATGTTGTGTAAGGCGATGAGGAGCTCTCCAGGAGTGAGCGGAGACATGGAGGAACTTCCCTCACCTATAGAACAGAAAATTAAGTTCACTAGAATTCTGCATATCTAATGCAAAAAAATGACATCATTCTGAAAAAAAGCTTTCATCAAACACATATAAGCCAGATTTATGAATATACACATGTGTAATGTCTATATATTTTTTTTACCAGAAGCAGCACACTTGCACAAAAGAATAAGCAGGTCTTACTGTGTTGAGTTCCCAGCAGTCTATTGAACACCTCCTTCACCACGATGGGATTGAGTTTGATGAGTTTGGGTAGAGCCTGAATCACCTCATTCTATTCAATAAAATCAAGATACCAACATAAATGCAGCTTTCCTTCTCATCCTTAACCACCAAATTTAAATAACCAATTTTTAAATGTAGGGGTAAATGTGATTAACATGTTAAAGTTAAATTATACAAATATCATAGCAATTTATCTTTTCATTTTCCAATAAAGAAATAAAATATAAAACAGGTAATTTGCAGTTTAGCTTTCAATTATACCGTAATGATGACTGGTAATAATTACTCATTTTATACCCAGAAAGTGGGAAAGAATCATAAAAGGTATCAATGTTAGTGACACTGACCTTCTTTCACATGACTTAATGAAAAGATGCCATGAACAAATACTTAAAATAATAAACATTTAAATTGTTGTATTTATCTTGTTCATGCAGTAATTTGTAGATCCAATGTGAATGAGTTTGCAAAATTTCAGTCTTAGGTGTAATTAATTGTGATTAATTATTCTGTGTGATTAATTTTTTATCTTAAAAATATTTATTTTTAAGCAGGACAAACCTTCTCCAGGCCATTGATGACTGGGATCAGGAAACGAACATCTGGCACTCGCTTATGATAAAGATCCCTCACCCTCTCCACCAGCTCAGGAGATGGAGGCACTGTGAACACGAAACAATACACAATGGGCAGCATTTACTATACAGATATGTGTATAGACACATTCACTTGCTGTAATTCTTACACACACACACACACACACACACACCTTTATCAGTGAGTATGTGCAGACAGCGAGTGACCAGTGTTTCTGCTCCTTTAGGACAGTTCTCCACCAGCAGCAGCAGGTCAGGAGAACTCATTCCCATTCCTCTTATCTGTATACAAAAAAAAAAAAAAAAAGTGATGGGGAAAAAAATGTAAATGATCATAAATGATTGATTGTTTTTTGTCAACTATCCATATATGCATTCAAATTTGCAACATGCAACAAGGCAAATGATGTGATTTAGTTCTGTTCAGTTCCCATACTATTTTAATACACATGAAGTGAATGCAAACAAATAAATAAAACCTCAAAAGAACAGGATAAGAAGCCAGAAAAAAAAAATTAAGTATTAGTGGATGAGAAGGTCTTACAGGCTGTTCGATGACCCTGAGCACACTGCGTTTGATGTCGGCGATGGCCTCAGTGTAGACTGCAGCCAGCTCGTGCACCAGACGATGGTTGAGGGGAAGGAGAGAGAGATAGAGGTAAAGGCACTGACGCACTGTCTCCTCTGTCCAGGGAGCTGCGACCTCTGAAGACACAGAAGGATGGAACATAAGTCAACAATATGTTATAGCACAATACATTAGAACAATACAGTTTATTTTACACTAATTTATCATAGTAACAGTCAAGTTTCTTTCTAAATGAAGGTAATTTACTCTACACAAGTATAGACACCAAGTACTACTCAATTATATCAAAGATAAGAAGAGATCTGAAGACTAGAAAAGGTCTTTGAACCTGTATCCTCTCCTACTCCAAACAGAAGTGAAGGTGGGTTTGGGTGGACCAGAAACTGCATGTAGGTGAGAGCGAACTTCTCAATGCAGTCCTTCAGATGTTCCTTCTCATACATGCGCTTGATGAAACTGAGAGCAGTGGACCGCACCTGAACATCAGTGGGGATTGTTATTATACTGCTACAAAATAAATAAAAACAATAAATGACAGAAGATTTGAGGTTAACCTTTTCTTTTTCGTGAGAGCTGAGGTTCAGAAGGACATTGAGGTACTGGTACTGTCTGGAGGGGCGTTTGAGGATAAGCTCCTTTAATGTGGACATGCCCAGGTAAACACGTGACTGAAAGACAAAAATGGAACTTTCGAATTTCTTACAAAAGCATTTTAAATGTAAATGTATCTGCAGATGATGACATGCCGCTTGTCGAGAAGAAAACACTGTGTAAGTTATAGGATCAGGAACTTATAATGGAAGGTAGGTGTAGTATTACTGTGGCTGACCTCATCCTCACAGTAGCGTTGAATCACGTCCAGTGCCGAATCTGTAATGACTGGAGCCTCCAACACAAGCTTGGTGAAAAGCCTGTGAGAAATCAAATTCAGGAACATATCAAAATGCTCATTTTTATTCGTTCACATAAAACAAGCACCAAATTCGTGAAGCTGACAAATTCATATGAAGCACATTTGGAAAATGTAAATGTCCTGCGGCATTCAGTCCAAAACCATTTTGGCAATTATTTCTTATAGATGCAGATTTTATTATCTCATTAATTAAAAAAATAATAGATATGTTTGTAATCTTATATTTGTAATATTCATGTCATAATGTAGGACAAGTAAAATTATCTAATGAAGGCAATTTAAAATGGTGAAAACCCTAAAAAAAATAAAACCCCACTTTAAATAGACGTTTACTACAATTTCAACCAAAAAAAATAAAATAAAAGTTACACGTTTTGCGTCTTTAAATGTTACCCATTTAAAGATAAAGGCAGTACAATTCATGACGGGAGTTCGAAAGATAAATTAACATAATAATGAAATATAAAATGCAAATTAAATTTAAAAATCAGAATAAACACCTACTAAAAAAACTGATAAAATATTTTAAGCTTACTCGTATGTCACTTGACCATTAACCAACCAACAATTAGAGAACCATTAACATGAAAATGTTAAAATCTGAGAGAAGACTTTAAATAAGCAATTCAGGTGACTCTCCTAATGTATGAGACCCGTCAAAAAACTGCACCTTTAAAATTTTGATGAATTATTTTCCTTCACTGTTTGTATCATGTTGTTGCATATTTTGTGGTGTTATGAGGTGATTCTCACCCATCCCTCTGCTCAGGTTTCTCCTGCAGGCCGGACAGCAGTGTGAACAGACAGTGCTCATAGCTGTCCAGAGAACCCGAGGGCTGTTGACTCAGGTATTCATTGTACTCGTGGAACAGCAGAGAAAAGGCCAGCTCACTTCTGCCCCTCATATCCTCCAAAATAAATTGCAACAAGTCGTTTTTCTTCCCACCCTCAAACTGGGTCACCAACCGTGCAAGCAGCTTCACACGGACCTGGGAAAAGATTTAAACACGGAGATGAGGACTTGGTAGGATGGATATAGTGGCTGAGGAAGCGAGCACCCAAAAGCAGACTCACATGGGACATCCCGCTCTGTGCGATGGCCTTTTCTGATTGGAGGATCCGTTTGATGGCCATGTTGGTGAGTTTCTCGATCTGAGCTTCTGAAAAAGGCTGCACAACGTCAGCCAGTTTGAACACTTTTTTTCTGCCACTAGTACCTGGAGCTCTGAATAAGGGTTAATGAGGAAGAAAACAAAAAAATCAAACCAAATGATTCAAACTGAGACAAAACAGAAATGCAGCATGATATCTTATTTTATCTCTTTTCGTCTGCTACCATTAGAGGTATCCACAGTAGGAGGCGCTGAATTTGGCAGAGGTTTAATTTCAACAATATATGCATAAATGAACACAGTGCTGTATATTGCTCTGATTTGGTAAACATATTTGGCAAGCAATCCAAAATCAAAGTTTGGGTGTTTGATATTTAAAGAATAAGAAATTATGACACAAATATTACTGTAATTTTAAAGTGAACTATTTTTTTACGGTAAAATTGTTACATTTACTTTTTAATAATTTTATTTCATTTTTTAATTCATTTAATTTTTTTATTTTATATGCAGAAGGGTCAAAACAGACTTTCCACTCTTTCCAAATTATTTTCATATTTACTTTCCCACTATTAAAAAATAATGAAAGTATTGCACCGTTTAAATATTAAATTGCAAATACTGTGAGTCGCAACTTTAGCATGCTTCACTTGTATAGCACTATTTGGGTTTCTGCCTTTGGTAATAGCTCCAAATCAGTTTCTTATGAGATGTGTTTTAGTTAGGATGCTGCCATTCACTGTGTCTACACCGGATGTGAAAGTTGGCACACTGCGATACAACAGCTAAAGTCTGTCTATACTGAATGCAACAAAGCAACCTTTAAAAATCATTTGAACTTTGTTTCAGTACGTTATAAATAGAACGCAACATTAGTTTACTGTCGATTTGTTGTGTGATGCCACATCCAGTATAGACAGCGTCACTGATTATACTGGATTCTACTGTATTTTATTGGGGTGTAGACATAGTGTTAAAAAGCACTACTCTGGGTGCCATAGAGAGCGAGGCAGCTTTTAAGGTTTTGGATCAGATATATTTATTTTCGTATTTAAACTTACTTGTGCTGTGTGGTGGGCAGAATGGGCTCAGGAACCTTCTTGATCTGAGGTGCCTCTTCGATAATAGGGCTCTTGTAGGCCGCTGATTGTGCCCCCACCACTGAGATGGCTTGACCCAGGGACACAGCAGACAGTTTGCGGATGATGAGAGGGTCTTTGGAGCTGGACTCACCTGCTGCACCGTCTTCCTCCTTCACCTCTTCATCTCGAGCCTTACACAACTCCAGGCCTGCACGGAAACAGAGAGAACAGATTATGCATGTCATATAATGTTACGCTGCACAAACCTTTCACAGTCTTTACAGCTGTGCTGACAAGAACTAAAGGCATTTATCTCTCCTTGCTTTTAACCAATGATCTCTTCACCTGGTCCCAGTCCAGCTGCAGTCATCTGCGTGGCCATGAGCCTGGCTAAATGCTTGATCTGAGCATCAGTGCCGGCTGACTCTACAGGTGTGTAGGTAGCCTGGAAAGAGGCTGGCATCACTTCAGGCAGATAAACCATACTGATGAGAACCTGCATTGAAACATTATAGAAAATGTCTAAGTTAACACACACTTAAGTTACAGTAAAAAGCAAGCCTTTTTGCTTCTCAAACTGATTTTTTAACAACTGTTTTTGCATATATACAGTACTTCTTATGTTTATTCTTTTGACTTAGATTTAAATGATTATTGCTTTAGATGTTTTCAAAAAGTACCACAATGAATGATGTCCACAAGGGAACTGAAAGGGGTTAATGAGTTGATGAAAATATAATTAGTAAAATGAAAATGTAAAATTTAAATAAATGAATGCAAATGACTGCCCAATTAATCTAAATAAAATTGAAATTGCAATTCCAAATAAAGTGGAGGGGAAAAAAGCAATGTGTTCATTTACATGCTTCCTGCGTTTTTAGTGTCTCAGAGTGACTCGGTTTGCAGAAAATACTACTCCACACAAACCCTGTTGTTGCATGTTGCTTATTATGTGCATTTAGAAACATGCACCAGATTCATTTTTTTTCACATTTTTATCATGTTTTGTACATACTTTGTCTTTTTGCATTTTACCATATTTTCAGCAAGAAGCATAAACTAAATACTAAAAATACAAAATTATTTATTTATTTTTATTATTTTTTTTACAATTTAATATACTTTTAATTTGAAATAATATTTTGTTTACATTTTTTATAAAAATATATAATTTTTTTTTTTAAATAACACAATTAAAATGTATTATTATTATTATTATTATTTCAGCATAGTACGCACCAGGTTGGCCACATTCTCTGAATTCAGCAGAGGCAACAGGAACTCGGCAGTGAGATCGATGGCTGATTGTGTGCCAGCGGAGGAGGATGGTTTTGGGGTGACAACTGGAGCTGGTTCTTCCTTATCATCATCATCCTCCACTAGAGTGGCCTCTGCAACCACAAACAAGGCATTATTCATCTTCAGTCAATCAATGCCAACAACTGACCCACAACAATGACACACCCAGCTCATTCAAACAGCAACTCACCAATCTTGATCCTCTTGCCTTCAACATAGGGCTCATGGTGGAGTCTCTTACGGGGCTGTACGGTGGCTGGGGTGCAGCGGGTGATGTCACTCTGAGACATGCCAAGGTCCAGCAGCAGAGTGGAAATCTGTCCCTGGAAGTCCACGCTGCTGGGGTGCTTCAGCACCGCGACCAAGTGCAGCTTCAAGTTCTTGCGCACACTGCTCACTTGAGACTTAGCCAGAGTCGGGGGCAAGTTAGCTGGGGAGCACAACATAAAAGATGAAGAACGAATGAAAGAACTAGATTTGTGTTTGACTCTGAATAATGTCAGTGGATGGAACTCACCATGTAGCGTCTCGTATGCCTGCACCACCTCAGACATGAACATGGGCCGCTGTCTGGCCAGTGTCGCCAGTGATCCCAGTGCAGTGGTGAGATTAATGCTGGTGATGGCAGGGTGCACCATAAACTTTAACAACTGCTCCAGAGCCAACTTTCCCTCGTCACACAAGGTGTCTTAGAGCAGGATGGGAAGAATTGAAGAAGATGAGGAGAGAATAAATGGAAGCAAAAATAAAGAATGAAAATGTTTCTGTAAACCTTTGAAAAGTTTTGACAATAAGGCAGTATGCTTTAGGAGAAAAAATGTTTACAAAATTTTCCTTGCAAGAAAAAAATATTGCAAGTAGCCAGGCATGGCTGCACAATTTGCCAACAGTTTTGGAATTCCAATTAATAATTATAATAAAAAAATTAAATAATAATAATAACAACAACAACAACTAGTAGTTTTTGTTACTAAATAAATTTGGTATTGGATACCAAAAGTTGATAAATTTGGAACTGTGCAGCCCTATTTAAAACGAACAACAATCCAAAATTGTATTTGAAAATGTGACTCTGTTCCTACCGTATCGAATATACGTGTGGTCTTTGGGGATTTTGTCCAGGCTGATGTCTCCCTCCTGTTTCTTGGGCGTGTCAGAGTCAGGTGTCCGTGCTGACAGAGTGATGATGAGGGACTCTGTGAATTTGATGGCGTGCGTGCGAACTCCATCATTATCAGAGTCTAGCAATGCCAGAACATCCTCTTTCATTTGGGTCACCATGTCCCAGCATGCCTCCTGCATGTCTGAGACACTCTTAGTGCGTACCAGCCACTAACAAAACAAACACAAAACATGTCAGACACTTAAAAATATCATCCCAACCAAACAATGAATACCATTTATTTAAGTGAAAACGAATGATACCTGTAAAGCCACTTTGTATAGCTGAGTGAGCGTCAGAATGGCCTTCTTCACCACATTCACGCTCTCATCTCTCATCAGCATGTTCAGGTTGGCAATCAGCCTCAGAAGCAGCTCATTGTCTCTTTTACTACATAAACAAGTGTCAACTCTTCAAGGACTAGTCATGAAGAGTATATGAAGTATTGAAAGAATTTTGTGTAAAGTGCAGTATGGGTCAATCTCTCTCTCAAGTGGTCCAGGGTAGTTGACCATTTTCACTTTCCATTATTTTGAGTTATTTTATGTATTGTTATTGTTATTTTTTTTTCAATTTAGTTTTGCATCACAACCATTGATATACCACTTCCACAACGGGACGCGTTTGAGTGTGTATTTGAGGCTTACCTTAATTTATTATGTGGGCAAGAAAAGTGCAGTTTTTTACTTTCAGATTGATTATTTCTAAAGAGGTACCAATTTTGTTTATAGATATAAGTGCAACATGGTAGCATCCTGCGTTTGAGACTGCACCCAACATTATAGATTCTGGACCACTTGGGACGGAGGGACCCGTATGCCAGATCAGCCAGCACTCACCATGCCTCCTCAATGAATCCAATAACAAACTTTCGCACCTCAATTGACTTGTCAGTCTGAAATGCAATTATTTCCTATAGAGAAAAGCAGAAAGTGTGAATATACAGTTCCTATGTCGGCTCATCTACTTACTTACACAAGCTGGTAAAGATAAAACAGTACTTACATCCAGAAAATTATCAAGCAATGAAGGGTCCTTGTTGATAATCAACTCCTGCACCTAATTAAAAAATATAGAAAACCGCCCTAAATAATCATGTACCCTAAACATCTGATTTTGATGTTTACATCAATATAAAAACATTTTCGAAACCTGTTTGAGAATAATAAGCTTTTCCTCTGTAGAGATGAGGGCTGCCTGGTTTAACAAATCCACCACCTGATGAAGAAGTGCAATCAAAACCCAATGGTCAAATCCCACATTTGCAACAAACAAAAAACAGCAATAACTAGCGTGGTTACTCTTTAATAAGTAAGGATGGCCCAGTTTGTTACCTTCTCGCTGGTGGTCATGTCAAAGGCTGCTTCGTTCTCATTGCTGTGTAACTGGGAGGCCGCGCTACCATGCGCTTGTTCTCCTAAGCTTGACGCCATCGCAATCAAATCTAAAAAAATAAAGTGCATCAGATGTCTGTGAATGTTTGCAAATTAGTGTATATTTCATTAAATAATACATGGTTTGCATATTTATGCATCTCAGAACAACATTTAAAAGTTCTGTGATTAATAAAAAGGAAGAAATATAGTGGCATCTATTAGATAAAATGTTTAACCTGTGGTGTCCTGTGTAATGCAAAGCACTCATCAAATAAATGCAAGATGAAACAAAAGACACTGCCCTAGTCTACAAAGGTCAACTGGAAGTTCAGACATTAGATTATTCAGGCAAGAAATCCTTATGATGCTTACTACTTTCACATTAAAGAAATACAGGGCTATTACAGTATATATTGGTATGCAGTATATAATATAAGCTAATGTAATGTAAATGGTAAAAAAAATCTGTAAATATCAGTTACTTCAGTATCAGGACCACGGTATTATATCTTTATTCATCATGCCTACTGGTTACAGTTCAGACCCATAAGGGCTAACCTGATTTTACAAAGTGCAATATGTCCCTGGGTCAACCAATAAAATCTGGAGAAAAAAAACTAAATAAAAATAAAAAAATCAGGTTTTGTTAAGTTTAGGCTTACAATCAGAGTTTGGTGCTTGTACACCAGTGTCATTCATCTGTCATTTCCTCTGATTTTAGGCATTTCTCATGGGTAAGGTTAGGTTTAGGTGTAGAGATGTGGTCAAGACTATATTTTTGCGTTAAAATGTTGTTCCAGGGTCAACATAATATGTCACTGACACATATAACTTGGCAAAACCAGGACATGCGACAAATGGCTGAAATAATTGTAGGAATGTCTAAGGTTGTATACAGAAATACCGTTAACGTTAGCCTTAGCTAATTTCTCCTAACATAATTTGGTTAGCTGTCACGTTAGTTACATTTCAGGACTCCTGACTGTTCTAGCCTATTTGGTAAATTATGAATGACATAAATAATTTAAATTAACTTTTAAGAATAAGAAATAATTTGAAATTCTATAACGCGGGGAATTAAATTTCAGACTTAAAACCTGCTGGTTAGCACTGACGCTAATAAGCAAACTTTGAGGCAAGAAAAGAGTTAAAAAGCACAAAATATATTTTACCTTACTCAGTCTTTTTTTATGATAACTTCACACGTGGAGCTACATATCCATATTATTAATTTTGTTACAAATTCACCAGTACTAGCAACCGCTACTCCAAAGAATTCATTTGCGGCATGCTAAGAGGAGAACAATCTACTTCCGGGGTTGCGCGTATACGCCAGGTTCATGGGATATTGAGTTGTTTTTGTGTATTTAATCCTCTTGTCTTGACCGTGTAACGTTAGGTAATAATTTACTGAACATTTAGTGTTCTTGTTGCTGTTTTATTCACTGTTTAGTTCAAAGCTTGTAACAATAGTACAGACTGAGATCAAACTTAACCAGCATGCACATAGGCAACTACAGATAGCTTAAAAGAAAAGTTAAAAGTGGTAAATCATAATTGATTAAAAAAAAAATTGAGTTTGAATTGAAATTTGATTTTTATGGGACAGTCATCAAACATTGCATTTATGAATTAAACATTGCATCATAAGCATTCATACAATTCACCCGGCCAAAAAACAAACAAACAATAGAAACCATCACAGAAATTCTGTTTCCATTAAAATACCATCATGAATTATTAACTTTTTCCAGTAAAATCATTAAAAAATCCTTTTTGTAGTGTGTTTTAGACACTTGTCCAATAGGATTTAACGTCCCACCAATAGAATCCATCACATACCAGTAGACATTATACTTTCCATTAAAACCAATAGCTACAATTCCCATTATAACATTTTTTTCATGCATACATTTGAATTGACAACATTTATAATTCAAGGTATATATATATAGCACCTCTTTACTGAAGTGAAATAGGAAATACAAGATATTATATTCTAAATGTCACCTCTACTTATGTTATTTACCTTTCAAGTGATCATAAATTGGACAAACCCATTGAATCACAACACATTTTACTATAGCAGTACAGCTCAAAAAAATCTGAAATCTAGAACAGCAAGAGTTTGAAAATAACACATTAAAATGATTTTATGTTTTTAATTGTTCGTCTCACATGCATTAGCAGTTCTGATGAAAAACCTCATCCTTCTATGATCTCAAAGATGTTCCTCATTTGTTCCTGAGACGTTGCCATTGCATTATTTAATTTACCTGTTTCACATGATATCACATGATATGCTGTATACACATTCATATTTGAATTAATGTGTAATCTTTATTACATTTTTCCACCTGAAAGAACAGAAAAATATTGGGGTTTTTCATAAAATTCAGCCAAAACTAATGAGATTGAGTGTGCAATGTACTTCTCTGGGCTTCACACTGAGAAACACATGCAGTCTGTGTGCTGGCTGTAAGTAGAATAGCATCACTTGGCCTACCATCTTAGACCAATGACCAGTAAACCAGTTTTCTTTTTTGGAAATAAAAATGTTCCTTTGATGTTCGTTGTGACATGTGTGCTTGTGATATTTTGAGGCTTCAGAATATCAACAATTTGATTAGAATAATGTATAATTTACATGAAGTGGCAGGCATCCTCTGGGGGGTGCAGATAAAACATGTTTTATCTGTTCTCTAAATATAGAAAATATATAATATAGACTATAGTGTTAGATATTTACATTAATCAGGTTTCTTTTAAGTTTGAACTTTGTATTATGCGGTATCTATTATTTTTCATAAGACCTTAAACTCACCAATGGAGGTCTCACAGTGAGGCAGACGGAGTTGAGAGTGAGACAGATCACCTTGAACACATTTGATATCATACATGGGTTCTGCCTGGTAATAGTTGGCAGGTACTGGACAGTCATTGTTCTGAAGCACCTCTCCTTCCCCCTCCATGTTAAAACCAATCTGTGTAAACTCACAATAGAACCAGCCTGCATGGCTGCACTGTAACCTGTTTGATTTCACAGTAACATTGAAAATGAAAGCATACTGATACACTCAACTATCTTACTTCACCAGTTTGTTGACTCAAACCTGTATTTCCTTTGCCCTTCTTGAAGGATGACCTCAGGAGTGAACAAATAATCCTTCAAATCTAGCTGTGAAAAATAACAAGTAAATTGTAATTTTGCTGTCAAATTAGACAGATTTGCACTGGCGAAGAGATTATTTCGACTTACTCTTAAGATGCCCAAAGCGGACTGTGTATCTCCATCTGAAATGTCAGGTACTACCAGATGCATGGAATTATTTTTCCTGATCATCATCTGTATCTTATCTGAAAGTTCCTTCCTCTGTGTAAATTCTGATGAAGAGCCACAGATGTAGTAGTTAGTCCAAATGAAATATATGAAATATTACAAATAAACAATGAAAACGTATGACTGTATTTACCAAAATGTAATCCATTTTTTAGAGCTCTGTCATAAAACTCTTCAGCCTTGAGTTTTTCACCCTTTACTTCATGAATAAAGCCCTATATGCCACACACCATGCCGTCATCTGGGCTTTTCAGCCATTTAATACGATGTTGCATCATGGTTTTAAGTTTGTCCTCACACAACTTGCCTAGTTCTGATTGTGGTTGCAGCCCCAGACCTTGCATGAAATGGTGGAAGGACAGTTGCTGAGATCTTTTGTAGTAAAACTGGTATTGGTCACAATACCAATGAACTGCCTGCAGATGTTTCTTTTCATTATAAGCCAGTTTAAATGCTTCTTCAAAAAGTCTGTCACCTTTGAAGCTGCCAAGTTGTCCACGATGCAGTGCTAAATCTGCCACAGCATTCACAAAAGATGGCTTTAGGGAAACTGCCCTATCCAGATGATAGATGCACTGATCCAGGTATTGCTGTATTTCATCTGACTCTTTAACATTAAACTTTGCTTTGCCATGTACCAGATATGTTTTTTTCTTTTTGTAGCACATTTGCCAATAAAAGCAGAGTTTGGGGTAGCCTGCAAGGCATCTTCTAGTAGATTAATGGTGAAATTTTGCAGTGTATCTTATGACGTGGGTTTTCAGGGGACGTCCTCAGTGCCACAATCACCCTCTTCAGTGCAGGTTCGAATGTCTTATCATCTCTTTTATTCAGCATTCTTAAGGCTAACAACAGTGGTAGAACAGCATCATCTGGATTAAGCTCTATCACCCTTTCAAGATGGTTTATTGTTATTGAGCCTGAAGAGTCAGGAGTATCTTTTGTTGTGCGGTACAATGCAATAGCATAGCCTGCATTTAAATCACTGTCATCCTGGTTCATTTCAAGGGCCTGTCTAAAGCATTCCTGTGCAACATGTAAGTATTTGTTATAGAATTTATGAAAAGTCCAACCCTTTTCTCTGAGAACCTCAACAGTGTAAGTGAATCCCCCATGTTTTCCGTGGATCCTCTGTAACTCTCTCAAGTAGTCTTCACATTTAGAGAACTCATTTATATGATAGTGCGAGCAGGCAAGGTCTCCATAGGTAACATCAAGAACTTCCTCGCTGTCTTTGTGGTGTTCTTTTGCAAGCTCCACAGATTTCTGCAGATTTGTGTGTGCTTCCTGCTGGTTGCCATAGAGATACTGAATGAATCCAAGACTGTTGTAACTTTACATTCCAGCTGAATCTGTTCCTCCAGACGATTCAGTCAATCACAAAGAACAAAGTCATCCTCTTCTCTTAGAGAACAAGTAAAATGACACTCCTGCAGAAGCAGATTTGTTTAGAAACAAATTATTTAAACAGTTATGTTGCACAAACTCTGCCATCTTTGTACATACAGGCAATTATTAATTATTAATCTTTAAAGCTAGTAGAACTGCAAAATGTGCTTATAGGAAAGCTTTCAAAAGTCCTCTGCCATAGACTTTTATATGCCAAAGTGTTGTATTTTAAATTAAATTCATTTAAATTTTCTTTTTTTGCTCAAAATATATTTATTATAATTTGATTTAAATAAAAAGCCAAAGTAAGAAACGGATCTAATCTAGGCCACTAAAAAGGAAAAGAAAAATTAGATATTCAAAAATTCAAGAGCACAATTCAAGTTCAAAATCTTCCACACTCACTTACGTTATGGTCGGGGTACGTTAATAGAAAAACTCTTTCACAGAATAGTTGACAGATCACTAAAGACATTCTTCTAGACATTATAAAAACGATCTGGCTGACCATTAACTAAACATGAAATATTCCAGCAGGATTAGTTCCATTCAAATCTTATGCAATCCAGTTATAGTCATTAAAATATTTTTCCTGGCTGCAAATATGAGAAGAGTGTAAAGTTTTCTTTTTAATTTTCTAACTCTGCCCATTTGTGTAAACGGTTGCACTCCCTTTGAGATATCAAAACATAAAATAATATTTGTTATTTTAATGTAGCCTATTAGAATTCAATTCAAACTAAAGGAAATTTTACAAAATTTACAAAACATTAAATGCCATGGACCTGTAACAAGGCCGGACTCAGGCAAGCGTAATAGATCCAATTGTGAGCTTTATTAAAACATAGCGTGGTCAAACAAACAAGGTCCAAACACCAGCAAACAGATATATCCAAGACGTGACAGAATCCTAACAAGTATCTAAGCAATGGTCAGGGCAGGCAGCAAAACATTCACAAAAACAGAATACAGTCCAAGGTCAAAATCCAGAAGGGCAATCCAAAGTAACAAATTAAACCAGACAAAAGAAAACAAGACTATGGCAATGGCAAGAAAACAGGATAAATACAATAAATGTTTGGTTGAGTCCGCAACAGCAAAACAATACTTCGCGACTTCCTGGTTGTCAGGCTCCCGCTTAAATGGTTGCCAAACAGGAAGTCACCATAGAGGAAGCATAGGGAGCTGAGACAGTCACAGGTGAGAGCTCCCTCTGCTGTTCACTAATGTTAAAGTAATGATCATTAAAACAAAACACAAGAATAATATAGGCATGTCTTACTAATCTAAAGTCAAATTAATCAAATCTAGCTGCAGAGAGTTACGACTGATAATCCACAAACAGGTAAAATCCAGACAAGGGCAAGCATGTTACAAATGACCTGACCTGACTCCAAGACCTGACAACAATTAACAGAAGGGAGCAACTTATTAACCACACTAGGATAATTAGCAAGACACACCTGAACAACAGAATGGAGAACAAAGTCCTGTGACAGCAAGCAGCAATGCAGCGCCAAGTACTAAGACACCGCAAGCACAAAAAGCACTGCAAATACAGTTAGCAGAGATAAAGTTTTCAAATATGTAAGCCTACGAAACGCAAGGTGACACATTATATCATGTATTCAATCATTCTTTAAGGCAATTTACCATTGTGCTGTTCGGAAATGTGCAGAGTAGGCTATCTATCTAAAGGTTTGCATTTATATGCAACTCTGCAAGCATAACAAGAGTAGCATTATATATGTATATGTTTCACATTAGTAGCCTATATGTAATATTTTAATGTAATATGCTATATCATGGGTTTTCTGAGTATTATACGTCTACTTAGCATGTGTTTTGTCTACTTAAGTGAAGCTTAATTAAACCCCCAAAAAATAACATTATGATATGAATGAAAGTAAACCATTAGTACTTAAAGCTGAGTTCTGTCCCGGTTCTGTCAACTCTGTACTGGCTCCCTGTCAAAATCTTGCTAATTACTTTTAAAGCCCTGAATCATTTAGCACCTCGGTATTCACCTCTGTACATTAAAGTTCTTCATGTCCACTGTGTTTTTAAAACTGCCAATTTGATAATACCAAAATGTGTGGGCTGCAGATCCTTTTCTTATTTAGTGCCTAGTCTCAGCCTCAGATGTCACGCCCACAGAACGTTGGCTAAACGTCTGATGCGGTACACTTAACTGGAAACCCTTCAGGAATGTCGAAGTCGTCATCTGATTGGTTGGATTTTATCGGATCTCCGGGAGACGCAAGTGTCGTGTTTAATTTCGGTCCCCCGGGAAATAAAGCACAGACGTGTGATTGCGGGAAATAAAAGTTGTGTTTACATGAGTGACAATAAGCATTTATTAAGATCAGTTAAACGTTAAATTCTCAAAGGTATGCAAGGTGCACAGCATAGACTCTTTAAGAGATGTCCAGGATCTATTGTCCTAACTTATATATTATGGAAGATCAGGTGAAGTAGCATCACTCTGTTCTCGTACTTAATAATGTTCAGTGCTTTGCTACAATCTGTATTGTTAAAAGCGCTATATAAATAAAAGTGACTTGACTTTACTTGACTTGATGCGTTTGCTGGAAAAACTGACACTGACATCGCAGCTGGCTGATTCAGTATTGTGTTCGGTTCTCCAGAATTGCTTGTGGGTGTTAAAAAGTGGAGAAATTTGCTTCAAACTGATGTTTACTGCGAACGCCTCATCTGGGGCCTGTTCCATAAAACAAGTTTACTAAATAAGCCAGGCTTATGGCAGTTAGTCTCACTTATTGCCAGTTGATTTGTATTAAAATAAGTCAGACTATCTGCCATAAGCCTGGCTTATTTGGTAAACTTGTTTTATGGAACAGGCCCCTGGATTTTCTATGCTGACTTGTTGCAAGGCGTTCTGTTGTTGTGGGGACATTTCCACACCCCGAAACGTGACGCTGAATGAATCGAACTATGATTGGTTGTTTGACATGTCGGTCAAGCGGGCTTATGGGCGGGCCTTGACCAAAGAAAGCAGGTATGAATTCCAGACCTTCAACCTTCAACCGTCAGTCTGAAGGACTCTATCTAGGTTTACATTTATATGCAACTCAGCAAGCATAACAACAGTAATAACACTTTAAATATTGCTTGCTACCATAGCAGGCTGTGAAAAAACTTTCAATCAGTATAGACGAGTCAGGTTAGATGCATGCCATGTTGATTTTGAAGACGATAAAAATTAAATATGGCCATATATAGCATATATTGCCTATAATCGGCCAGCAAACCCACCTCATTTTGTGGTCGTCTTCAAAAAGCAGACACTATAATGAAAATACCAGAGCAGGATGTTTGGAGCAGTGTTTTCAAGCGTCTTCAGCTCAGATGCGAGGTACACCTTGTAAACATTACAAAAGCAGGATGGGTTGGGTAACTGATGGTGCATTCATTCCTCCTGGGAAGTTTATTTACCTCTGAGATCTGAAATAAATCGAGGCATCCGACAACGTTGTCCAATTTCTGAATTCCTTCTCTTGGTAGCTCCAGTTTTAAGTAGGCCTAATAATCAACATTCCTTCAAAGGTATTGAAAAATTAATTTAATTTAAAAAGTATAATTTAAAATATCGCAACTTTCTGATGACAGTAGTTTTTCTTGGTGACAGTTCTGACATACCTCTGGCTTTGCAAAACTTTCTGTATTGAATTATTCACAAGATTGGCAATTATACACTTATCCTAATTTTATTGCAAAATATGTTATTTTATTTATTTATTTTCGGGGGTAAATGAAAACAGTTGAACAAATTAAGGCTATTCCCATTGGCATAATAATTTTAACTAAATCAGATCCTATTAATAACACAACCCTACAAGATTTTGTGAAAAACGGATCCTTTAATGTGAGATCCAGTCGTTCAAGTAAATCAAAATGGCTTAACCTAATATCTTGGCATATCATATAAATGCTATTTCTACTACAAAAAAAAAACAAAACAAAAAAACAAACAAACAAAAAAACAAGTAGTCTACTTTACAAAATGATTTACACATTATCCTTTTAGCAGATATATACAGTGTTTGTATTAAACATACCAGTTAGATATCAACGTTTTATTTTTCAAAAGCCCTTTTCAATTTAATTTTGACAAAAACTTAATTTAGAACCTTATGGCATTTTACTTTTTTTCCCCTGGGAAACAAAGTTACATAATTAATCTGATGATTATCTTTAATCCTAAAATTTGTATTCAATATTATATTAAAGTCAAAAACAATTCAAAAGAAACCACGTTACCTTTTTCTTTACATTGATCTTAAAATATTTTGAAACCCTTTCTAACACGAGATCACAAAATAAGAAACCTTTTAAAAATATAAATTCTAAAGCTTTCCAAACTATGTAACTGCCCTAATATATAAAAACATTGTTCTTAAAATTATGTTCTTTTTGTTTTGTTGTTTTTATTCTGCCATATATCATGCTTTAAAATGTATGGCATTGCCTTAGATCGGCCTTGCACTTGTGTGATGGAACTAAATGAAAATATATTCTATATTTACGAGTCCTAATTGTGTCAGCTGCATTCAAGTCACTTTTGTCAAAACAAGATGGCGATTTAACTTTTCTACAGAAAACTCAACTCTAAATCTACAAAACGATGAATAAAGAATGTGCGTTATGGTTATCTTATGTTTTTTTCTTTTTATTTTTTAAAGTGATGTAAACTAAATACTTCTACACGTTATGGTAATTATACAATATACTATTTTGTATATGAAACTTTGTTTTATTGTATTTATTGTACATGACAAAAAATAATTGTATTCATTTCAGCAAATTTACCAACACTGCAAAATCTACATTGCATCTGACGTGTCTTCTCACTGACACGCCCACAAATCCGCCCTCATGTGCATTTACTCCTAATTTGTTTCCACCCCCCACATATTTTACCTAATTTAGTTTGTATATTAAACATGCCCCAACTGTTGAAATATACACATACAACGGGAGTTGCTAATTGTGTCACATTTTTAAAAAACACAGAACACACAGGATGGTTCATCTGATTATATTCTCAAATACAAAATAATGTGTTTTGATTCGACACAAAACCATATGCAGATACTGCTTTACAGACAAGACACAAGGTAAAAACATATCCACACAAGGAACTAGTTTGGATCACTACTAATCTGCAATCTGGGAGTAGATGTGTATCAAACCAATCAGATTCATTTTAAAAATGGTATATAAAAAGGAAAATGATAACCTCCAAAGGCTTGAGACATCAGAAAAGTGTTATTCAAATTTTAGGTTATTAAAATTTCCATTATGATGTACCAAGACAAAGGTGTTACATGGTCTAACATCGATGTGTACATACAGGCATATGATCATACACAGAACAATACCCATAACCATCTACCGCAAAATGTGGTTCTTTAATTTTACAAGATAAAAAATAAAATAAAATCAGTGGTAAAACTAGAAACACCTTGCCTCTCTTTCGATTTATACATCGGATGTAAATCTAAGCGTGCAAAGCTTTCTCGATAAATTTCTCCTGCTCTATTTTGAAACATTCAAGCACATCATAGTGTGTGAGCTGTTTGCAGCGGACTAAACCACACATTACTAAATTCAAAAAGTCGAACCTCTCATCTACAAGTACACAGAGGAAAAAAAAGATCAAGCTGCATGTAAACAAATATTTAGGAGAAGAGCAAAAAAGGGATACTTATCACCAAAACTCAACCGGAGCAATGGAGGGCCACAGAAATGTGGTTATCTTTAAGGTTGGCATAAATAGGGAGAGAATAAATGTTTACAGAGAGCAGGCAAAAAAAGGGTAAGACTGGGTAAGAGAAGGAGCACAAAAAGGCATGAGGAATGCTGCTTAGGGAATGGGCCGTCTGAAACGGCTGCGATGCTGCTACTACTGTGTTCCCTGGGCGCCCTGGCTGCCTTGGGTGCCCTGCTGGTTATAGTTGCCGTAACTGCCGTATTGGTTATAGTACTGGTTCCACTGGCTCTGGTTCTGGTAGTACTGCTGCCATTGCTGAGCGTACTGGGGGAAGTAAGGAACAATTTATACAAATATGTGCAAAACATGCACATGCATTCAAGCCTTAAGCCTAGTCCTAGACTAAAATGTAAGTCTTCGATCTTTCGGCTGAAATGAACCTGTAATGACTGATGCTTACACAGGTCGATGCCTTTGTTTTGTCTGAAGATACACATTTTTCTAAGGCATGTCTATAAAAGTTACTTAAATATCCTAATTAAACTACGGCCCTGTCTGTGAAACCGGGCCTCATGTTGAGTCTGCACTCATATAGTCTCTCCTAGTGCAAATACAATGCAAGAGGTTCATTTCACAGTGGAGACAGCTTCCGTGATTATAACAGTTTCTGTAGAAGTGGATAACTCTTAATGAGAGATGTGCTTTACTTGTATATAATGCATTCGTACTTATTCGAACTGAATAACTGTTTACTAAAATAACCAACATAAAGTTTTCATTTTCTAATCCCTTAAAAACAAACTAATTCTTAAAAGTTCTTAGCATGCACTAAATTGAAACATCTGATAAACAAGATGAAAGAAATTGTTTAACTTTAATTTCTACTGCCCTCTAATGGTAGAGTTGATTTGTGACCCTGGTGACTGTATGTAGTTGCCCACCTGCTGGTACTGTTGATTGTAGCTCTGCTGCTGCTGCTGCTGCTGCTGCTGGTTGTAGGTCTGTCCTGTGGGTGCTGGAGTTTGACTGTAGCTCTGGTTGTATCCTGGGTATTGACTGTAGTTGCCGTAGTTGTACCCTTGGTTGTAGTTGCTCTGGTTGTAGCCCTGGTTGTAGCCTTGATTGTAAGACTGAGGCTAAAAAAAAGAAGAAGATGCAAGTAATGACTAATTGTGCTTTTGGCTTCAAATGCTAACTTAGATAAAAGTAAGTCATGTCTTAATACCTGTGATTGGTTGTAGCCTCCAGATGATCCAGATCCACTCTTGTTGTAGGAGCTCTGGCGGTTGTGGTTGTAACTGCCTCCAGACTGCTGGCTGCGGTTGTATCCACCACGACCTCCAGAGCCTCCTCCATCCCTGTAGTTATTGCCCCAGCGATTCTGGTTGTAGCCTCCACGGTTGTATCCTAATGAATTAGTTGACTGATTATCAACAACTTGTAGACATTCCCATCAATGCAGAACAATAAATAAGGAATGAATGCACGGTAAGCTGATCACTAAATAAACCCAGACAGGGTTAATCGAAATAACTTATAACCCTTAAAGAGTTTTTTTTTATGATGATGCTGGCTGACTGTACAATATTCAGATTATTACATGGCTACTCTCCATATATATATATATATATATATATATATATATATATATATATATATATTTACTGTGAGTCAGAATTCATTTATCATTTGACCTGTGGTCCTAAAGCTTCCACAAAATAGCCCTTTATAATATTTAAATGATCTGCCTATACTAGTGTAGTGTCCTTAAACACTGTTGATTGGACATAGTGTTTACATGCTGTTTATATGATTGTGACTGGCATAAAAAGCCATGTCTATCAGCTGATCCATCTATCCATCGTAAAGTCTCGAGACATCAGACTGTGATAGTGACAGATGTTCCTATAACAAAATGCAATAAACCAAATAATAATTTCAAAGCCTTCTGAGATCATGTTCATTACAATCCATAACTGATATGCAATATGGTGGCAGATGCGTTTGCATGAATTTAAAAAAAGCCAAGTCTTTGATGGGACCTTAAAATAGTGGCATTTTTAATTTATAATTAAATAATTTATTTAAAAGATAACTTTTTTGTAACAAATGTCTTTACTATCTTTTGATGTGTCCAAGCTAAATACATAAAATAATAATTTACTGCCCCCAAATCTGAAAAGCACAAGACTACTAAATTTAGCACTCTCACCTCCCCGGTAGCCTCCACCTCCAGAGCTGCCTCGGTTCTGGTAGCCACCTCTGCCCCCCTGAGGTCCACCACGATTGTCATAACGCTGGAAGTTACTACGGCCACGGAAGCCCCCCTGGCGGTTATCAAAGCGCTTCTCTGGAGGAGGGCCGGCTTTACGGCCTTCTTCGTTGTACTGCTTGATGAGAGCGTCGGCTTCTTCCCCCTGAAGCTCTACGAAAGTCACCGCGTCCAGGAACTCGCCGACTTCGGGCAGCACAAAGTTTGCTGCGGGAGCAGAGGCACGCAATGAGGGACAGAACAGCCACGCCGGCAAAAGACAAAGAGAATCATTATCAGCACCATACAATGGTGACAGCAAAAATACAGGGGAGGGGACAGAACAAGGGGACAGAGAGAGAGAACTAGAGCATGTGGTGATAAAGTTAACATGCTCTAGGACAAACGTTGCCTTAGCTGTGTAAGAAAACACTTGTCCCAGAGTAGGAATATGAGGACAATGTAAGGGGGTCTTAGGGAATGAAAATTTAACTAAAACGGTTGCCAGAAAAAGAGTTTTATGATAAAAGGTGTCCCTGCAAATTAAGAAGTACCTAACTGAGGACCACCGTCCAATAATTTATTCAACGTTTAATATACAGCCAATACAAACTGCTCGGTTGCTGAAGTGAATTGGAGAGCCAGAGCCAATTGTAGCAATCCTTATCCTCAAACCTGATTATCTGAGCTGGTTTGCAGTGGTGAGGAATGGCATGAGAGACAATGCAAGAAAATATGGTTAACAGGGCAGGGAGAGATGAAAAAAAAAGGTGAGAAGAGCTCTTTTATCTGGCAAAAAGGTTTAACAGAAGGAGGGACGGGTGGGTTCTTCCAAGTCTTAAAATAAAGAAACAAACAAAAAAACAGCAAAAGCAGATCTGGTGTGTAGTTTGGAACATTTGTTTTGGTTATCCATGGCATTCCTACCTTTCATTTCTAACACAGCATGATCGGGAACATCCTTCCCTTCCTCATCAGTTCGCTTTAACGTTCGCTCTTTTAAATCCTCATCCGTGGGACAAATTACAATAGCCTTGCGTTGAAAACCTTCAAAAGGACGCATTTTTCGTCTCTGGGCTGATCCATATACATTTGTCTAGCAATGGTGACAAGAAAGAAGTAGAAGCTGTTCATTATTTGCTTTTGTTACGGCTTTGCGTTCCGTAGGAGGGGAATTGGATTCCTGCAACGATGAAAGTGAGAGAGTTTTTTTTTTCTTTTTCATGTCTATAGTTACTGCTCTGGAATGACTAGCGGTTGTCTCTCACAACCCCAACTGACTTACCGTGAATTGGGAAGAGACCAACACAAGGGAGTTTGTGAATGACTGACATTGTACAGGGGACCCTTTCTGCTTCCCTCAAACTAGCAGTATTAACAGAAGCCGTTCTCTTACGATATGCGTGTTACAGAGAACCGGTGTGTTACCATAAAATATGATAAAAGCTCCAAGTTACAAGAAATTGCATGACATTAAATCCTAATGTGACAGCTTAATACTGGAAGTGCTTTCTCTCAAACTAGCCAAACTGTTGGTTATGCTCAAAATGTATGTACTTGCATCAATCACTTGCAAACATCAATGAGTGTACTTTGAACGCATTATCTGCTGATAAACATTGTCCTGACTTCAAAACAATTCATCTTAAACTTCTGAAGAATGCAAATTATCCTCACTCTTCTGTATCTCGGTCTCATGCACTGCCTGGGTCCCCTTCCTTACCTTCACTTACCCATTGTTCAAAAGGCCAGCGTGCCCAACACAGACAAACATTTAGTACCTACCCGTTCATACTCACGGACTCCTTAGGACCCATTAGCATGTCCTTTGACCTTACCTACCTTGCAACCTCTGGATCTGTCCAGCTGTAAACTTCAAGCAGGTTAGTTTTTCCACTTACCTGTCATTCACATTTAAACACAACATTCAAGTAAAGCTCCAAGTTTATCTAATGAAAAGTTCTCTTGTTTTCTTTACAGTTACCATAGCAACAGAAGGCGTTTTCTTACTCACCAGGCAGTGATTACTTGTTTTTCAACATCTTACTAATGTCATGGACTACTTGTACAGTGTGGCAAAGATCTCTTTACAACAAGGCAATACATAAAGTCAAAAATATTCATTGCAACATACTATACTGCATTCTTTCCCTGATCGCTTTTTTAACGTTTAAGCAAAACAAAACAAATCATAATTCAGCAACATGTTCAGGACAAAGAAAAAGGACTGGACAAAACAAGTCTTCAGAATCACAATAGGCTAACCAATGCTTTGGACTAGGCTACAAAGAGAACAGAAGTGCATTAATGAACATGTGCATCAGTGAGCAGCAGTGGATGTGTTTTTTTCGGGGGGAGGGTTGAGAAGGAAGGGAAAGGGCTTTAGCTGTGAGAACAGCGCAAAGGAAAGCAAGTATGGCAGTACCTGATCCAGGATGTAGTTGCGCTTCTTGCGGGCAGCGATCTGAATGAGCCTGTTGAGACACTGCGTGGCTTGCTGAATAAGTACGTCCCAGCGTCCGGAATAGTTGCGCTGACGACGAAGTCCCATGACCTGATGGAAACGGAGCAATAAACTTTAGTGTATACACTTTGACTGGAGTAACTACATATCGGTGGATGACCTGAACAACTAGATGAGTTACTGGTCTTAACCACGGGAGTAACTTTGGCCCTTGAGTTCCACAGTCCTGCAGACCATATTAAATCCAGTCTGGTGGAGAATTAGAAAAGTGTGCTTTATTATGTAGAAGTAAATTTTTCAGGACAGTAGATCTCAGAGTTACCATCCATTGCTAAAATAAATGTGTCTAAATGTGTATGATATAGACTATATGTTATAGTCTGCATGAAATCAAAATTGAACCCATTTACTTTGTTGTGTGTGCTAAAATAAAACTGTAACAGAATACCCTCATTGAAGCTACTTCCAGTTCACACAGACTTTAAAGAGGGCCTAACTTTCTAAAGGCTAGAATACACTACACGACTTTTAAAATCTGAACAGATTTTTAAAACAGTAGGCATCATACACTTCCAGACTCTGTAAATAGTGATAAAGGAAAACTGAGCATCATACACTAAACGACCGAGGATTTTAAAAGTTGTCCCAATCACACCGAGCACATGCAGAAACGTGCGCCTTGTTGCTAGGAGTGGCAGTACAAATGAAAACAAATGGGTTATAAAATCGGCTCGTTTGCTCTAAAAACATGTCTCGTTTGCTATCCTCCAACTGGATAAAATCATTGTCCATAAAACACTACCCGATTTTCTGTGAAATCTGTCAGCTTCAATCTGTAGACTGGCTCTGACTTTCCTGACTTTTTTCCAGACTGGAAAATAGGGGGGAAATCGGGGCAAAAACCACAGTGTATTCCAGGCTTTACCTGCACGGCTTCAATAATAATAGATTATACTCAACAGGCATACCTTCATCTTATCCATGATAGCATTTGTCCCCAGGATGTTGTACTTCTTGTCAGGGTTCTCTTTAGCATGTTTTATGGCCCAGGTGGTTTTTCCGCTACCAGGCAGACCAACCATCATCAGGATCTGAGAAGAAAACATGGAGTCAACATTACGCAAGCTAGGTATCACCACTACCTTCTTTTCACTGTTCATGTACATGCTAATTTTAAATGTCAACATTTGCTTTACTGTTATGTATTAAACATTACAATGCTATAATTACATAGCTATTTCATACAGATGATGACCATAATTCATTGCCCGAAAGTTAATTTTCACATCAAACCTCGCAATCAGTTTTAGTAGCAGGCCCCAGTGTCCCTCTGACTCTCTCCTCAAGGTGAATATCTTGAATGAAGGTAAAGCCCTCTGGCTGAGGGAAAAAGGGCTCCTCTCTCTGCCCGAAGTTGAATTCCACGGCACAGTTCTTCACCAAAACATGTGGAAAAAGAGCACGGCCTGCCAGTTCCTCTCGAGAGACGTGGAAACATGGGCCCAGCTCCTTGCCATTCTTGGAGAATCCCATTTCTACCTGCTCACTGCTTTCAAAGTCCTATAGAATACAATCCAAGTGGAAAAAAGAAAAGAGATATGGTTAATAATAATCCATATTAATCTGCATTATGCGTAATCTAAACTAAACGTATGAGAGAAAAATATAATTACAATATAACAGCCAATGATGTCATTTTCACTGAACTTTTCCCCATAGTCTTCAAATTTACAGTCGGAGGATTTCTTGCCAGTTCCTCCATAGCCGAAAGAGAAGGGTTCTTCGCCTATAACATCAAGAAACAAATGATAATGTAGCATAAAAAAAGCCTTATACTTTCCAGCAAAATCTATTCTGCATTTGGATTAATCTTACTAAAGAAAACTGCATCAAGGTTACTGTAAGTCTGCTGATTTACCAAGTTGAGTGTTGCAAGTATCCAGGGACCATCCGATTCTCACCACATGAGGGTCAGGCTCAGACGAAGGAAGGTGCTTTACTGAAATTTCCTCATTTATCTAAACAAGGAGCAGGGACAATAAAGATGTTTGCAACCTTATCTCAGGCACTATCACAAATATGGCTTCTAATACTAAATAGCATCCTTGTTACCTTCATTTCAAAGCACACACGTCCTTTGGTAACACCGTAAGTGGCTCGAGCACCTGCCCACAGGTAGGCAAAACCCTCAATGGTCAGAGGGTAACCACTGTATCTATCACGAGCCACTTTGAAGTGCAGGTCACAGTTATCTAGAGACAAACAAATGAGAAGCCATTCAGAAATGTGAATAAAACAATGAATAACACTATTAAAAATAAACTTAAATTAAATTAAAAGATGCATTGCACAGATACTTTCATTTTTAATACTGTAAACCCAAACAGGTCCATCACAAGAACATATCTCTGCAATTATACTCACATGTGTCAATAACCACAAGTTTATCATCAATTTCTTCCTCTTCTTCTTCAGCTGGGGGCTGTGGTGACCTCCCCCTATGACAACCAAAGAGAACTATGAGATTGGGCAATAAAAAAAAAAAAAAAAAGTAAATCAAATAAGACCTAACTTACCTTCTTTCCTCACGATGTTCATAGTAACCGTATCCTCGACTCTCATCGTATGACCTCTTGCGACTGTATGACGAGTATCGATCATCCTCTGATTTGGCCTGTGCATCCCAGTCACCGGTCTGCTCAGCCCGCTGGGGAACATCCTCGTCACCCTTAAACTCAGTCTTCACATCATAATTCTCTGCAGAGATTACCATAAACACATCATAAGTTACATCATATATATTTATATGGCAATAGACCACAACAGTCTGCATTCACTTTCTCTATAGAGGAAACTGATTTTTAATCATTACTGATAAGTCTGCTGTGAACTTTAAGTCTGTTAACTGATTTTATACGCTTTTGTTGAAGCCATTTATTCATGGTAACTCAACTTATTTTTAAAATAATGTCGTTCTTGGTGAAAAACTACATTACCCATGACACTACAGAATATTCAAAAGTTTGTAATGTCAAGATGCATCTTTTGACTGTTTGGCTTGGTTTAATATGACTTACAGAAAAAGTGGTTGAGTGCTAAGCACTTTCGAGTACAATTTAATTAGAATTGATTGAAAGCCATTTTGCACAAAAAAGAAGCTTTAACCACAAGTGGAGAATTCTCTAATAGACTTTTTGTGGAATTACGTTAACAGCTATATGAAAACAATTTTATTTTTTCGTGTTTTCTTTACCATAATATTAACTAACAGCGCACAGTCCCACTTGATCAAGAGATGTGCTAGTTTAATGGCCATTTAACCACTTGACCAGGCATACCTGACTCTTCTTGCTGGCTGCGTTGACTTGATTCTCCTTCTGGGGTTTCCTGTGTTGCTGGCTCGTTAAGCCTCTGCTCACTCGGTGGCTCCGGATGTGAAGTCTCAGACTCCTCATACTCCTCTTTCACCTCATCCTGCTTATAGTGCTTCCTGGCTGGT
Source organism: Enteromius fasciolatus (assembly GCA_032361145.1). NCBI lineage: Eukaryota > Metazoa > Chordata > Actinopteri > Cypriniformes > Cyprinidae > Enteromius > Enteromius fasciolatus. Next base: position 16,665,121 of record JAUMHR010000049.1, read on the forward strand.
TCCTCGGGGTACGGCTGCTTGGCCTGAGGCTCCTGGAATTCATCCCGTTGTTCGTAAGAGAACTGCTCTGTCATCTGTCCTGGCATCGCGTCTGATGAATAATCACTTGTTCCAAAGCCAGGTATGGGGGTCTCGGTGCTGTCCTCGTTGCCTTCGTTACTCTCGGTTCCCTGATCATCAAATCCACCCTGGTAAAGGTCTGTGCTGTTTCCATCATCAAACTGTGCCTTGGCCTCTTCTCCATAATCTTGCTCCCTGGCTGCAAATTCTGTGGAGAAATTAAACATAATAAACATATTTTGTTGCATTAATGCCTAGAATTAATTTCCATGATTCTTCCAGTCATTTGTGGTTACTCAGATACAATTTTCATTTTATGATTTCTTTTTTTTAAGATAATGTAAGAACAATTCTAAAACAACAACAACAAGTAATGTAAGACGGAGTATAACTAAGACAACATATCCATGGTTTATTCAAGAATTTATAACATTTCTAATTCACAGGAAATATTATTTATCTTTTAGTAAAAGATTTTTACACACAGGGAAATCACAGATTCCTTCTTATGCTTTAATGTCAATGTTGTAATAGCTACACTTTAACGTTAGTGTTTATTCTAGCGCAATTACACAATTTGTTACTAAAAACTATTAACTGACAACATTTACTAAATACAACGTAAAGGCTCCGATATACATTAAATGAAGTTCTTTTTCGTTTGAGGGCAAAAAGAAGTTGAAACAGCTGGGTGCCGGAGCTGCTGGAGGCGGGATGTAGAATAATGTAAACATGACGCAACGCTCGCACGTAGCCTATACGTTTCATTACAAAAAAAAGGCTTATTTATTGTGTACCTTTTTTACTTCGCTTTGAAAAAAGAACAACGAGGACAGCAGCAGTATAGAGTGATATGTATTTGCTTGGTGTCTTTTTTTTATGGCTTTGGAAAACTTGCATATGGTGTTTCTCTGCGTTGCTTGAACTTGTCATTCACACAAGCTTCATAGTAATCTATTTGTACGAATTAATTGCTTTCGTTGAACTTTTAAAGTCTCTCTGTGAGCGATCGTCCAGGAGCGGATATATATCTGTGGCAGCTCAGCTATATATATGATGATTTGGAGATGCTCCTTTGCCTGACCTCGGTTTAATGACAGACGAACCGGGGCAAAAAAAATCCTGCGTCAAAGAAGGTGGAGTTTCAGAACACACCCACCGATTCCGTACCCGCCTCGGACCAATGGTAAAACTTATTCGACCTGCCAAACCAAACTTAAAACAAACTGTGTTTTTTTCTGATTTTGTTTTAAACTACGTCATTTCAGTTCGTTCTTCGATTTCATTTGAAGTATATCTGTGCCTTAAGAGCGTTTTCATTGCTTGTAAACGTGCATAATTAATTTACAAAAATTTCAAAAGCTATCCATTACCAGAAAACAATGTTACACAGGTTGCATTACTAAATGTGTTCAAATAGAATAGAATAGAAATGTAAGAATCTACTAATTTCTTATCAAGACATTTTCATGCTACCTGAATTTTTCTGTGTAAAAAAAAAAAAAAAATAATAATAATATGTATATATATATATATTTTTTTTTTCCCCCACGATAATGGAAGCACGTTTTAGATACCCCTTCTTGTATGTCCCAGGTGATGTCCTGCATCAAAAGGGGCCCCCCCATGGTAGTTTGACACGTTGCCAGGCGGCCCTAATAAATAATCTCTCCTAATCTCTGTGAAGCACATCTCTATTCGCAACAACACAGCTTGCCCTGCAGCTTTAAAATGCGACCGAAACATATAGGTAAAAACAAGCATTACCTTCCTCCTGATCATCATTGCCCTCTCCCGGCTCCCCGCCAGCCTCAAAGTCTTGATCCTGGTCGTCCGATGGCGCAGAGCCCGCCGCCTCGGCCTCCAGCGCCGCCTGCAATCGGTCCGCCAGATCCGCCTTCAGCCCGCGGGTGTCCAGGCCTCGCCGCTGGAGCTCTTCCTTCAGCTCATTGACTTTGAGCTTTTTGACATTCAGCCCGCTCATGATTCATGCACCCCTTCAGCAGTTTATTCCAAACTGTGCGCCTGTACAGTCCGAGTAAACACACGCGAGGCATTGATTGGTTACTGTACGCGCTCGGCGGATCATCTACACACTCGCTAAGATATTAGCCTGCGTGCTAACAGGATAACACAGGCCGAGGTCTTTGCAGCTAAAACACAACTTCACTTCATTTGGAGGGGTATTTAGGCTTTGGTAAGTCAAATACAACATGCATGGATCAAAATCCATTCGTTTAGGTGTCAAAACAATCTATTTTCATGTTTCATTGTATCCACTGTCTGCACGCTTAGCATTGCAGCGAACTGTGTAGTCAAGTAATTTGCGCGCTAAATCCCCCCGCCTCGCATGTATACTCTAAAAGAATCAAATATCATTTTAAGTCATCAACTGACCATACAAATTACCTCGTGTGTGCAAAAAAACAAAATATTTACCTTTTTCTGTCAGTTTCCCCCTCAAGCAAACTGTCGTTACGATGATATCGAAGATGGAGGGTGACCGTGGTTGCCCACTTCCTCCGCCTCACGACGGTCTGAGCGCCCTCGGTCCCTGCAGCTGATTGGCTAAAGCTGCTGTCTGTCTAACCCGCTGTAGCCAATCATTTTCGTCATACGCAGCCTTTCTAATGTTCATATAAAAACAACGTAAACGTGCCAAAATACAATAAATCATAGCTTTGTTATTCTTCTAAAAATTTTTAAGTACTGTTATAATTCACAAAGAACAAGCAGATAATGTGTTTCTGGTTAGAAACGTTATATAGATAAGTTGAATTAAATACATTTTGTTTTGTCCCAGTTAAAAGAACCAGACTTTCTTTCTTTAACAATGTCCAAGCAAAAGATAAAAAGATGCGTCAAAACCATTGTGTCTTAAAGCGTTTGTGCAATGTTTGTACATTATCAGTTTAGTTTAGTGTAAAAGAAATATGTGCATTCGCTGAGTAGAACGACTGAATTGTTTCGCTCTGTGATCGATTAATCTGGTGTTGCAGTCGGTTATCGGCAGAGCTTGACTTTTTCTCGTCTTCTGTTTACAGCCGTGGATAGCGAAAGCGGAAGTGAAGAAGTCAACGACAAAACCAGCTTTTTAAAAAACATTTTTTACAATGGAGCGAGACACTGAAATAATTAGTTTGATTAAAGCTCTTGGGTGAGTAACGCTGAAATAAACAACAGCGTAAAATGTTGTTTAGTTATGTGGAGATAATTTCACTCATAGCTCATTTATTATTTCATAGGTATGGAAGCAGAGAGTGCTTGAAGGAATGTAAATGTGACGAATTACCTTGCCCGCTGCTCACCTGGTTAGTGTCAGAACTAAGAGCTAGTTGTCCTGATATTCCAGGTAACCCAACCGAGACCTGTCCCACACACACTCCTAAATTCACGAACTTCCGTGTTTTTTTTTAGTAATATGTTTTCAGTATATAAGAGATTTCAATGTATCATAATAATTTATATCAAGAAATATTTGAATTAATAGACTGTTATTGAAATCGAACAACAATTATTTATATTTAGGCTCAATGTTATGCCTGCGTGATAACAGCAGGCCTAAAATTAAGCCTAACAGAAAAACCCTGCCAGTAAGATAACATTTTGCACAGCTTTAGTTCAACCATCTTTATTTAATTTTGTGTGTTTGTGTGTTTTTGCATTGTGTTGCATTATGGATAAAATGTAACTGCTTCAGCAGCACGGCATGTTGGAAGTGCAGTTCTGGTTGGAGAGTTGAGGGAAGTGCTGAAGGATATGTCCTGTCCTCAAGATGCACTCACATCAGAGCATCTCAGCCCACTTTTGCTGTTCAGTGTGATCGGTAAGGTAGGGCGGTGATAGATGACTTAAGTCTGTGCATTTTTCTGTGACAAGCTACTGTACATATTGTCTTTCGATTGACAGGGTTTTTGGTGTCAGAGTTGGCGGCAGCACGTATACTGACATACAGAGAGAGTCATCCAGAAGATATAGAACAGAGTTGTAAGTCAAAGGCCAAAGAGCAAAGAAAATGGGAAAGTCTGAATATGGGCAATAAAAACGAGAATCAGGAAATCAGTCTGACACAAGAGGATAAAACTAATTGGAAAGAAGTAAATAAAGATCTTGCGAAACTGTTTCAGACTCTTGGTTTAGAAACAACTCAGTTGAGTGATGCCTGTGCAGAGGTAAGAAACATCACCAGTAAATGTCTAGTATTTATTTCTAGAGATTTAAAACATTTTGGTGTTGTCTAACAAATGTGTAATTTATTCAGGTGGAGACACGGCTGACATCACTTCCAGAAGGTGAAGTGCCAGAAGCATTATTGAAGACCAGTATAAACTCTGAGCAATGGGTATGTATTAAAATGAAATGGTGCGTCCACATCTGAAAAAAACAAACAAAAATCTTTGGAGCAGGGGCTTGACCGAAAATTGTTTATTGATATTGATTTATTGTTTTTAATTATTTTAGTATTAATGTATTGTTTGTTGTCTATTCAGGTGTATGTGTATATATAACTCACCCACAAATTGATTCACACTTTCGCCATTCAAGATGTAGATGACTTTGTTTTCTTCATTGGAACAGTTTTTGAGAAATTTACTTAACATCACTCACTCACCAATGAATCTCCTGCAGTAAATGGTGCCGTCAGAATGAAAGTCCAAAATGCACAATTCACTTCAATTAAAGTTTTTCAATTGTGAAGTGAAAAACTGTGTGTTTGTAAGTAACAAATCCATCCTTAAAGCATTTAAGGCATTTTTTAAACAATTGCTTCTGGCTTAAATACCACTCCATAATCCATCATAACACTTTCAGTGAAAAAGTCCCATGTATATCAAAATTCACCAAAATATTTGTTCAGAACTGTTTGCTTTTGTAAATAACAATTGATATGTGCCTATTTCTCTTTCGATTCAGACAAGATGGCTTTTTTTACTAGATTTTAGCCAAAAGCAACATCTTAATGATAAGTTTGTTTATAACAGAAACAAATCTTTTTGCTTCAGAAGAACATTAATTAAAGGACTGGAGTTGTGTGGATTACTTGTAGATAATTGTGATGTTTTTATCAGCTCTTTAAGCTCTCAATCTGACGGCACCCATTTACTACAGAGGTGAGCAAATGATGTAATGCCAAACTTTTCTGATGAAAACTCAACTACATTTTGGATTCTTCTAAAGATGTTCAAGTGGTAATTTTATTGACTACCTGACAAACACCAAAAAGGGCCAAAGCATTTTTTTCTCTTATTTAAATAGCATTTGAGAGCATTGTAGCAGTATGCTGTCTTTTTGTTCTTTTATGTATTACAGAGTCATACTGACCTTTTTAGAGCTGTCTCAGAACTTTTCACAAATAGTTTTTTTTCATTCTTAGAAAAAGATTAATGAGATCAACAGAGCTCTCTGTAAGGATTATGAATGTCGGCGCCAAATGATGATCAAGCGTTTTCATGTCACACTACAATCCTTCACTTGGGGAGAGAGGGGAAAGGTACTATTGTCCTCTTTTTCAAATAGTCAAGCATCTATTGTAATATGTTTCATTGAGCAAATTCTCACTATTTTCTTTCAAGGAGCGCAGTGCCTTACTTTCTTCCCTGAAAACGTTCACACCTTCTCTTGAGTCCACTGTCTCCGTTGCTACACTGTTGGCAACCAGAGAGGATGAGTCTCGCATTAGGCCTGTTAAAGCAGGGCCTTCAACAGCTGTTCACAAGGTGCCCTTCACCTAAGTTTTGTAACTATATTTAACTTTTTATACCAGGGTTGAATGCAGTAAATTCAGTGTTGCAAAGTGCATATGAAAAGATTTAAAAAATGGATTTATACACAACATTTGTTTGTGCAGGTCCTGATGGGCAGTGTACCAGACAGAGGGGGACGTCCAGGAGAGATTGAGCCACCGATGCCCAGCTTCACCAGTCGCAGCGAGGGAGGAGGTGGTCATCATAGAAAGAGAAGGCGAGAATTTTCAGGAAAGAAGAAGAAAAATAAACAGAATTAGATTTTCATTTAAGTGCTAGTTTTGCAACTAACAGCACAAGAAAAGAGCTTTATGTTAATAGGAGCCAATATTTCCCAATTAAAATTATAGAAAAAGACATTAATGATCATGGAATATGTTAAAAAATCAATTATTATTTATTGTTGCAAATTATTATTGCGCTATTTAATTTGCTGAACAAAAGTGTAATCAATTCATTTCAGTGAAATGGATAAATATGAATAGCTACAAGCTGTATTTACTTTAAATGTCCAAGATCTATTATGATTAAAGTCAATTATGTTTCCTTTGAAACAACATTTTCTATTTTCTATTTCTCCTTGTTACATTTTCCCAAGTAATATGCATTATTTTGATGTCTTTCTCTTTTTTTGTTTTTATTTACTTGGATTTAGTTGTTAACATGGTATTTCAGGCAGTGGCAGCAATCCTCCAGTGTGGCATATGATATTTCTTTAAAAGTGATTTTAACATTCTTCTAGATCTTAAAATAAGTGTGATATTTCATTCAGGGGCGGATCTACCGGGGCGGCAATTACCACCCTAAGAAAAAGCCTTGCCACCCCAGCACTAGTGTCCCGTATATTGATAGTGGCTCCCTGATGCCCGCAAAGTATACAAAATATCCCGGAATCTAAACCAAGCCGGTGTTCTTAATGTCTGCATCGTGAAGGAGAGACAGACAGACCGTGCGTGCATGTGAACTGTGTGTGAGAGTGTGTGTTCATAGCGCATGCTAAACAGAGAGCATCTTAACTGGTCGACTAAGAAAAATAAGCCAATCAGCTTTCAGTGTGGGCGGGCTTGTATTTCTTTTCTCGGAACCGGAGTTTTTAGTTCAGTGCAGCCTAGATATTGTCGTAGCAGAGAGAGAGAGCGACTCGACTGTAAACAACATAAACATTGCGATAATTTTGAAGAAAAAATCTGCCTTTTCATTAAAACAGAGAAAAACTTAGAAATAACCATAACGACTCAGTCTCCATGCTACAATAATGATAGAAGCAAAGTTTTCCACAGTTTCGACATATCTTTATAAGTACAATATGACTGTATTATTTGTGTCCCCTTCAAAAACTGCTCACGAGAAATTTTGTTTATTATCTTATAAGAAGAGATACTTGGACTTAAAGGGACTTTTGTTGCTTTACTTGCACTAAAAT
>JAUMHR010000049.1:16678051-16697327 GCA_032361145.1 Enteromius fasciolatus
GTAAACAGCCTTGTTGTGATACTCTCTAAAATGGCAGAAGGTATAAGTCAGGGGAGAAGAATAGCTGAGTAAATATAGGTCTTATGGGTTTGGAGTGACATGAGGATTTTCATTTTTGGGTGAACTAACCCTTTAACATGTGGATTTTAGACTGATATTTTAACCATCAGTTTGCAACCATGATAATAAATGACTGTATAACTGAAATTATTATTTAAAATTTATATATATATTAATCACATATGATATTAAAGTTTGCATTCATTTTTGTTATTTTACTGAATTTTAAAACACTGATAGATAAAATGTTTTTTGTAATTTCTTGGATATGGTTTCTTTATAAACCCAGTCAGTAAAGTATTGTAAGAATAATGAGTAAAGAAAATGGGAAAATCTTTTGGATAAGAAATGAGCAAAACAAAGATTTCAAATGGTAAAATTGGAAAACAATAGAATATTATTGACAAAATCAGTTGACTAAAATGGTGTAAACTGTGAAAGTAGAATAAAGCTAATGCTTTTAACAATGGGGGCAAAAAATAGATTGTTTTAATGTATATCCGTGAAATGTCCATTTCATCTATTGCCTTATTTCCCTGTTATAATATAATCCCTGATTATATTAAGTGGAGTTTGGAAACCACCATATGCTTAATAATGAATATATGTGCCTGTAAATACATGATACTATTAACAGCTGTTGAGGAAGCACAGACTCACTGACAAGGTTCTGTGTGGGTGTTTTTCCAGATTAAGAGAGAGACCAAGTACTCCATCTTCTGTGTACACTTGTGCTGACAGTAAAGACAGCTTGAAAACAAACTCCTCCAGCAGGAAAGGCAGAGAAGCAATAAGAGCATCACCAGCACCTCGTCTGACAAGCAGTCTTCCACGGGCCACCCATCATCCTACCACACCACAGCCTGAGATAAAGCGTCCTCAAACTCCTCTAGTCCTTCAGAGGAATGCCAATCAACTCCAACCCCAGCAAGTGCCTGAGAAGAATCTGGGACAAACATGGACCAAATCACAGTTGGTTTCCAAACTGAGACTAAACTCTACACTTGGGCTAAAGGAACGAGAGAACCAGGACAAAGCGTACCTTGTCTCAGACCCACAAGAAAGTCCAGGAAGGACCTTTCAGAGCCCTCAGAGAAATATACATTCATGTTCCAAACCCCCAAACATCACCATTCATGAGCCAGAGGACAATGGGGGTCCCAAAAAGAGTTTACATTTCATCCGTACCTTTTCTCCTTTTAAAGGTGTAATGGGGGCCATTTCAGAATCACAACTCAGCAGACCGAGAACACCAGCTAAGATTTCTCAAGAAGAGTCCCCAAATAAAATTAAACATATTCTGGATATAAATGAGATATCCAGCCAAACTGAACAAAGAGCAGATAGACCAGTCAGCAAGAAGATACAGCACCTGGCCCTACCAGCGCTGAACATTGTGCAGTCTCCTCACATTAACAGCGCAAGTAAATCTTCCGAACGCTACCTTGATTCTCAGAAGTGTCAAGGACATTTAGGAGGTAAAGAGGGGGGGATTGAGAGAAGTTATCTCTTCACTCCTCCTCCTCTCAGCTGTGCTCAGGAAGCCATCCTCTATAAGAACCTAGAAGAGGAAATCCTGTCCAATCTACAGCAGCTAAGCGTCGACTCAGAAACTAGCACTAGCTCTGATGAGAAGAACCATCAGAATCCCAACCATTCCAGAGAGATCCCATATGATCACACTAAAAGATCTAACAGATCAGCAAGTCTTGATCGAACGACACCCAACAGCGGAAACAGGGCTTTTGATGCAGTCATTGCTGAACTCTCTGGTGGCCCAAGGAAGTTGGAGAAGGTGTCAGTCGAGAAGTGGGTGAACACTCTTCAGAGTGTCAAAGGGAAGGCAGAAGAAGACCATGTTATCACACATCAGCTTAAGGTCTCTAAACCTTGTATGACCAGTTCTTGGTCCTCATTGGGATCCAGTATGGATTCAAAGGAGACTGCGGAACTTGTGAAGGTGCCATTTGACAAGTCCAACGCTGAGACCAAAATTCCTCATGGAAAAGGATCCAGTTTAGGAACTGAACATGTAAAAAAACAGAGGAGTTCTTCATTCAGACAAAGGAGAACCTTAAGGAAGCCAGAAAGAGTGCCGTCAATCTTCAAGCTAAAACTAAAACCCTGTGTGCGACCGAGACGTGATCACAGGTCTGACCGGAAGCCTTCAAAGATCCCAACACCAGTTTTCTACAGAAGAACTAGTAGTAAAGAGGGAAACTCTCACATCCAGAAAGGAAACGATTTTGGCACAGACAACCCTCGAGGTAACACTTGGACTAAACCAAACTCCCAGGTCCCAATACCAAGTGCAAGCATGTGCCAAAGATCAAACAAGGAACCACATGCAGATCAAGATCTGGAGTCCTGGGTTTAACTGACCTCAGATTTGTCAATTTAGCATTTACTGAAAATTTGACTGCCAGTTCAGATGAGCAATATCAAGGACTGTTTTACCTGCTAAAAATGCACTTTTCCGAAAGCCTTCACGTTGCTTTAACTACAATTAGACATGTTGGTGCCTTGTTTGTTGTTTGTACATATATTACTTACACATATATACATTATGTACATCATAAAGTACAGTGCACAAATGACAAAAAACCTCATTGACAACAGTTAATGCCATGTCAAAGTAGCAAAGTATTTTTTTGTTGGTTTTCATTACTCTTTAGTGTCTAATTAATAATAAGCAAATGTTAATTCTTTGTCAAGATGTTTACTTCATCAGTTCCACTCTGTACAACTCATGGAAGTCAGTGGGGTCCAAAACAACAGAAAAGCCCACCGGCTTTGATTGTGTGTACAAAATAACACTAAGGCAGTTTTTAAAAAATCTCTTGTGTTCTACAGAATAAAGAAAGTCATATAGGCTTGGGATGACAAGAGCGTGAATAAATAATGGCTGAATTTTTATTTTTGCTAAATCCAGAATATATAACTTGGTTTTGACTTTAAGGTTTAAAAAGAGTCGTCTGAATTGATATCCATTTTATTTCTATGAGCATTTCTTCTCATTGTCACACTCAGGCAGTAGGGTGGCCTGTAAACATTACGGATCAGTTGATCCATGTAATCCGGTGTTTCATAGTTGAGGATGATGAAAGAGAGGAACTCACCCCATTTAAAAAAAAAACATAAACTGTTATCGGAGCTATGTGAGTGTTTGCCGATTTGAAATTCATGTCCATAAACAGATTTGAATTTTTCTGTTATGTAAATATATATTCTGTAAAAATGTCATGACTGGACAAGGTTTTTGCTGTCAGCTCCACCAAGAGTCCCGCTTGCGTTTCTTCCTTCGCGTTTTCCAGTCACCTTGTGCTTCAGTGTTTTGGCTGCTGGTTTTATAAATAACTCTTGGCATAAGTCTGGAGCTAATAATAGCCTCGTCAGAACTGCAGTCTGTCACAGTACAGCAGCTGTGCTCCCTTGCAACTTTCTTCTCCTTGTTCCCTCCCTCCAACCCCAGTCCCCTTTCATCCCCCGCTCCCCCTTCCTTGAAATCCCCAGACTCTTGTCAGTGGAGAGCAGCACTTTGAAGATATCCTCAGAGGATTGTGAGAGCATGATACTGTGAGGACCTCAATTTTGTGGATTAAATTAATCTTTTTTGGAATTACGCAGAATCTCATCCAATTATTTAGAATGTAAAATAAAAATACGAAAGAATGTCGTGTTACCTGAAATTATTCTGATTATTTAAGGATTACTGAACATTAGTAAGCTTCTCCAGCACCAGTCATTTCTCAGTGAGCCACAATATTACGCACTGCCTCGCTGATTTAAATAGTACATGCTGTGAATCACACTTTGTTATTACTGTGTACGTGTAGTGCATTGCATAAACAGCAGCAGAGCAGATACATTACCTCTGAAGAGCAAAGAACAGATACTGATGTAGGTATTGATTGAGTACTCTTATATCACACAGACGAGGATACTTTTTCTGTGTAGTGTCCATTTATTGAATAATGTGCTGTTTACATGTAGACATTTGTATTGAACATGTATTTGATTGGACTTGGGGTGTGTAGCAGAAGCTGGTCTGTAGTGCACCAGAGAAGTGGCGAGTTAAATTATTAAAGTAGGGTATATTTTTAGTTTGTTCCTTGCCTCTCACAAACATTGTCCAAGCCTCTGCGTGACAAAGCGGGTTTCACAATGTAAGAGCATATATTTAGAATACATTTACATTGAAATGATATTTCCCTCTTTCCTTTATGATTTAATATGTCTGCACTAGGGGTGGGATGAGACAGTTATCCCATGAGACGAGACTTTTAGATTTTTTTTAATAAATCAGCAATGATAAAATTTATTGGAAAAAAAATGTAGGTGCATTTTGTAATCAGCTTTTTGAAATTAAACTATTTTAGTGAATTACTATTTTAATGCAGTAATAAACAACATGTGAAAACTGCTAAATATCTTGCCACAAACTGACAGGCAAGTAATTAACAATAAATAACAAAAACATTTAAATAGTATAAATAAATAAAACAAATAACACAAATATTCCGTTAAAAGAAGGGTAAGCGATTTTTCAAAAAAGCTTCAGAAAACGTCGGGCCGAATACCTATACTAACGCAGCGCCAGCTTAGAGGCCAAAGTATACTTTGGCCATCTGCAATACGTCATTTTCGTCATCAGGAGGGCTCGGGGACAAGAATGCTGAAAGAGTGCAAGTCAAGTAGGTGGCATTGTGCATATATCGAGCTCGCACTAATCCACGATTGAGCAAACTTTGAAAGCTGTGTGGACGCGGCTGTGCTCGGAGCGAAACGCAGAAAGTGAAGTAAGTTATACCCGGGCCTGAAGTCGACCTACACTGGATGCGATAAAGCGATCATTGAAAACCATTTGGAATATGTGTCAGCAGTTTCCTGTCGGAGATTTGTTGCGCTGCATCATACCACTATCGCGAGCACATCGTCAAGTTCTCGCGAGACATGAGATCTCATCACACCCCTAGTCTGCACCGTTTCAAAGTGGGACAAACTTTCATACCTTGGCAAAAATTTCATTGGGTTAAGACACAGTATCAAGTCGTATCCTAAATGAATAGTTCAAAAATCTGTGATTATTTACTCATCCTCGTGACTTTCAGCCACTATTCCATACAGTCGCAAAGAATGAATATAAAAGCTTTCATGCAATAAAAAAGGAATGCAAAAGCACCACAGATATCAACTTGCACCGGTATTAACTAAAACTATAATATAATAAACTATAATAAAACTATAATATTTAAAATTGTAATTGAAATAGAGCTGAAATTATATATGAATATTAGGTGAAAATCAAAAATGTCAAAATGGTGGAACATTGCCTATACAGGCAGCAAACTAAAGCAAGTACTAAACCTAAAACTAGAATAAAATTCAAAATTAAATTAAAATTATATATTAAAAATAATTTGAAATAGACTAATAAAAATAACTAATAAAATAAACACTGAAAATATAAAAATAAAAGGTATTTCAAAATTACTATTGTAATATAAAAATAATGCTTAAATTATAATGTACTGCACTATATTACTATACTATTTCTTTCTTGCTATTTAAGAGCTTTGTATCACAAACAGACTGAAATGAACTGAAAGTTATTATTCAATAGAAATTTACATCTACCCTAGGCCCAAGCTCTTGGAAGTCGCAGTGTCCAAATTATAAATGAACCTTTATTAGATCCTTTCAATGAATAGGTTTATCTGATTCACAAAACTTCACTTCCAACTTTCAGATCTATAAAAACGGTCTTTGCTGTGGAAAAATGATCATTTCCACATCAGTGTCCAAACAAACATTTGCACTTTTCTGTGTTCAAGTAGATATTTAAGAATTTCTTGCCACTCGTCATTCTCAAGTAAAGGATTTGTATGTGGACTTACATCACACTTATGCACATTTAATAATTGATCTTTTGACAGTTTCTATGCAACATTTTTGCCAATAATTGAGGCCCCTGGTTCGAGTTTAGCTCAGCTCAACTCCCGTTTGCAGCAGAGGGTTATCACAGCTTACTGAAGAGAAGAGGAAGCTTTTTGGTAAATCCTCATATACTGTATAAAGCTTTTGTATGTTATCGGCGCAGAATGTCATTTTTTGCATCCCTTTTGAAGCTTGAAAGCTCCCCATTGTATGTAACCACATGGAAAAGAGCGACAAGTACATTATTAAATAATGTAGTTAGTTTGGAACAACACAGAGGTGAGTAAATCATGCCATTTGTCAGTGAACTATCTATTTGTATAATTTGTGTTTTTGTGGTGCAGAATCAGTGCCTGCATATGGCACCTGAGCTGGGAAACACTTTTGCTTGCAGGAACTAAAAAATCCTTAAGCTCATAAGCATAGAGGAACATCTATGTGCTGTCCTGGCCTGAACGTAAGCAAGTGTATTACCTTCCACCAGCCTTTTGGCAGTTTGGATTTCTAAGATAAGAGGCAGAGATGTTGGTTGTGTTCTTCCAGGCCAAAAGCGGAGACATCAGTTTGAAGGCTTAAGTAATGGAGCAACAGAGACTTCCTATTATAAAACCACATCTGTCTGTCCATAGTTAGAATCCCAAATGTTAAGTTCCTTGGCATGAGGGTTATCACAGCTCTTCCAGCTGCCCACACAATAATGGAATGTCCATATCCATAAACCGCTTTAGAAAGGGCTCTGTAGAAGAGAAACGGCGACCTCACATCAGGATGCATCTCTCTCTCCTGAGCGCCCGCTGGAAACGGATGGTGGCATGGACGTGCTTGCAGCGGGCACAACCCACGCTGCGAAGAGCCTCTCCGAACAATAGTAAAACGTGCCAGTTGAACTTGGCAGAGCACTCAACATATCCACACTTCCAGCTCTTTCGGACTAAGTCAGATACGCTGTGTCGAGGGATGACGCGACCTCGCTGCAAATCACGCTTGTTGCCAACAATCAGAATGGGCGTCTCTCCAGAGCCCAGGACTCTGTGGAAAGATACACAAACAATTCTAAGCAGACATTCCACAGAAAAACAACTTTCAGTAAGTTGTTATGGAGGATCTTCATGAAATCAAAATGATAATAAAAAAAGTTAAAAGTCATCATCATTTGGTCACTCGACTTTATTCATGTTGTATCAAACCTAAATGACTTACTTTTTCCTGTGAAACATAAAAGGAGATATTTCGAAGAATGACTTAACCAAACCACAGACTCCTTATCTTAAGGACAAAAAACACTGAAATTTTATGTTCTTTTATATTTAGAATAAAGGAAGCCATTTGGGTCTGCATGACAACATGAAAGTGAGATAGGCTGTGTGTCCACAAAAGCATTTTTAGCCATCTGAAAACGCCAGGCGTTGTGAGACACTATGGTTACTATGATACTGAATATAGGCAGAAATAATGTGGTAGACACATTATGAATTAAATGCAAGCATTATTTTACATAACAATATCCATAGTAATTGGGGAATCCCATCTGGTACAGACATGAATACTCAGAGGCAAGAAATATTAACGCTTCCTTCATTGTTGGTCAGTCGTAGTACAAGCAAAATATGAGCAAAGTGGTATTTCCTACACTGTGATTGGATGGCTGGCTAAAGAGTGAATTAATCGGCTATTAATAAGAATTTAATCTAAATTTTTATTCTTTCTTTTATATAATGTACCCACGTAAAACTCTTGGTCTTTCTGACAAAGCATTCTGTCATGGACATCCCAAATAAATAAAACAAAACAACAAAAAAAGAGATGCAACTAAGGGTTTGTCATTTTGGCAAAAAAGATTTTACTACATTATCTGTTTTTCCAGCTAATAAAATGTGGCTCAAATGGGTATTTTAATACAGCATATTTCATAATGGTCTTCCTGTAATCTGTGTTTTTGTGTCTATAAATCATCTAATGACATGGAATGTCTTCATCAAGAGGATTAATGTATGCTGCAGAGACTGATACAATTAATGTGGTCTGGCCCAAATCCAACAACCTCTATATCAATGTTTTCTGCTCTCTTAGCCTCCATCTATTCTGGACACATTCAGAATAAAGTGGCATTTCATGCATCTAGATATTAGTGTAAATCCATGGCAACATATATAGAACAGCAGCTTTTGTGTAGATGAATACTGTTACCACACTGAAAGACGTTTTTGAATCAAATTGTATTGCCTTTACCTTGAAGATGAACCTTAACCTAAAGCCTGTGTGTCACACCTGTGTGAAAAATATTATAACATATGCTCAAACTGTCTGTTTCAGGATCTTGCATGTCATTTTATCTAATTTCTTACTTTCAAAATCTATATATTTTGTGAACGTTTTTTTTTGTTGTTTTTGCATTACAACACTGAAATATTAGGCTTTGTTAAAGGCCTTTGAAAGGTGAAAAATGATACAAGGAAATTAATGAAAACTTTTGCTATAGTACTGATGCACACTTCACATATGAATAATTTTACAAATTCATATCCCCTAGCATAGATTTCCCGACTTTGATTCTCAGTGGGTATTTAATATAAATATTTATATTTTAAAGAATATATATTTTTGGTTTATGTATTTATTTAGGGTTATATGTATGTCACTGGTATAGAAAAATATGCGAAACTGCCTATCATATGAAATAATATGTTAAAAATGTAATAAAACTGTTTATTGAACCTTTTGAAAAAATATAAAACAAAATTTTTTAAAAAAGGTTTGCATACTTTATTTATTTATTTATATTTGATATATCATGCTTTTATGGGCAAAGCACCAAACTGAGCAACAATATTCTATAATTTGTCCAGTTTATGATATATATATGGACAAAAAGCAAGATGAAATTGTACAAATAATGTACAAATAAATATTTCTCAATTTTACAAAAATTAATAAAGTTTTCTAAAAACTTTTGGACAATCAAGTAAACCTAAGTTGATACAGTCCAGTAAAAGTTCATCATAAACAATGCAAAAGCTGTTCTTATGTTTACTTTTATGAAAACCAGATTTCACAGCAAGAACACACGGGTACAACCTGAGCGAGACATTTTTAGAACTGCACTAATTCCTTTTACTTGATGAAAAAGTATGAATTATCAGAAAAATGAAGGCATGTTTTGATTAAGTTTTGATTATGTTGATCATTCAGAGAAATGTTTGTATTAAATATAATACAGTCAGCTTTATTGGGTTATTTTATCAAATACATTTTCTGAAACTTAATATAACCTGAATATCGACACTCTTGCTTGTGCAATATGGCTTAAATTACATCAATTAAAGTTAAAAATAAAAGTAAACTAAATCTTACATTATAAGAAAACCACTGTATTGAAATACAAGCCAGTCACATTGAATTGATTTACAGTGAAACTGGTCTGAGACAGGATCTTTAGCCTCCAGCATGTATTGCATGTACAGACTGTTTCAGTGGAAAGCTGTCAGGAAGTGAAGCAGTCGTATGTGCTGCTCTATCGGCCTCTTGTCCTGTCTCCAACAGAGAGCAGCTCATGTCTCGTCGCTTATCTCTGTTTGAGATGACCTGGGCCTCTGACGGCTCTGAAAAAAGACAAATGGATTTCCAATTGTTTCACTTCACAGAGGCTTTCCACAGAGCTGCACCGGACTGATATAAACTGGGCAGAAAAGCTAAAAATAGATCTCAAATCAGCTACAGTTCTGTTTGTCCAAAGATGTGGATTCCTAACAGAACTTCAAAGCCGACCTCAGAAAACGTGTCTTACGTGTGTTCGTGTACTCATAAGAAGATTGGATCGTAAACACAATTAGCCCCAAACCTCTCTAGACCTCATGCTGTCAGTCACCGGGTGACTCTGGGTCTCAGATTGACAGAAACCACCATCATTGTCCATCAGTCACTGTCTGTGACAGACAGCTCTGTTCTCTGATCTCTGACACACTCGATTCATCCTCAAACACGGCAGAGTCCCTCTGCATCCGAATTCATTTATTACCGCATTCACTAACTCACTCTATTCTTTGATTCATTCAGTCATTAATATTTTGCTAGTCAGTCTGGATTGCTGTGCAGCGTATATCAATTTATCCTTCACTGACAAGTTTTGACTAAAAGTCAAGGACTATAACATTAACTCCCATAGGGGACTTACAAACTCTAAGGGCCTGTTCCAAAACTGCCTGTCTATGTCCTAACCTTAACAGAACCCCATAGGCGTCTAATTAGAGATGTTCTATATAAGCAAACACTAAATGTTGTGCTACTCCAGTGAAGCTCTACAGCCACAACACACTCATCACAGCAGCACCACAATGATTCTGAAATTAAAAACATTCAATTATTTAGAAATTTACAGCAATTACTTATATATATATATATATATATATATATAAAAAGCAGTGAGTATAATGTCTTTTAATGAATCTTTGCAAATTGTCTTTCCTAATAATGTGCTAATTAGCAAGTTTTACTATGAATACGGCTAAAAAAAGATCCTCCGAGAGCGCCTCGGAAAAGAGAGGCGGAGTCAGCGGACCTCGTGAAGATTTAAAGGGGAAGTACACAGAACAGAGTGATTTCAAAAGAGCTGTTTATGACAGGGTAAAATGGGCATTTTTTTTAACTATATTTGAGAAATTTTAAAACAAACTATATTACAGACTTTCCATTAAGACCCTAAATAATAATATTAGCTAGTGGAAAATTGGGTTTGTATGACACCTTTAACACAAATGTCTAATCAGTTAAATACACAGCCAGCAATTAAATGCATTTAGGGCATGATCAAGACGGTCTGCTGAAATTCAACCCAAGCATCAAAATGGGAAAGGAAAGTGGTTTTAAGTATTTCAGAAACTGCTAATTGGTTGAAATTTTCATGCAGCACAACCATCTTTAGGATTTACAGAGAATGGTCCAAAAAAGAGAACATATCTAGTTAGTGGCAGTAATGTGGGCGAAAATGCCTTGCTGACGCCAGAGGTCAGAGTTGAATGGCCAGACACGTTCAAGCTCACAGAAAGGCAACAGTAACTCAAATAATATCTTGTCTCAACTACATTAAGTTAGATGTGGAGAGGTAAATACAGGTAAAAAGGTCATTTTGAATTTCTATTATCTATAATTTTCAGTGGTTAACAAAGCTTAAAAAATATGACAATACATGAGACACTTTGGCGCAATATACATTCTTCATTGTATAATGGTGAGAAAACATGTGGAACAAACATAATTTATAGCAGGTGAAAACGTAATTTTTCATTTATTAAGAACTGTTACATATTAACAGTTACATATTTTGCTATATATTTTCTGTTCATTAAAGTACTGTATTCTGTGCAGTTGTGAAGCTATTGATAAACTCACGCTGTGGTTGCGGGGTTGTTAAACGCCTACGCATACATGTCATTTCAAGAGAAAAGCAACGAAACAACCGCAATAAATATTTTTAGCTGATATGGTTAGACTTTAATTGAACACACTCACAAAAAAGAGAGTAATATAAGAAGACAGCCAAATGTTTTTTCTTCAAGGTCAGTATAACATGCCTACAACACCTTAAAATGCTGTCAGTTATTGTACAGTTATTGTACACGGACCCGAAGAAACGTTAACAGAGCTCAACACAAAACTTCCTCTGAGATGAGGACAATGTCTATTGTTTCACCCAAGATTAATTAACTGTCTATCGTTTAACTCCTCACACTAACAGGGTCTGTCTTATCACAGGAATGACTGACAGCCCGCGCTCTCACTTCTGTTGGGTATTAGCAGATCAGATCAGTGAATCGAACCAGCTCATCCTCTGCGTGCTGTACGGTAGAGGCTGTGAGGCAGTGTCAGGCCAAGGTGACTTAATTGTGCTCTGCCTGGATCAATAAAACATGAATGTTTGTCACCGGAACCGCCTGCCTCGCAGCTCAGGCCTTGACGCAAGCGAAGCATGACAGCTGACGTTATTGATTACGATAAATCTGCCTGTGAGTGACACGCTCACCGCAGATGCCCACGCTGACCATTTAAGCCAATCGGTGACTGAGCTGAATTTAAATAACGATGAAGCATCACTGTCTCTGTGTATATTACTCTGATACATAAGGCATCTTAGATCCTATCCACTTTCTGCAAACCAATTTGTTCTCTCTTTAGAGATATATTTTTTGTTATTTAACCTGTTATTTAAAATACTTTTTTTTTTCTAATATTTAAGAAGAAATCTTACAAACTGTGTACATAAATATATTCTCTGAAAAAAAAAGACAAATTATATTATTGACTTAGTGGTAGTAGAATTGCATTTTGTGATAAAAAAAAAATCGGGCAGTTGCAAACTGCTATATCTCTTTATTTGTTTGTGCTATATGCAGCTTTTATTATACATTTATTAAATATTCACATTTTATAAATAGAGTTATGCAACAATACTTTATATTTTGTGACAATATAAACATATTATAAAACATGTTTGTTTTAATGATCTTTTATATATTAAATAAATTAAAACTAAATAAAATAGAGCCTATTAATGTAGTTTCTTGAATTATACCTAATTTGTTAATTCATTTTACTTATACAAACACACTTTTTGTGACTCTGCACCCCTAAAACAATCACAAATAAGCTGAACAAAAAAGCATTTCCATTGATGTTTGTTAGAATAGGACAATATTTGTCCAAGATACTGGAAGAACTGGAATCTGAGAATACTGAGAAAATCAAAAGCATATTACTACTCAAAAATTTGTAAGAAATTTACAAAATATCTTCATGGAACATAATTTTTTGCATAAAAGAAAAATCTATAATTTTGATCCATATAATGTGTTTTTGGCTATTGCTATAAATATACTCCAGCGACTTAGTGGTCCAGGGTTACATTTAGTGTTAGATAGTACAAGACACTGTGTAACAAATGATTTTGTCAAGTGTAAGGGATGCTCAGATATGTATGATACTGATTAAAAAACTCCAACTAATTCAATCAGAGCAAGAAAAAAAGGTGTTTGTTCACACAATAATGTGATAATGAATTAAAACTGCACCGCGCCAACAGTGAAGTCAAACAGTGAATGATATCAAAGATATAACACAGCCAAAACACTCACAACTAGGCATTATCAAACCTACTCTGGTAAAAAGCAAAATGTCTCTGAGGCTTTTGAATTGGCTTTTGATGATGACATTACATGCCCTTTGCAATCAGCAGAGGAGAAGGGAAGGCATTTCTGTTGATTCGGATCCAAATGATGAAAAAATGACCCAGTGTGCTGGCAGCCCATGATTACAGGAGGGTCTCGCCTTGAGTGTAATTACAGCAACCATCAAATATTAAAGAAAAAAGAAAAAAAGGGTTTGGAAACATGAAGGAGATAAAGAAGCACAGAAAAAAGCAGGGAGTAGACAAAAACAGAGGTGTAAGCAAGTAGAGCGCAGCAGGTAGAGAGAGGGGTGCAAAGATGTAAAGGTGTGAAGGGATAAAAGAGGCTTATATTCACATCACGTACCTTGTCTCTAAGATCTGCTGCCGCATGGTCTTGACATACTCAAAGCTGTCGAAACAGCAGATGTCATAAACCAGAACGTAGACATGAGCGCTCCGAATGCCTCGACAGCAAACATCTGACCATTCCTGCACAGACACAGAGCAACACAACATCATGATCAAGGGAAATAAACCCAAACTTCAGTTAACCTTACCCTGCTGTATCATATTTCATACACAAATGTCTAAATCCTCTTTAAACATGATCAAACTTCGCTGAAAAAAATCTTACTACATGCCTTTAACTGTCTAATTGATAGTTTATTTTATATTCATATAATTTAATCATATAAGTGCTAAATTTACTTAAGCAGCTTGATACTTTTTTAGAAAACATGTTAATATGTACGTATCTAATATGATACATCAGGCTTTTAAGGAACATTTATTTATCTTTCACTCATAATCGCATTTTATTGTATAATACGCTTTAATAAAAAAACTACAGAGCTTTCATCATAAAACTAAGCATTTAAATATCATCTTATTACAATATATTATTGGGAGTGACAACTGACATTTATATGCATTTTATTAAAGTAGTTTATAATGCCATTGTTTTACATTGCAATACATCAAAATTTTATATAAATACTAGTAACTGCATCAAATTTTGTATTTCTGCTCAGTTTGGGTTTCTGAATAAAATTCAGAAAATGAGTTTTTCTTCATCAGGTATGAACTTCATATTCTCCTATATCATAATATATAAAAGCCTAATTTTTTCGGATCTGACACCCAACCACATGTTCATATAATTTTGTTTTTAAAATAAATGCTGTCTAAAACTTTAAAAAAATGTAAAAAAATTACAGGGTTAATAACAGTGTTACAGACTTTACAGGGTTAATACTAATAGCACTAAGCATTCATAACATTATGAGATTCAGATTATGAGATTACTCATGTTCAGATGATTCATTCAGAACCGTTAAACCTGAACTGAATAATATGTGTTAGTTCACAACTGGTATGCTTGGGGAAATAAGTTAAAACTTAAAGAAATAGGAGCGTGCAACAGGAAATACATGTAAAAACAGGATAGAGGACTCTATTCTTATTCTCCCCATCTATTTGTGTATATCGGCCACGTGAAGACAGATAGAGGGCACACTGAAAGCAGATTCAGCAATTTACCAACAAATGATGGTAGAAGGTGCTTTTTCAGATCAAATGTGTTACTGTGGTTATAATAGACATGGTTTGAGGAGAAATTAAAGCAAGAAAAACAATTATCTAAATCACTTAGTTACTGATAGTATAAGCTAACTTCTAGTTCTCTGACAGGAAACTCTAGTTGGGAATAAAATTAGAGATGGAAAATTCTGAAAGAATCGCCACTTTCCATTGTCACTGATTAAAGCACTGAGTCATAATAAAACCAACGAGAAAGAAAAGTGAACTGAGACAAAAGGCCGTGCTGCTCAAGTGGTTCTTTTTTCCCTTTGAGCTGTCTGAAATCACAAGGGTTACACTGAATCATGTGCTCTCAAGCCACTGGTTCATTACGAACCATTCCACAAAATAGAGCATAAACTTACAGAGCCCATATCAAAACACTAAAAACATTCGCCATAAATGGCCCTTCACAAAGCTGTTCCACCCTCTGACACTGTGCTACATCTGAACATCTCCTAGGACGGAATTTTATTGCCACTATTGTTATCTAAATCAATGGCTACTGTAAATGAATATGAACACATGTGACTTTCATATGCTCATATTACAAAACTTGCTGTTTTAAAATGTCAGCAACAGATACCAAGCTAGGGCTGGTTACAAACATTAAGGTGATCTTAAAGGTCTATAGAACATCACATTTAAATTGAATTATGGGAGCTGACTGAGATTCCAACAGAAATAAAAATACTATATCGTAGCTACAGGTTGGGAAAAAACTGTGCAAGACTGCATTCATCTGAAATCAGATGAAGCCATATCTGCCTCTTGTTTTTATGCCTTGAGGGAAATTTTAACATTTTATAGTTCAGAAGGCATAACAGAGTTATGCTTTAAATAAAAAATCAAGCATAACTATCATCTGTTGACACACATACAGATAATTTTCAAAATATCTTTTCACACACTGCAACATCTTCTTAGATGTTTTTCCTAAAAAAGACAAGTCCATGGACATTATTTAACTTACTTAAAACAAAACTATGAATTAGTCATTTTAGGCCAGAAGAGATAGACATAAGTCTTTACTGTAACAACTACAATACCACTTTTTACAGACATAGGGTCATTTTCTCTCAGACTTCAACTGCGGAGATCCCACCAGTGCTTTCCCTTCCCTATGGGTGGGTTTGTATGGGTTGTACCTCAAATGTTATAAACCTTGTCCTGACATATTTTTAGACTCTGTTCAGGGTTGTGGTATGATGGTTTCTGTACCTGTAGAGAGCTGACAGGAAAGCTGCTGATGGCTGGATAATCTGTGATCTGAAGGTCATGCACATGACCATTGAGCACTGCGGCAGAAAGATGCATCCTCCGTGTCTTACTGGACACCGCCACCTCACTGTAGTCATCGTGAAGAAAGCGCTGCACAATGGCCGTCTTGCCCACCCCCTGAGCTCCCAGCACCGCGATCCGGAACGGAGAGGGCATTGCCCTGTTTCCACCTCGTCCCCGGTGGGCCCCCCCACCCTCCCTGCTCTCGCAAACAGCTGGCCAGTGCATTCAGAGGGGCACACGGGCAGCACATAGTCCTGACTGAAGTACAGAAAGCAGTGTTGGCCACAGCACAGTCCCATTCATAGGCCAGCCTCTAAGAAAGAGCAAAGTGAAAGAGGGAGATGAAAATGCCAATTAAGAGTCCAAATCAAATAAAAACAGGATTTTAAAAATCAAGCCACCTTTGCTTATTTACTGCTTTATACAACAGTAATCATTTCGAAGCAGCTTTACAGTATACAGGAAAAAGCTAAATACATCAAATACAAGACAAATACACGTTATCCTGTAAAGCAGCTCTACAAAGGCAACAGTCTCATTATTCAGTCAGTGTTTATTCAGAGATGCGTTTCCCAAAAGCATTGCAAAGCTTAAGCTGAGCGTAGCTCCATTGGGGACAATGGTTCTACAATCAGCTTAGCTATACAATGCATTTGGGAAAGGCAGCCCAGTTCAGTTCAAAAACTTTGTTAAGTGTATTGGCTATAAACAAGTTCAATTCACCTACAAGCAGAAGAAAATAGTTGTTATTGTATAATGTGGATGCAGTTTAGTTTAGCACCACATGCATCTATCCAAAATAGTTCAAATGTATGACTGATTATATCGACTAGTAACTATGAAAATAGTTCAGTAGTTGTTTATATAGCACATTTAAAACAGAAGCTGAGTACTGTGCAATTCAGTAAGAAAAACATTAAAATAGCAGAATAAGACACAAAGAAAAAATACAAAACTAAACATTTAAATAACATAAAAGCTAAAATAATACAAAACTTATAATGAAACAGCTGTAATCTAGCAAATCGTTTTTTCCACATATGCAGAAACATTTGACAATACGTCTACTCGTTTATTGTTTATTTATCATAGTCTGTTAATTTCATGATGTCCCTATGATATAAAGCACTTAAAGTGGGTTGGGATGATTTAAATGGAGCAAAGATATTAATAGAAATAGCCACACATAAGCAAACGACACAGGCAGCAGCACCTCTAGGTGTGTGAGCTATTCTTATAGAGCAACTGCAGGGGGCAGGATCAATGACGCTAATTCAATAGTTTACTATGAATCTTCTCAGTGTCAATCTATAGCGTGATTACACCGATAATAAAGGACACAGTGCTTATGTAACGCATTCCTTGCATCCTATAGAATTAAAGACGCACGTGCTGGCTACTTGTTTGTTTAGGCTACTCACATATATAAGAGCTAAATACCTTTCTAAATGCCCCACCCGTATTATAAACATCACTTTGTCATTCCCATAAAGCTGTTAGGATTTGAAGCGGGCGACTGTCGGTTCGAGCGTATCGCGAGCGCAGCAGCGACGGCTCCGGAGACTTACCTTATTCGCAGGTAAGAAGTTGCATTCTTCGCGAGGTTCGGTCTGCTGAACACCTGCGCGATCTTTCTAGTCGAGTTTTCACTCTCTGCTCGCATTCAGGTGCAGAAGTAACCCCCAAACTGTCCTGGAGGAATATCCTGCTCTTTCACGTCATGTGGACCTCGCGCACAGCGCGGCGCGTGCATGTTCGCCCGTGTTAACAGACATATAAATCAACGCTTGCGCGTAAAATCCGAGCGCTGGACCGCGCCGAGCCCCCGCGCCGTGGCGGGTCAGCGTCACAGGTTAATTGAATTTGAAAAAAAAAAAAAAAAAGCTGAGAGCTCTGCTTTTTCTATGGCAAGCCTCGATAACATTTATCGCTTAAAACAAATGTCTGTGTTAATAAATATTTTATGTTGGTTATTTTTTTATTTGTAAGCATAAGAACATTTTTGATCCTCAGCTGAAGTTACAGTTATTATCTATTGGTCTTGAGAGGGAGGAGAGGGAGGGGTCTATATAATTCAATTGAAAAAAAAAATAGTTAGAGCCTCACTGCCTACCTGATGGTAGAAGTAAACCACTGCTGGTTTAGCCAATATGGATTATCAAAGGTCATTTTGTCTCCTGCTGCTTTGCCATAATTGTCAGTAACATTAGTTTTTAGACTTTGAAGATGCCTCTCTGTTGATTCTGTAAGCCTAATTTTAGGACTTTAGCTGAAGCAGAATATAATTGTAAATTAGAAAAATTGTGAATAATGAGGATAAATAAGTTAAAACAAGTTATGATGAGTTGCCCAAAGATTACAATGTGTTTGCAATATACATCTAGCCTAGTTCATGTAGGCTAATTATAAATAAAATTGATTACAATATTAAGTGATGAATTACAATAATTCTTAAGTTTGATCTTCAATATTTCACTGGAGGCCTTCTGTGGGTCATCTTATCTTAAAGGTACGGTGGCCGAGAGAGCTCAATGTGCTGCAAACGTCAGAAAACACATGCAAACAGAAGAAAACACAAACCATATAAAGGTCTTATTTTGACTTTTCTTTTTAAAGTAAAAGTAAACTTTAGTGCTGGAACCTGGTCTTTCCGTGTCAACTCAACCAGAGGTTCCTGGCTCAAATTTTAGATTTTGCTAATATTTTTTTTCTGAAGAAACATAAACATGTATAGTGATAAAAGCAAAAATGTTAAATGTCACGGATGAACTAATGGTTAAAATGACTTCAGAAAGATGTTTTTTACACAGAAATTGGTAGGTCTATTAGTAAAATCTGTTCACTTTAGCTGTCTTTGTTGCATTATGTGCCAGTGGGTTGTGGAAGCAGGGGCCGCTATTTATTTTTTAAAATAGACTTGTAACATCAATAAAACATTTGGGCAGAAACAAGTAAATTATATATATATATATATATATATATATATTTATATATTGGTTGTGTATTGATTTAATAATCGTGGAAACATCATAGCTTAAAAATAAAGAGACTAATATATCTGGCATATAACTAATAGCCTACTATTAGTACTAAAAGATAAATTAATTCTGTATTAAATATTGTATCTTAATAAACTTGCCTTTTGACATCTTAATTTCTAAAGCCTTATGGTTCAGTTACAGAGATACACTATATTACCAAAAGTTTTCGCTCACCCATTCAAATGATCAGAATCAGGTGTGCTAATCACTTGGCCTG
>JAUMHR010000049.1:16703921-16716586 GCA_032361145.1 Enteromius fasciolatus
TACGAATCATTTAGAAATGGGGTAAAATAAAATCTATTTTTAGAGAAAACTAAAGTGTTTTTTTGACCTTGCATACACTTAAACCTTTTTTAAGACACTCATAAAACAATATTAGCCACCTTTAAAATGGCATAATAGGGGCACTTTAAGTATTTTCTTGTTGCTGTCAATATTTATTTGAATAATGTTCATGTTTATATTTCACTTAATTATTCACTTTTTATATTGTCCGTTTTTTTGCCCTTGAAAAATAAATGTTGTGTTTTTTTAACTTAATCTGTACCTTTTTTACATTTAATATCGTCTCTGTACCTTGATAACTTGAAATAAAAAGGGCAAATGACCTCCCGCTATGTTAGATCTC
Organism: Enteromius fasciolatus; assembly: GCA_032361145.1. Taxonomy (NCBI): domain Eukaryota; kingdom Metazoa; phylum Chordata; class Actinopteri; order Cypriniformes; family Cyprinidae; genus Enteromius; species Enteromius fasciolatus. The sequence goes on from JAUMHR010000049.1 coordinate 16,704,286, forward strand.
ACTCTACAGTAATATTGATGTATCGAAACCGAACCGTTACCGTGGCCAGAAAACCATGATACAAATCGAACTGTGGGCTCACTGTACCGTTGCATCCCTAAACTATGCGTTACACATAAGGTTAACTAAAAAATGTATAACTTTTTTATTTATAACAAAAAGAACTGAATATTTAAATACAATAAAGTAATAAACAAAAATGTATAAAGTTAAAACAAAGTGCAAAAGAATTATAAAGACCAATAACAATTACAAGATGATCTCATTAGTAAGACTTAGTTTATGCATTAACAATTAATAATGAGCAATAGTTCTCAATAGCAATTTTCACTAATATGGTTTTACCAAAGCATACAGTATTATGGTATTGAAATTTAGTTGCAAATACGTTTAAAAATGCATTACATATGTATGGTTTAAAATCATTCAGATTTTTGTTTTTGAAGTGATGTTCATCACAGCAACAAATGCTTAAATATTTAGACTTCATAAGCTTTATTTATTTTCAATTATTAATTTTTTAATATTTAAATTTGGACTACAACATTTGTTTGAAAATCCAATTGTTTGGTCACACTTTAGGCTGCATTAAGGCTCTATTAACTAACATTAGTTCATTCATTAGCTAAGATAAACTGCCAATAAAAAATATTCTAAACATTCATTAATCTTAGGTAATTTCAATATTTAATAACACTTTCTTAAAATATTTTAATGAACAAGCAGTTATCAATTATTAATATTTGTTAAAAAGCAAATATCCTATGTTAAATATACACGTTAAAATATCCTGTTCATGTGGTGTTTAAAGCCAACACAGTTTGAAATACCTGGGCGATGTTGGCATGAGAGGCCAGGCGGATCATGATATCCAGTTTCTCCAGTTTGACATAGATGGGGTCATTGTACTTGACAAAGAACACTTTGATCTCTTGCTTCAAAATCTCAGGCCTGCAGGTAGAGACAGAGAGAGAAATTACAGTTTGAGGCTCAGTCAAAACATTTATAATTGCCATGCAAACAGACAACATTGCCCTCTAGTGACAATACAAAATGTCCTCATGTGTGAAAACACAACTCTTAAACTAGTGGAACGGAAATAAATAAAAGAAAAACATGAGTAGAGCAGTCTAACCGTTTCTGCACAATAAGGTTGATGTTCCTCAAGGCCACATATTGGACCTCGGGCTCCCCAGACAACAGCGTGACGAGGGGAGGAGAGAGCTTCTTCAGAAGAGTGTTGTAGTAATCAGAGTCTTTGGGCAGGAGCTCCAGAAACTTCATCAGTACCTTCACCGCTGACAGCACCACAGCCGAGTTAGCATGAGAGAGACGTGGGGTCACACGCTCACAGATACTATAAGAGAAAGAGCAAGTTCTTTGAGGTGATCTGGCATCTTTTACAGAAAAGGTTTACCAGGTTTATTTTCAGTAAAAGATCACTTGATATATTCCCATAATTGAGGCAGCTCCTGCCGAAATTGTTTTTCAATGGATTGATCACGGAAGACAAAACCCCTATAAATCCAGCACCAGCGTTTGCAGTTTTTCAACCTTGGATTTGGATGATTTTAAAATGTTGCACTATTAAAATGTTGGTGTGGAATGGAACAGAATGGAATATAATGTGTGGAATTCCACAAGGTTCTTTTTTATTTAGTGTTTGTGTTTCTTTATTCCGACCCCCCAACAAAAAATTGATTTCAACCATTCTGACAAAATGGCTATTATTTAATATTAACATTAATAAATAATATTTAGAGAAAGAGTGTGTTTTGTTGAAATGCCTTGGACTGAATAAATCAATCCCTTCATTCCTGATTTCAGTTTCCAATGAATTTCCTGTATTGAACTATTCATCGTGCTGCTATATAAAACACATTCATTCTATACATATAATGAAAGAAGCACTACACCTAAAAATTAAAAGGCGAGTCTTTATTTTCTCTCAGAGACTTATCCCCCAACAAATCCGTTTATCATCTAATAACAGACTGTAAAGGATGTGAATAAAATTTCAGCTCTAATGAAATTTCACCTAGAAATAAGCCTGCGAGGAAATTATATTAATGGTAACAGCTCACTCTAAGGATGCTATCATAACAGGCATATGATAGCATCTAACTATAATTATATTTGACAATTATAAGTACAAGAATCAGCTTGCTGACATTTACCAGTCAGAACATTGCTTAAATCGACGCTTAACCTGTCCAAGCAGACAACACAGAAGTGTAATCCACTTCAGGGTTCTTCTTCTAATGAAAATTCATAATAACAGGACAGAAAGAAAACTTGTAAACTACTCGACTGCTCATTATAATATTTAACATTATTTTATGTTACAATTTTTTATATTTATTTTATGTAGTTTATAAACATTTATACATTTATTTTTATTTATTATATTTATTATTATATTTTGTTCAATAACAACAACAACAAATAATAATAATAATAATAATAATAATAATAAACAGAAATAGCAACAACAATAATAATAATCATAATTTTAGGCATACTGGTTAGCTATAATGATAGTTTTGGCCAAATTGTGAAGCTCTACAAAAGCAAATCATTTTTTAATTCCAATTTTTGTCACACTTTTTTTCTCTGAATTAGGTATGAAAAATGTGCTATAGAAATAAAATAGTCTAAAAGGTACAAAACCTGTGGAGAAATTTTAATCTAACTGATACACATAAGAGACAAAAACATGTATATAAAAATAAAGGATTAATATCCCCTCACCTCTGGGCCTCACGCTCGTCTTTGGGGTTGTAGTTGGAGAGACAGTCCAGGATGAAGATCTGGCCCCACTCAGTGCACTCGTTGAGGGCCGTCAGGAGCTTATTGATGTTCTGAGGATTCAGGTCCAGAAGGTTGCTGTTGGGGTGAGATTCGCTGATCTCAGAAAGGGCAGCAACTGCATTAGCCACAACCTGTGTGAAAATCAGATATCAGTAAATCATTGTGAATGAGGACATATGCATTTAGCACAGTTCGATCAAAAACATCTAACCATGGGGTTGGAATCAGCAATCAGGTCCCTGAGAGAATCCAGGAAGCCCTGGTCCTCCACCATCTGGGCGTTGATGTCATGCAGTTTGGCCACGCACACTGCAGCGGTCTTCCTCACATAGGGGTCTTCATCCTTCAGACACTTTCGCAGAGGCTCGCACAAGTACTCCGTGATCTTGTCCACACGAATACAGCCCATTGTACGCACAGCCAGAGCTCGGATCAGAGGGTTTGGATCCTCACAGTCCTAAAAAAGGAAGTTAGTATGACTTCAGACCTCCTGGTGTACACTTACTGCTGTCAAAGGTTTTGTTTATATAATATGTGTGTGCATACTGTGCATATTTATTATGTATATATAAATACAGACACGTACATAAATACAAAAAAAATTATATATTCTCACCTTGACAAAGCTGTTAACGGCCATGATGGCCATGTCAGGTTGACTCTTGGCATAGTTCATAAGGTACAGGTAAACCAATTTCTTCAGCTCCAGGTTATCAGTCTGCATGCAGTTTACCACATCTGGAAACAAGGAACTAAAGAAACAGGTAAAAAGGTATTAACTATTAGGGTCAAAATAATCGTCTTTTAGGAAATGTGGGAGGTAACGGTGCATATTTGATGCAGTAATGGGGATAAACTAGTCAGTCAAAGCACCTGACATCCTTGCCCACTGTCATGGCTGCAATAACTTTCTTCACTGCCTCTTTCCTCTTTTCCTTCTTCTCATTGTTCAGCTCGGCCTTCAGCTCAAAGATTTCACCTGTGACAGAGGGTACACTGATTAGTGCTCATCGTATCTGATGCTTATACAAGTTATGTGGAGCAGAAGAGTAGCATTAAACTCACATTTGTTCTGCATTATATCTATAAACTTTGATTTCTATTAAAATAGCAACATTTTTACTTTTAAATGAATCAGTAATAATCACTAGAGTGTTCTGGATCCAAAGTTACCCCTAAAATTACATGGAAAATCAACACTTAGGCCTAATATAGATTGATGGCATGTCTGAGTGCAGAAAAGATTAAGGAACTGTGTGTGTGTGTCTTCTGCTTGGGTCACAGAAATGAGCGTGTAAATGCAGAGGCATCATGCACATTTAACACAAGGGTTAGATTTTTGAGCTAAATGTATTTGAATGCAAATTTAAAAAGACAAATTTAATATTTTCCCATTTCATAATTCTGTTCCGTGATTATTGCAGGAACACAACTGATGACGCCTCAAAGTTAGTGGCTTTTTTGGTGAAATTTGAGTCGTGTGAATGGTTGGAATAATTCAATATCAAACTCTGGAATAATGTTGCTGTTCCATTTCATAATTTTAAAGGATATAATTGGATCTGAATACAAAGTAATTATTACAGCAAACAATTAAGTACATTTTAACATAATAATTTTTTTTTTATATGAAGTTGTGTTTTGAGTTCATTTGTTATTTTTCTGGGTTATTAATTAGAAAATGCTTTTATCATCTCAGGATTTCAGTGTAACCCAAATTCATATCACTTAATTATAATAACACTCATAATAAAAAAATAAATACCAGACTGAACATACATGGTTTAAAACAACACAACCTAAATGAACAAATTCAAGCTCTTTACTTGCCTTTTTTGTTGGTGGTAAAATACTTGGAGTCAGTCATTCTGACAGCTTTTCAGATCTGGAGAGGAGGAAATAGCACATTTACATACCACCATTTTAAGGATGCATAAAAGCAACAATATAATCTCACCATATCCTTTATTGACAGCTGGCAGTTTTCATGGAATTAGAATACAGATACAAATTTGAAACATGCCTGTAATTTCCAGTTTACACAAGAAATCATCAGAGGTACAGTTATGTAGACGGCTTGCTACATGAGGATACAACAACACATAATACAACGGGTTACATAAACTACAAATATTTGTCCATTTAATATTTGCAGCTGCACTTCACAAATGTAATGACTGATAAGTTTATTAATTGGGCGTGACCCCAAAATAATCCAGCTATGCTAGGCTAGTGAAAACCTTGGAAGCTGGACCTTTATCGACTGAAATACAGTCATCTGTCCTGTCTAAAATATAATGCAAACAAAGTTACGAAAATACTAATAAGCAGATACGCACAAGGGATGGAAGAATCGACGCAATGTACGAAAAGCTTCGGTTACTGGAGCACTTCCCGGCGAGATGGGAGATGCGGTTGCTGCCTCTGCGTTTGGTCGGCGCTGGAAGATGGAGCGCACCCGGAAAAACAAAATGAAGCACGGAACCAACGAACGAGACGAAGGCGTCAGACCGGAGGCACACGGAGGTTACACCGGATGCAGACAGAGGACTTTGATAGGGTATGCGGCTGTAATCATGCACCATTTTTATGTAAGTGGGCTTTATACAAGCCCAGCGAGTGCTACATCAGTTTACAAGATCATATTAGACACAATGCTGCAGTAGATAATATCAAAATCAAATCCTAATTGTCTTAGGTTAGACTTCATGAGAGCCTCACCTGTTGTTTGTTTAATTTTGTTACATTAGATCCTTTGAACACTGCCAACACTACATCTTATGTTTAATCGTAGTAGTATGGCATACCGCACAATAGCATTGTCACATTATAATATATACAATTTCTTACTTTACTAGTTTGTTCACTTGGTTTTATTAATTGGATAAATAAACATTGACGGGTCATACTACGTATAAATTAACTATTTAAATACTTAAAAATTTCACAGTAAAATTTTGTTGGTTGAGAACTTAGGTTGACAGCTTTCTAGAACAATAAGAGTTAAAGGCCTGATATCGTGTGGGAGAAAGACAGAACTGGCTTTGTAAAAACTTTTATTGAGTTATTTTGCTCCTTTATATATGGCTTCATGCGTATACTGTAAAATAATAGTAATCTAAATCCTAAAAGACATACAATTTCAAAAAAGATGAAATAGATATTCTAATTTGTTATATCTAATACCAAATATTTTAATCCAATGTTTTAAATATATCTCTACATACACTGGCTGGCCATACACATGTATGGATGGATTATTTTATTTTATTTTAAAATAAAAAAGAATGACTTTGCATGTGTTTACAAAGTGTGTTACAGTGTGAAAACTATGCGTATACAACAGTCCAGTAAGTAAGAAGTTAATACTGACTTCATATGGCTTCATTAAGACATTTACCACCACCTACTGGCAATTAGTTTATTATTCACAGTATCATTTCATTTCAGCAGTTCGATACCTTATTTTAAGATTTAACAAAACCTTGCTCGCAGTCATCAAAAACATACATGAAGTAATTCAGTTAAAAGAATTGCGCGCTTGGTGTCCCGGGTCTGCCGTTCACATATTTGTAATCATTGTAGGTTTACAAATTTAAGAATCTGTCTTAGATCTGCTGATCCTACATCCCAAAATAACATAAAAGAAACTAAGTTGAAGTACATTGTGTTTAGGGTTTAAAGTAAAGGTGTTAACATTAACAGTTTGCAGCCAAAGGTTCCTGCCAGTTCCTGTGCCCTATTATAATTCAAATGAGGTTGATTACTGAGACCTTTGTTTTGTCACCATTTTCTTGTAACAGCTCTTGGGGCCTTTTGCTCCAGTACTTGACTGGCTATGCTGATTGGATCAGGACTGGTGTACTGGTGGAAGTTTGCTATACCTGAATACTTAATTTGCATCTCTTTGTTTCTACTTTCTCTACCTCTATGTAACTCCTCCCCCTTAAAACCTATATGATTAGTTTGATGACTGAAATGAGTCAGACGATATTGAGACTACTTAGAAGACTGTAGACTTGAAGACCACGCTACTATAGTTTATTGTTGGAAATTCAACTTTTTGTTTGTTTGTTTTAAGCAGAATTGGCACCCAACAATCACAGTTCACACTTAGAAGGAGAGGACAGTGAGAACATGAGTGATCTCTGCAGAACACAACAGCAAGAGACTGAAGAACAAAGAGGTTGGTGTCTGTTCTTGATTCTTCATTTGGCATTTGTAAGTTCTAAAATCCTGAATTAGCAATAATAATAAACAAAACATATTTACATTGTTAAATAAGATACATATTTTAGGATGGTTTGGCCAATGTAAATGCATGATTTTCAGGTTGCTGTTTTTATGATAACAAGAGCTTCTAATAGAAGCTAGAAGTATCCTGAAGCCTCTCTTCCATTAAAATCCATAACAAATGTCCCTAGCAGTGAGTGATGTAAAGCTGGTGTCCTGGGGCCCTCACCAAACTTCCAGGGGGCCTCATGTACAGTGTTTTAAAATAAGCTAAAACAACAAATGATCAAGATGACTTTTTTGTTGCTGTAATTAAACAGAGACTGTTGAGAAATTACAATATTTCTAAGTTAAAAGAGCCTTCAAAAGATCACTCAGTTGTAACATTTCCTCATTCTTATGCTAAAAGTTCTGAAAAAGAATTAGAGACGTTGGAAATCTGTTGTAAAAATGTTTCAGCATTTAGCATCAAAATACAATACAGATTATGCTCATAAAAATGCACATATCTGAGCAGTTATTGCACATCAAGCATGATAACATAAGATGTTTGTGTTGGAAGTACGTTGAGTAACTGTGGTGCTCAATTTGATTTAGTATCTCCTGATTTGTATGTTTATTTTAGACCCAATGGAAGTGAACAAGAAAAGAAAAAAAGAAGCTAAAAAATCCGTCAGGGGCTCTCTTCGCAAAAGTATTCGTACTAGAGGGAAGCAGAAACACAAAAAAGCCACTAGGCAGCAGATGAGGATCCGCGCTGAAGAAGACAAACTGTACACATGCGATCAATGCGGCAAGAGTTTCACACACCAAAGCAAGTGTAAGGAGCACATGAAAATCCACACCGGAGAGAAGCCGCACACGTGTGATCAGTGCGGGAAGGGTTTCAGACAAAAACCACACCTTCAGAAGCACATGAAAATCCACACAGGAGAGAGGCCGTACTCATGTGACCACTGCGGGAAGAGCTTCCCTCGAAAAGACAACGTTCAGAGACACATGGCGACCCACACCGGAGAGACATCGTTCACATGCAGTCAATGTGGCAAGAGTTTTGACGTCAAAAGGAGCCTGTTGTCACACATGAAAATCCACAGTGAAAAGAAGCCGCATGTGTGCAGTCTGTGCGAGGAGAGTTTCAGGTGCTCAATACAACTTAGGAAACACATGACGACCCACACTGAATACAGGCCACACGCATGCGATCAATGCGGGAAGGGTTTCACACGAAAAGAACACCTTCAAAGACACATGCTTATCCACACCGGAGAGAAGGAGTACTCGTGCGATCACTGCGAGAAGAGCTTCTCTCTGAAGCAGTCCCTTAAGAGCCACATGTTGGTTCACACCGGAGAAAAGCCACACACATGTGAGCGGTGCGGGATGGGTTTTACGAGTAAAACAGGCCTTAGGGCACACACAGCTATCCACACCGGAGAGAAGCCGTACGCGTGTGATCAGTGCGGAAAGAGTTTTGCGATCAAAAATGGGCTAAATCTTCACATGAAGATTCACACCGGAGAGAAGGCGCACGTATGCGACCAATGCGGGATGGAGTTCACACAAAGATCACATCTTACGGTACACAAGAAGATCCACACTGGGGAAAAGCCACACAGGTGTGATGAATGTGGTCGGCGTTTCGCACACAGTACCACACTAAAATTACATCTATATACCCATTCTAAACAGAAACCCTTTTACTGTGAACACTGCGGCAAAGGTTTTAATAAAGCAGGATCCCTGAAGAACCACCTGAAAGCTCACGCCAACATCAGAAACTATGCGTGTCTTTTGTGTGACAAGAGTTTTAATCTGCTGAGTGTTTTTAGACTGCACCAGAGAAGACACGACTCTGTGAGGTCTTTTATGTGCTTTAAGTGTGGGAAGTGCTATTTTACAAGTACTGAACTGAAACAGCACCAGAAGTCTCACACTGGAGAGAAGCGTTACAAGTGTTCGCACTGTGACAAGGGATTCTCTTTGTCTGAAAAACTGAAACTGCATGAGAGAAGCCATGCTAAAGAGAAGCAGGAAACGATGCCCTCCAAGTGAGAAGAGGTTTAGTGAATTAGCTTCTCTGTGCAGTCAAAACCAGAAGCTATCTTGTCTATAAATCTGCACCAACCGGCCACATTGAGTGTGAGGATGAAGATCAGTATCCTTCAGTGTTGTTTTAGCAGTGAACAAAGTTTCTTTATTCATCAGTTTCAGTTGTGAGAGTTCCCAAAAGACGTTTCTTTACATCATTTTATTATGCATGTGTATTACTCTTATTTCATTTATTCTACTTTACGAAACTAGTTGTTTACGTAATGTGTTCTTATATGTATAAGACCTCTTTTAGACAAATTTTGATAAATATATATATGCAGTGTGTATATATATATATATATATATTAGGGATGTAACGGTATTGTAAATTGCGTTGTACCGCAATACGTACCGTGAAATTTTGATAGTTAGATCCCTATACATTTAAATTTTAACTCGTTTTTCATTGTATTGGAACATCTATATTTACTGTACTATGATGCAAGTTGTAGCTACTATCATGTGGTTTTGCGAGTGGTAACCACTTATCTTATGTTTTAAAGCGTTAAAGATAGAGATCTTTTCTCTGATTTTCATATTTTTGTATTTGTTTAAATTACATGCTGATTAAACAATCGTTTTATCTAACTGTTTGTCCTTTTTGTTGCTGGTTAATTCTACTTGCATCAAGAAACACTTGATCAAATATACAGCACATGCCCACCAACTTCTGTGTTTAAAGAGCCTGAAGTCACCGATATACTTGCTGAATAGATAAAGGAATATCCACATATTTATGATCGAATGATTAACTGCTCTTTTGTCATCACTGTCACTGTCAACAATGTGTGGTGATCGAAGTGAACGAAGAACAAATAACTTATAGCAGTGAGTATGCTGGGGACTGTAGTACTGCTTTTTATTTATTTATTTATTTATTTTCAGAGTTCATGGAACTAAATATATTAAGTGAATTTGAACAGAAGCCATAGGCAATCAATTATAGCTTTAGTCATATATTCTCAAATATACTATAGTGTACTATATGTGAGCTATACTAGCTCAACACACATTTTCTTGTGCATGTAGTATTTCACAGTAACTTTATTAGTGATACTATATCTTGAAAAATAAAAAAATCGGTTTTCTTGATTGTTTGAGAATCCGTTCATTAACAGTGCAATAGATTAGAATATTTTATAGACTACCCCTGCTCAGAAAGTGGCAGTATTTTGTTAACGCCATAACGCCAGTAACAGAGAAAGAATAGATTAGTTCTCCTTAAATTTGGAAGTGTTATGCCCAAGAGAATAAGAGTAGGTTACTTGATCTATAATCAAGTGGGGCAAATGTGATGAAGATGCAAAAACCAGATGCTGCAGATGTGGAGGAGAACATAGTGCTGCTTTTGGAGGACGCCCTATTCAAGGACAAGCTAGAGAGGTACAGTAAGTGTCATATGCTGATGCAGTTAGAAAGGTTAAGGAAAGTGAACTACAGTAGCTAGATCTAAAGGATGCTCATGTATCAAGTAACACAAATCTCTCTTTGGGGAAATGGTCTTTTGAGATTCCATCCTGTACAGCAAATCAAAAGCAAAATGAAATAAATACGTTGCAAAAAGATTGACAAAGATACATTAATACATTAAAGTGACAGAATTAAGACAATCGTTCAGGAAGCCTCAGAGCTGTTCAGGATAGAAGACGTTAAGGCGGAGATGATTCATGAGATGTGAAAACCTAATAATCATGATGGGCTATCCCAAGGCGACTAGCATAATTATGGTGCTTCATATGCTTCAGTGGAATGAGTTCGGGAAGATCCTAACGGATATGGAAGTTGTACCTGATATTATTTGTATTCAGATGCAGATCTTAGTAGTTTGTTTTTCAAATGAAACAGTAAGAGATTACTTGTTCAGAGAGATATCCATGATCAAATCAAATTTAGAGAGAATTTGAATTAGTGTGCAGTTTTGTTGGGTTCCAGCTCCAGTGCTTCAGTGCCGAATTATGACCCCCTGCCAGATTATGACTCTCCTAGTATTGTTAGGTTTAGTTTAGTGTTAGGTGCGGGGGTGGGTTTAGGATTACTATTGATTTCAACAAAGGGGAGTCATCATTTGGCACAACACCCCCCAGGGCACCATCGTTTAGATTTTTTTAATAATAGTTTGAGTTTTCAGTCTTTTCAAGATCCGTCACCCCGTTTTGTTCTGGGACCTCTAAATTTACAAATTAAGCACTGCCCAGCTCAGTGGAGGGTAATGAGAGAGCAGATCTGACTGCAAAAAATGCACGGAAAATAAAAGACGAGGTAATAATGAAAGCTCCATTTGGTAAAGGTGAGGCCAAATCATTATTTAAAACAAAAGTGAGAGAATCGTGGCAGAAGAAGTGGGACACCGATAACACAGGGCATCAATATTATAACATTCAGAAATCAATTAATATCAAAGCTTTTAAAGAGAAATGCAGAAAAGAACTCGTTTTTTTAATAGGGAAATGTGAATAAGATACAGTAAGTGTGATGACTAATGTTACAGAAAATGTGGAGCATATCATTGTGAAAGGTAAAAATCTTGCAAGAAAAGCTAGAACAAAGGGATTCTGGAACATGTACAGTACTATGCAAAAGTCTTAGGCCACTAGTATTTTCACCAACAAAAAATGTTTTAAGTTGGTTATTTCCATCTTTTGCTGGAGAGTGTCAGTTGGAAATATCAGTTTACATTTCCAAACATTGTTTTTGTCATTAACTGTAATAATGCAGTGAGATTATTGTCTACACAAGGAGTGGAGGAGGCTGTAGAAGGGCAACAACCCAGCAGCAGGACCGCTACCTCCACCTTTGTGCAAGGAGGAACAGGAGGATCACTGCCAGAGCCCTGCAAAATGACCTCCAGCAGGCCACAAATGGGCGTGTGTCTGCTCAAATGCTCAGAAACAGACTCCATGAGGGTGCTATGAGGACCCGATGTCCACAGGTGGGGGTTGTGCTTACTGCCCAACACTGTGCAGGACGTTTGGCATTTGCCAGAGAACACCAAGATTGCCAAATTCACCACTGGTGCTCTGTGCTCTTCACAGATGAAAGCAGGTTCACACTGAGCACATGTGACAGACGTGACGGGGTCTGGAGACGCCGTGGAGAACGTTCTGCTGCCTGCAACATCCTCCAGCATGACTGGTTTGACAGTGGGTCAGTAATGGTGTGGGGT
>JAUMHR010000049.1:16720293-16735674 GCA_032361145.1 Enteromius fasciolatus
ACATTACTTTGTTGTAAAGCTGCTTTGCAATGATATGTATCATGAAAAACGCTATACAAATAAATTTGAATTGAATTTGATTACAGATGGAAAAGCAAGTTGATTTTGCTGTGGTAGAGCACTGCATTTTAATGGATTTTTTTCTATAGGCCAAAACCAGGAAATGAGTTTGCACTTTACCACTTGTGGTTTACATTGTCCTTAAAGCAGTAGTTTTTTTTTTGAGGTTTGTGGTTAATTGTCAGAAGTAAGGTATGTGGTCAACACAATTTCTGGGTAGTTTTAGGTTTTCTTCTACAACATAATCTAGGCGTAATTGTACTTGTATTGAAAAAGGCTGTAGCAACAGGTGGTTAAGTTCATGGGGACATCAAATATCATTTTTATGATATAAATCAAAATATAATTTAATGTTGATAAAAACCAGACAAACACTTGCACTCAGTAGTCTGCTTTCACCGTCTCGTTGTATTTGTTTTACCATTGAGTTGAGAGCCTTGTTTTCTCTGTGGAGACTTTCTTTTTTCACTCAGGGGCCCGGGACAGTTAAGTGTTGGGATTACAAGAGTGTGTTCACAGAACTGGTAGATACTCCCAGTCTAAAAATAGGGCCAAGGAATTTACCCAAACCCATGAGACCAGTGTTACCACTCTCCCAAACACTGCAGCATTACAGGACGTGTGCCACCAGTTAAAAACAAAACATAAAGAACATTAAAGTAAAAGGTTACAAACAGCTCGTTGGTTTAACCTTTGTGGTATTAGTAGTGCAAAACGGCCTCTGCTTAACCTCAAACATGAGAAGTCAGCAGCTCAGAGAGAAGATTAAACTTGGTCAATCAGATCTTGGTCAATGATGCCAAAGGGCAGCAATACCAAGTCAGTCAAGTTCTTTCACTCATCATTGCCGCAGGAACTTTGCAGGTCGCTTTCAACAATTAAGCAGAATCACTTACCATTAAACATCTACCACAGTTTGAATTACACTTTAACCAAAACCTGTGGCAGATGCACACATGCAAAGTCTTTTCATTACATCATCGCCTGGTCAATTTCCAGACTGAAGTAGCCTAACTCAGCCTAAACCTCAGGTCAATAAATGCTTAGAATGTGAATTTGACACTTCAAATATCTTCGAAAATTGCTTGAAACTGGTTTTCAACATAATTTCCTTTCACACCCACTGCCGAGTCATTGCTTGATTAGGTAACAAGGGAACTGCTTTTGCTTTTCAACCTTTATAGCAGGGGTCACCACGTTCGGTCCTGGAGAGTTCAGTGTCCCTGCAGAGTTTTGCTCCAACCCTAATCAAACACACCTGAAGCTGCGAAGTAAGGTCTAACTAGGTCTACCTGAAACTTCCAGGCTGGTGTGTCGAGGCAAGTGCAGGACACCGGCCCTGTATAGTTTGTGTAGTCACCGGATCCCTCTTCCACACACCTGTTCACACTTCATCATCATTAGTAACAGCTTCACCTGAATTAATAATCAAGCCAAAGAGATCGTCAGTAATTTAGAGTGTTAATTTATATCACTGAAGTCAGAAGAGATTAGGATGCTATAAAACTCCTGGCTGCTAGTTCAGTTGGTTTGGACATCGGTGATTTATCAAACACGCTAGAAACAAGAGGGTTTTCAACAGTTCAACCCTAATTAAATGAATCAAACACTAGTCTCTGGAGTTTCCTGGATTACAGTACATGTGGATTTTAATATGAGGGTTGGCTGTATTTGGAGTTAGCATACTGCAATCTAGTGTGAAAAAAGCATTTATCTGCAGTCTGATTAATATTCTGTGGCAGATGTGATTTAAAGTGCATTTGTCACTTCAGAGAAGAACATTGCATTGAAGTAAACATTATGCAGAAAGCATTACCTGGGTGTTTTGTGTAGAAAATTGGTAAACAATGCATGGTATTAGGCATTTAGCACTTAGTCTTATAACTAGTCGCATACTTGCTTTAATCTCATTTGCAACGGCTTTCTCAGCCAGAGTCTCACCATCTAACTTACTGCAGCTTCACTTCATGTGTGCCTGCCAATCATAGCTGTGAAACCTGACCGTCCTTCCTAGGATCAGTTTTATGCACTGATGAATCTCACACATATTTGACCAAAAAATGAAATAAAAAGAGGCATTATGTTTTGTTTGAAGAGAAAATGAATCCAGTTTCTGAATTAAGCATATTTTTCAAGTTTTTATAATTTATACAAACTTTATGTAGTACAGAAGCAATCTTTACAAAAGAAGAAATCTAAGCTTTTAAACATTAAGGACAGTACAAAAAAAGTATCAAAAACTGCTGAAGATGTACAAGTAATTTTTTTATTTTTTTTAAATATATCGTAATGGACGAGATTTGACTGCAATCTCATTCTCCCAAGGTTGTCTGGTGATTAAGATAATATGAAAGCCACAAATAAAACAGCAGTCTGTTCTTGAACAGGTGAAAGCATGTCAAATGGACACTAGAATGATGAATAAAAGTTTGAAGTAAACAAAATAGGTTGTGTTTATTTGACATAAATTAACATACAATACAGACAGAGTGTGAAAGGACATGCTCAACGAAACGTCTCGATAATAGTCGGCTACATGTTATAGACGCTAAAAAAAGAGTTCACACTAGAACTATGCGTTTATCTATTGATAGTGTGGCACAATGCAACAGAACTATCAAAAATGACACCAACAGTATTTTTCCACACGTACACAAAAAAGTGCATTTTAAAGCCCCCACAAGCAGAGTACACACAATTTTGGTCAAGTTCTCTTGTCTAAGCCATGAAACAAGTAGTACTTCAATATGCCTCGTTACAGAACCGACTTATTAATACATACAAATAAATTAATGCTTAAGGCATGAAATGAGCATGAAACTATAACCGTGTTCTGAAAGACCTACAGCAGATAGACGCATCACTTCCATGGACTATACTACAAGTGCACTTTTGTCAGTTTAATTATATAAGGCAGGCAGAAATTGGTCCGACTTCTTTTCCCCCTGGAATGTTTTCCTCAAATTGACTAAAATATCAGATATTATTTTGAGTTTGACTGCCAACTTGGTTCACATTAAACGGTTTCAGCTTTGCAAAGCTTTTTTGTCTTTCTCAAGTGTTTTAATATCTAACTGTGCCCACTGAAGTCATTTATTGGAGCATCATTAATCCTGGTTATTGACATCGACAATGTAAACTTCTAGTAGCCCACAGGAATAACATTCAATAGGCCTTGTGTGAAATATGAATAAAAACCGAGCCTTTGTGCTTGACAAGTGACAGGGCACGTATGCAAAACCTTCAATGAAATACAAGCGCGCAGTGACTCTGGCGAAAGCTTCTAGATTACACACTCAAGCTAAAAATACTGCACTACATATAGGCCTAGTACGAGCGAGACTCTGTAACAGATTTAAGATGAATCCTTTTTCGGGGCGGCAACTGGAAGGCTGGAAGATTACGGCTTTATAGCTCCACTTCCAACACAGACAAACTAAACGGGGTGCGTTACTTTTTTTGTTTGTTTTCTTAAAGGGAAATGAACATTCTGCCATTTACTCACCCTCACATAAAGCATATCACCTTCTTGTATGTTTTGTTGGCATACAATGAAAGACAACAAAGTCCAGTGTTGGACTTCTGGACTACTGACCTTCTCGGTATGAACAAAAGCAGTTCCTCTTTTGTGCAAAGGAAAGAGGTCTGATACAACATGAGGGCGATTAATGATGACAATATTTAATTTTCAATCGCTTTAAACTGAAGCTCAAACAGGCGTGTGCATTATAAAAGCTGGATATTGCAGTTGGCAGTGACTCTGGCAGCTCTGATCCATAATGGATCCAAGACCAACTCATTTGGTCTCATTATCTGTGGCACACTATTGATCCAGGATGGCACTGCAAAAGGAAGAGAAAAGGCAAAGGATATTAAAGCAAGCCACTCCGTGATATCCATTTTAGAGGCATGAAAACAGAAAATGGCACTTAAGTCCAAATGACCTACAGCTGAAAGAAATACAAATTAAATAGCCCTTGCGGTAGAAATCTTGTAAACATGCGCCTTTTTGCGGTAAATCTTCCTCAGTTTCTACGCAAGTAATCCTCCCACCAAGTAACAAGGCATTTCCTCTCAGAAGAAAACAGAAAATAAGCCCGAAAGACAGGAGTTTTAATGTGCTTGTATGCTTGAAGAGTCAAGCGATGAAACACAGCGCGAAGCTTGGAGCGTAGCTGGATCTCACACCGCCTGCAGGCCTCGCTCATGGCCATCCAGCTGCACCTTGATTTTGTGCAGTTCTTCGATCTCCTGATGGTGCCGTTCTGTTTTGTGGCGCACTAGCGAGCGGTAGAAGTGAATGGTGAACACCACAAAGATCAATCCAACTGGCACCATGATGATGGTGGAGGCCAGAGCCGCCTGCCAGCCGCTGTGGCCCGGCTGACCCACGGGAGAGCTGCAGTTCTGCTTGAGGGCCAGGACTGACGCGGATTGCGCCCCGGAGTCAACCGGCAAGAACTTTATCCAGCAGAGAAGCACCACCTCTGCCAGGAACAGAAGGATCCCCAGAGCGGTGGAAAAGCCCCAGGCCAGCTCAATATAGTGGTGCATCCTCTCGTGGGGAGACTCGGAGACAGAGTTGAGATTGTGGATGTTGCTTACGGCTTCCACATTGGGCAGGATGCAGGTGCTGATGAGGAGGGCGAACAGGTGCACGGCCACCAGCACTGTGGTACATACACTGAAGGCAATGAGCAGCACCCGGGGGTAGTTATACTGCATCTCCAGCTGCACCTCCACCATGGCCACCTGCTCACATCAGAAACTTATTAGAAAAGAATCCTGGAAATGGTCACTCAGGATGTTACAAATGGTTTCCTTTTTAATATAAATGCCTTTTGACCTTTTTATTCATCAAATAATCCTGTAAAAAAGTTTAACAGTTTAAAAAAATAAATAAGTAAAGCGCACTGTTTTTTTAGCACTGATAAGATTTTTTGAGCAGCTTAGAATGATCCTGCGACACCAAAGGATTAATGATGCTGAAAATTCACAGTAATAAATTACATAAAAAAAGAAAAAAAAGAAAAATGACTTCAAATTGTAATATTTAGCAATGATACTTTATTTTTGACCTAATAAATCAAATCAATTCAGCCTCAAGTAACACAGACTTCAAAAACTTTGACAAGTCAGTGTCCTTTTTTTATTTATTTATTTTAAATGGTGCTGTCGAAAGGTTAATCGCGATTAATTGCATCCAAAATAAAAGTTTTTGTTTACATAATATATGACTGTGAACTGTATTTATTTATTTATTTATTTATTATCAATGTATATCTAAATACACACGTTCTGTATATATTTAAAAAATATTTATGTATATACATTGATATAATATATTTTATATATAACATTATATAAATATAAGATATAATCAGAACACACTTTTCTTAAATATATACATGCATGCGTTTGTATATATATATATATACACATAATATGAGTGTGTACTGTGTATAATAATTGTGTAAACAAAAACATTTATTTTA
The DNA here is from genome assembly GCA_032361145.1 of Enteromius fasciolatus. NCBI lineage: Eukaryota > Metazoa > Chordata > Actinopteri > Cypriniformes > Cyprinidae > Enteromius > Enteromius fasciolatus. Next base: position 16,725,849 of record JAUMHR010000049.1, read on the forward strand.
AATGCGATTAATCACGATTGTTTGACAGCACTAACTTTAAATTAAATAAAGTGTTTATTTATGCAGAATTGCCAACTAAAAAAAAATTAAATAAAATTCCATAGTATATGGAAATAATTTAGAAATTAAGCTCAATAACTGCTGCCCACTCCCACCAATCACTGCAAGTAATGCAGTTATTTTTGCACCCTCTTGTTTTTTAGTTGTTTGGCTTCTATGAGAAGAGGACAGCATTGTACACAGGAAGGGGGGAGGGTCAGGAAAGGTCTGCTTGGTTTTATAACTCTACTGAAGAATGTCTGAAATCCCTATGGAGAAAGTGAATGTGAACAATACTTCCGGTCAAGTGTTATACTGGGTCTTGGCCAAAAGTGGCTAGAAACAGTAAGTTCCCTCTGACAATGATTCAAGACAATTTTATCTCCAAACCATCTGATGCTTCTTTCAACAACCCACAACCTTTATTTGAAGTTTAGCAACAGTTTCCGGGTACATTCACTGACAAACAGGCTACACTGATAACTGATAGTGTCATACACTCACCATGGCAAAGCCAGACAGCAGGGCTGAGGTTCGGCTGGAGGCTTTGAGCTTGGCCCGGCTGAGGTACAGTTTCCTCCATGACAGAGCCTGGACCGAGTGGTGGTTGGACGTGACCAGCTCCAGATAGCTGCGCCGAACCCAATCCCTGTAGTCCATCCCACCGCCATCCTGCACTCGCTCTGAGCCCCCGGGAGCGGGGGAGCCCATTGGCACGCTGAGCTCACTGCTCATAGTAACTGTTAATAACAGTTTGTAAAGATAAAATCATATAACATTCACATAAAAGCAGTGCAGCCATTTGCAGCTCGTCGAGTGTCAGTCACATCTATCAGTACAAAAACAGTGTTACGCTGTTTGATATCGCAAAACGGTATTTGTTATCATATTATATTAACATATTAGCGTAATCAGAAACACTGTAGTGCAATTTATTGTACGGTTTACTATAGATTTGCCTAGAGAAGCTAGAAATTGTAAGTCTAACACATTCTACACTGAAATATTCAAATGTAAAATTGGGATGTGAAATTAACTAATCATACTTTCACAAGACGTACCAAAAATGGACTAGATACAGTGGTCTCGTACTTCTATATCAATCATGATTATTCCATTGTATTCTTTGTAAAGTATTTTGTAAATACCATGGTATATGAATATGTTACTCATTCAGTAGCATGGTACTACTATCTGATACATAAGAATATTACTATTTGTTACACAAGACCTATATGTGATAAAATAACAGAAATTATTTTTGTGAAACATACTGTACCTGATTGGCCTTGCCCTGATTTAGGACTGGTTTTCATCACACATCTCTGGATAAACTGAAAATTAATGTTAAATAATTACAATTAAGAATGAATTGATCTTGTCTTGGGCTCTATGGTGCTCTATGCACATGGTCACTCCACAAACTCATTATATAAATAAAAGGTATATAAAAAACAAGCAAACATATAATAATAAAAGAACATAGTAAAAATATAAAAAACAATACATTTTAAATATTACACAGACTTATCAAATAGAATACAAATTAAAAAACAACATGTCTTGATGCCTTGCAGGCAGATTTATTTTCCTACACTGACTGCTCTCACAAGAACTCCCCTTATCTTACTCCTCACAGACACTGAAAGCAAATATAGTGCATCCCAGCATCAGTATGGCACTGATTTCTACTACAGACTGGTAAAACGTAAAATAGAAAGATATATTTTCTGATCCACCTCATGCGAGTCTAGGGCTGTAGCTAATTGTGTTAAATGCAAAAACACTTCAATAGGCCTGGTTAACATTTTTACATGTTATTTAAAAAATGATCAGGGCCCAGCGTTCCTAGCTATGGCCCCGTGTCTATACAAAAAATAAATCTTGTAGACTGTGTTAATCATTTAAACAGATTGGAGCATGTTTCATTTGCTGGTTCATTAATAAGGTAGAGTGACTATTAATCTTTCTAACCTCCTAAGTGATACAGAACGAGTTGTGTCATCAAAAATATAAGAGCACGTATAAAATTACCTTGAATAACAACACATTTAGTCAACTAACTGAATACAGGAAGCTGCTATATTTTCAAGTGTAGTCTTTTAGAGTGCTAGGTAAATATCATGGTACATAACTATAGTAATGATTTAGCAATATGCTCTGTATCAAAGAATCATTATATTAATGTTACCATCGGACACCATCACTGTACAAAATGGTATTTCCATAATATTTAAGGTAAGTTAGCACCTTCTTCTGAAGTCAGATCACACAATAGAACCACAATACATTTCACATGCTTTCCACATTCCTCCAACAGCGTGTGGTTATTTTTAAAGATGAATGTAGCTGCGGTGTGTGTTGGCTACTGAAACGAGCGCCACGTCAGACGCGAAACAGAATAAACCCGCAGGAAAAAAGGTTGTTAGACAACAGCCGCTGTGTAAATGTATACGTCTAAACAAGGTGTGTTTCTGTGAGGTCGACTTATTAACTTGCAAATAGGAGCACAATGAACGCCAGGCCACAGATGTGTTTGTCAGCACACACAACTTCCCTTCCAAACCCCCACAAGCACACAATAAAAACGCATCACCGATCACCCTGCACAGCTGGACCGAAATCATCTCTGCCCTCGTAAACAACTCACCTTTGCTGCCAATCACTTGCTGCGTTCACATCCACATGAGAGCCGACAGAAAGTGGATTTGAGAGAGAAATGGACGTTGACAGCCAAAGCTGGAATCGCTTTTCCGCTCAGCGACGTCCGATTCCTCGGCGAATCGTTCTTTTGAGTCGGATCTTTATGATACGTTATGTCTATGGGTTCACGATTTGGACTGAATCGGTCTGTGCGGTTCTCGAGTCACCAGTTCACTGAACTGAGAACAGTCTCTGCGATGACTCATAACGAGCCAAAAACAGAAACGTTTCAAATAGAGTCTACTGGAAATCTGTTTATGATTTTATCAACCGAGAGAAATCAGACTATAAATACTGAAGATTAATTTTCCGTAATGCAGATACGAATTATATAAGTTCTACAGGTTTTCATGAGACGACGTTTGGCTGCAAGAACCAAAAGGGAAATACTATTATTAGTTTAAAAATGTATTCGAAAAAAACAACAACATAAGCACAACGATATGTTCATGTACATATGTCTGTTTATAACAGGTAACACGCTAGGAGAGGCAATGTCAAATGTTAACTAAGAGCTGACATAAAATTACTGATTCAGTTGTTTGAATCGGTTCTTGAATTGAATCAATCGAAGGAACCGGTTCGAATACGTTAATCAGGCTTCTGTAGCTGTCACGTGATCTCTCCTTCGTTCTCCACGTGATGAGGGTGTGCCTCTTCATATTCGGTTAAAGCGTTTATTACTTCGCAGTTTATGTCTTTAATTATTATTTTTTTTTTTATAGCTAAAGCATGTCTAGAGCTGGAAACGTGATTCCATTATTAAATAAACAAAAAGAAAGACAGAAGAAAAAAAACAGGCTAGTTTTTATAAAAGTATATGAATTATAAATGAGATCGTACTGCAAACAAAATATCAAACCACAAATACAAAGTGGCATCCGTAAGCAAATTATGCTAAAGCCTTTCTCCAAACTACCTTGAATCTTTTGAAGTCAGTTTCCGTCATGTTCAATAGATGCCTAACTTTAAGCAGTTTACCAAAATGTCACCATACGAACAGTATTACTTTAAAACCAACAAACAGGGAACAGAAGCAAATCAAGAAAACACAAACATTCTCATCCAGAATTTTATAATGCCCAAAAAATGCGTATTTGGCATCTAAGTAATGCAAACTCAACATCAAAAATAAAACAAATTACAATAAAATGATCCCATCTTTGATATCAATCTGGGTGTGTCATGCCACAATTTGGCCTTTTTATATAAACAAAGGAATATCTTAATATGTGCATGTTAGTCCTTCTAAATCATCCAAAAACTACTGTACATCATTCATTACAATAAATCATCAGTAAAGTCAAGTCAATACCTAGACTCCACCAGTAGGGGTCAAACTGGGGCAACAAATCTGCAGCTCTTGAGAACAAATGAGCAGAGAACACACCAAGGTTCCTTTTCTTGAAAATCGTTTAAAAAGGAGAAAAAAGAAAGCACAGGCACAACATTACAAGACAAAATGTTATGGACTCCTCCAGCAGTTCAGTTCGTATTTCAATGGAACTTTTGTCATTCGTGGTGAATTTCAAATAAATTCAGGTAAACAGATCTCATGGTCTCTCAAGGTTGGCATTCTTTTAGAAAATTAACTAACCAAAATGATCAGAAGACCACAGGTGGGTAGAGTTTAAAAACTTCAATACAAACATGAACATCTCTATAAACACTGTTTGCTGGAGAGAGAAAAACAGCTATGTATATTCTATGCTGTGTTAAGAGGCCCAAGGAAAAAAAACCAAACAAAAAAAATCAAGCATTAAATCTACAACAAACTTTTAAGCTCATACGGTTAATTAATGTGAAATGTCAAATGGAATTTTGAATGAGTGTTTTTCATAAGGCAGTCGAATTCTATTCAGAATTCTTTCAAAGATTTTTGTGTTCTCCAAAAAGTTCAAGCAATTCACTCATATTTCAGAAGAAAAGCAGTATATGGCAGTCTGAAGAGCATCTTCTGCAGGAGTCTGGAGTGCAACGACTCGTCCCACTGCTGACAGTAACACAATGAAATCACTTTGTAATTTTAAGGCTGAAAGTTTTACAGAAATCACAGTGCACTACACAAACATAACAGTGCGAATTGCAAGCATGACACCCATAATCTGCAGAAAAACGTGACTCAAAATGTGATACTGACACAGTGACATAATATGAGTTAAAGGACACCTGTTGAACATCCTGGTTTTGGTTTGACTTTGAGCCTCAAAATCTACAGCATAGAAAATGACCAACAACTATGAATATGACATCAAACTCTGAAGCTCTCTCCTTTGCCATCAATGTGCCGGAGACGCAGGTAGACGTCTGTGCCGATGCCCTGCATCGACTGGATGGCCAAGGAACCTCCCAAGTATTCGGCGTACGCCCGAGACGTAGGCAAGCCAAAGCCAAACCTGGAAGAGGAAAACAAGTGGCATCACATCCCATCCTAATTTATCAAAATACTCAAACCTTAAACTGTGCCAAATAACAAACTAGTGCAAGCAGAAAAACTCATTTTAATTAGAAAAACATTTCAGTTGCAATCTGGTCTTCTGCTCGGAGTGAGGAGCGCCGGCACGACACTTTACACTAACAGATCCAGATCAAACTGGCTACATCTGGATCATGTGGAGCAGCAGACCACTTTAGCTACTACTATCCTGATCTTGCAAGAATGAACAGAATCTGCAAAGTCAGCTGCTGCATGTGGACAAGGCATAAATATTTACTCTTGAAGAGGTGAAAAGCATGTTGTTATTGAACAACATAATCTCAAACAGTCCATTAATAATTTACATATAAACCCAACCATTTCACCAAACCTTTGAAGCAGCTTTTAATTTGAGCTTGCGCTTTTTTTTTTTAGGTGTAGATCCTCTTACCCATGCATGGGTCCAGACTGGGGGCCGCTGTTGGTCATGTTGTCAAAAAGGTTGCTCATGCGGGGATCCTGTGTGCTCTGTTCAGCTGTGCTGAAGTGGTAATCCATCACCTGATCTAAAATGCTGTGAGGAATTCCACCGCCACGGTCTGAGATCCTGCAAAGTAATAGGAACATCACTCTGCTGTTCAAGGCAAATCAGTGTCATTTACTTGTGCAATGCATTTACATATATTTGAAACAATTTTGTACGTAAAATTATAATTGGATTCTTAAGCAGTCTGAACAGCCAAAACAATTTTAATTCATTAGTGTTAACGGTAACACTTTATAATAGAGATGGGACAATACATCTACTTCCCGATTCAATTTTATCACAATACTTGGGTGCCCATACAATATGTATTGCATTTTAAATAAAATGCATTTAGTGCAAAATGTACTTAAAAAAATAAAAAAATTATATAAGCTACTTTTTAAAACAGTTGGTTATTTAAAATAAGCGTTCTTTGAATATTTGAAAGTTTACAGAAAATAGTTTCTCTGCATTATTGCCGTTTGATTATTACTGATGAGATCAGACGTTAACTAATCATTCATTCAGAACGCTGTGCTTCTATGAGTCAAGAGAGAATCGCAATTTCTTTTCTCCCACCCCTACCTTATAATTAAGTTCATTAGTTAACATTGTTTACTAACATTAGTAAACAAACTAAGAATGAACAATACTTCTACAGTATTTATTAATCTTAGTTAACTTAATTTCAGCATGTACTTATGCGTTATTAAAATTTGTGTTTGTTAACATTAGTTAATGCACTGTGAGCTAACATGAATAAAAAAGGAACAATTGCATTTTCATTAACAAAGATTAATAGTTTAATAAATGTATTGTTTATTGTAAATGTATTGTTTGTTCATGTTATTTAGTACACCAACTAATCTTAACAAATTGTAAATTAAATAGTAAATGTGTTACCGAGTTAACAACTTACCCCCTCGAACATATGAATGAAAATCAGCATGAAATAATCTGTTTAAGCCTTTTAGGGTCCATTCAGCATGTATGTGAAATGTAATGATGTTGGCTGACACGAATGTTTACATTTCTTTTGTTTTTACCAAGGATTTGTTGACCCACGGCCTAAAGTGACGTTATTGTTATGAAATAACACCTGATCAGTTTTTATTAGTTGTAAATAAGCTGCCCAAAACAATTATTTATATTGAAGCAAAGTCAAAATTACCTTAAACTTTATGCTGTAGTTTCCCGAACAGGGTTTAAGACTAGTCCTAGATTCAAATAAATGTTAAGAGCTGTCTAAAATGGAAAAAGCTTGCACTGAGATATCTTAAAATACATTATTGTCATTGTTCGGTCTTAAAATGCTCACAAATAATGCATTTTTATAAGACATGTTTCTAAAAATTCTTAAATGTCCTAAATTAGCAAAGGTCTAGTCCTGGCTTAATCCAATTCCTAACCGGGAAACCGGCCCTATGAGACTTAGATTATTACATTTATCCTTGGTTTCACAGACAAGGCTTAAACCTAGTCCTAGACTAAATATAAATCTGAGCAGTTCCAACTGAAAGAAACTTGCATTAAACTGTTCTTAAAACATGTCAGTGCCTTCGTTTTGTTCTAAGATGCACACCAGTAATGCTTTTTTCAAAGGCATGTTTATAAAATTACTCAAAAGTCCTAACTATGGCCTAATCCTGGTTTAGGCTAAGCCCTGTCTGTTACACTGGGCCATAGACTACATACACATTCAAAAGCTTGAGGTTTGTTAGATTTAATGTTTTTAAAATTAAATCTTATTTTTAACACGGCTGCATTTATTTGTTCAAAATAATACAGTAAAACCAGTAATATTGTGAATATTTTAAAAAATTATACCTAAAGCTGAATTGATAAATAAGCAGCAGCCAATACTTCAGTCTTCAGTATCACATGATCCTTTAGAAATTACTCTAATATCAATGACCTAATTTTAAATGACTGATTTTTTTATTTTATCAATGTTTAATTTTATTTTACAAATGTTACAGCCATCTAATATTTTGGTGAAACCATGATACACTTTTGCAGGACTTGAATGGAATGAATAGAAATGTCAAAAAGAACAGCATTTATTGAAATAGTAAAGACTCTTATAATGTTCTAAAATATCACAGCCATGCTTGATCAATTTAACGTGTTCTTACTGAATAAATATATATCTTTCAAAAATAACATTCTACTTGGTAGTAATACATACATAAACATACAACATCAAAACTGTTCCTGTTGAAATTGTAAGGTGAATGATCCGGTTTCATTCTTTGACCTTGTAAAACTCTGTAAACATCAAATACAGCCTGAATTTACACTGGACCAAAAGCCTAGAAACAGAGAGGACTTTGCATCCTCTATTCAGACGCAAACATCACTGAAATCAGTAAATACAGACACAGAGATTCTGCTTCCATAAGTTTATGGTAAAATAAACATTGTGCGTAAGTAAATATGCTCAGTATGGAAAGAGGTTTTAACCAGACTGCTGCGTGTGCACAGTGGGATAATGGACCTGGTTATGCAGCAGCACTCCACATGATGAGGTCTCTTTGCAAAGAAGAGCTCAAATATCTACTAACTAAATGCTTCACTTTGCAGAAAAAAGCCTTAATTCCATTATGCTGAGTTTACAGCGGATCCACCACACCTAAAAGCCTAAGTGATAAATAATCAAACCGTTTCCCCATGACATCTCACTCCGCTCTCTTTACATTTTGTACTCCAAACAACAAACTGGTTGTGTTTTGGTGTGAATAGTCAGCCGGCAACTCAAAGGTTTCATTTTAAAACTCATTTGTACGTAATTTCATACTACTGTATGTGTCATCATGTGGTTTAATAGCATTAGCTTATTACAGACTTACCTTATGACAAAGTCCGTGTCATTGTTGGCGATTGTGACCACAACATCAGGCACATTGTACGGAGTGTCCAAGTGACTCTCCATTGTAGCCCTGAAGAACACAAAAGAATCCATTCATGAGCATCTGATCACAAACTTGTGATGAAAACTCAGGCCTGAAATAACTGAAAACTTCTCTTCTGACTGAGAAACCAGATAAAACACGAGCAGGAAATTGTATGCGACAGGGATTGGAAGACACTGGAAGTATCTTCTTGCGCCGAAATAAAATTGTCTTTGTGGGTATTATGATGTATACAGTGCATACAGTGCTGATATACATCTACTACCATTAAGATAAGACAAATACTCTTATTTAAACACTAAGGGCAATTTTACAGTTTGAGTTTGCAACAACGCGTGCCCTCTTTTAGCATGAAACTAACATAACTTTCCACTTTTTTTTGTGAAAGCGATCTAATCTTTTGCACTATTTATTAACTCTGGCTCAATTTCTCCTTGAGTATTTGGATTAATGTTAAAATCAGAATACTGTTAGTTAATATTAATATTTTTGCAAGAGAAACTCCAAAAAACTCCTATATTCATAGTGGTCATTCTTTAATAGATGAAAAGTGTTTACACATTCCTATTTCACCCTTGCTTGCATGTACTGTGCATGAAGTAAATAGTAAACATGATGTTATTTTTAGAAGCAGAGGAACAGAGTCAATTATTTTTTGCCATAGGCAAAAGAAATGTCAGATTCTGCTGAGAATATCCAAAATATCACAAGAACAAATAACACTGGCAGTTTCTAGTTCTAGGCTCATCTGTAGATTGTTTTGGATAGTTTGCAACCGTCATAGAAAACCTGTATCGTACCATTGAACTTGGACTGAACTTGGCAGACAGTCAGTGGGGGTGACCTTATACCAACGTTAGTAAGATATCAAATATCACAGAGAGAGAGAGCGTTATGGATACAATTATAAAGACCTCATATGTTATATGAGCAAGTATTCTGGTCAGTTGTTAGGGCACTTTTTCATAGTTGCGTACTGGTCAAAAGTCACAAGGGGGCCCAGTCTTAAAGGAACACTCCACTTTTTTTGGAAATAGGCTCATTTTCCAACATCCCTAGAGTAATACAGATGGGTTCACCGTTTTTGAATCCATTCAGTCGATCGCCGGGTCTGGTGGTCCCAAAATTAGCATAGCTTTGCATAAATCATTGAATCCGATTAGACCAGTTAGCGTCGCACTATAAAATGACTAAAGATTTTCGATATTTTTAAATTTATTTAAACCTGTT
>JAUMHR010000049.1:16748081-16768190 GCA_032361145.1 Enteromius fasciolatus
TTGGATCCACTCATGCCATTTGCATTTGACTAGGCTTATATACTGTTATAAATTGGGTTCACTGAACACATGGACACGTGTGTTTTCAGTTTTGAGTGGTAGTGTGTAAATGATGAAAACAGTGTGTTACTTGTGTTTAACTTCTGTAGCCTGTGTTCACTATTCTGGGTAAATGTGATCTGTGTTTGAGAATGTGTTTAGAGTTGTGGTAAATGGGAGATTCAGAGTTGCAAATTGTGTCCTAACCAGATGAATAGTGTTTAAAATTTTGACAACTGTGGGATTGATTTGATGAAAGAGTTTTGGTAGTTGACAGTTTAGTTTTTACAATGGGATGTAGTGTTTTAGCAACTCAGAAAAACTGTAATGTTATGTTGTATAAATAAAGAAGCGTATTCTATATGAGATAAATTAAATCCCACTGACTAAAATCCTGCTATCATATACTTCATTCTACTTCATTCACCGCACGCAGCTCAAAACAGAAATGAACATCAATAGAACTATTGTTATATACATAACCTTATAATAAGGGCACTACTGTAAAAAATGTTGTGAATTCTTAGGGTTTTGATGACGTTTAATGTTATCGACTATAAAAACCTGTAGTGGGCAACATTTATATATTGTCACCTTTAAGGTTGATATGTCTCCTTACATACGTAACCTCGGTACCCTGAAAGGAGGGAACACTGCGTGGCTTAAGCTTGGGGGTTATCCAGTCTAAATAAAGCCAGTCTCAAACTTCTATTCTCTGCGAAGTCTTGCCCTGGCTATCATTTCCGAGCGTTCTGTGGACCGTGGACTGTTGACCTGGATTTTGATTGTTTGCTGCCTGCCTCAACCTTGCTCTCCCTCCCTGAACTGTGATTGTTTGCTGCCTGCCCCGAAATCTGCCTGTGTACCTCAACCTTTGCCATTGCTCTGTTTGCCGGTATTTGACCCTGCCTGTACGACCTCTCTAATAAATAAGCTGCATATGGATCCGCACGTCTCTGTCTTGTTCGTCACACTAGCCTCTTCTGAGTGAAAATTGTTTCCTAGCTATTTTCAAGTAAATCTTACTCCAGTTGTTTTTCTGTGAGGTCTGTTGTGCAGTAAAAACCAATACTAATCCTGAATATCAAGGTTGTGCAACAATCAACATTTAAATGAATAACTAGAGAAACTCTTACAGCCACAGACATAACAGGATCCCTTATTCTAACTTTATCATGACCTACTGACTGAACTCATGAAGTGTTTTTACTCACTGCTTTTAATTTTAACATATGATTCACACATTTTACATTTCACCATGGTGAGTAAAATATAAACAGTGATTTGGCAATTCGGAAAGTGTCCTTTGAGGAAATTAGATAATGGTCATTATTCTTGGATTTTTGTTATTAAAGCACAATATTTCTTAGAGGTTATTAGTCAGTCTTTATGGTAATCTATGAACAGTAACAATGTAAGCACTATCTATGTGTCTATATTCACAATCTCCACATATGTTGTCTTAATTTAATAGGTAATTTAGCACATTAATTAGATAAATTAATTGATTAAAATTATTAGCGCATTTAAAAAACATCCAGACATCAATTTAAAAAAAACAACAACAAAAAAAAATAAAAAAACAGGAAAAGAAGTGGGTGTGTGTACGGGAGTATGTGGGAGAGAAAATGTCATGAAGGAATCATGCAGACCACGAGTCTTTCACAAATTTCTTCATTTCTTCCACATTGTTGGGAGTTCAATAATGACTCAGAGCCAAAATGTTGATATGGTAACATGCTTTTTGAAAAAAATTCAGTAAGGAATCTTTACTTAAGGTGTTCATGAATAGCGGTATTTTTGTTTATTTATTATTATTATTTATATATTATTATACTTTTTTTGGTATAAATTTGCCTTGTATCTTAATAATAATAATAATAATAATAATAGCAATAGCAATATAATTTGTAGAAAGACCATGTGAGGAAAGAAACTAAATATAAATTAAATGTGACAATGGCTGAGTTTCTACTTCATGAAATAAAGAACATTCTGTAAAAATGTAAACTTGATATGTTTAAACACTGACAGTAAGGCCATGTAAAAATGTAAAATCATAGCGATATTACTGGCTGAATTCAAACGTTGAAGCTCTCATAATTTTGCTTTTAAATATTTACTGTACTGAAGCCAGTTAAAAAAAGACTGTATTAAATGTTTTCTTACTCTTAAAGTTAAATGTCTAGACCAGAATTATTTTTATGCAGTCCTTTTCATAATTAATATTAGTCCAGAGCATATATGATTCCTTCCATGTTTGAAAGCTGCAAAGAATTTATTTATTTTATTTTATTTTTTTGATGTTTTGCATTTTGTGGTGTGTGTGGTTATGTATGTCATCACTACTGTTCCAAAACCCCCTGTGAAATCTAGCTTGAGAAACTCTGTCACTATAGGAAAATAAATGTGAAAATGATTATAAAGTTTTTATAAAATGACTTAAGTGGTGTTTCATAAACGTAAGAATCATGTCTGTTTCCAACTAGCAATATTCAATGATGTATAACTACAAAGCTATTTGAAGTGATCAAAAAGAGGAATAAGCCATAAAAGGCCATGACCACTTGAAAAAGAGTTTGTTTTTACATTTGCTTCCTTCTCTTTTTCAGTAAACAAGGACCTCTAAAGACAAAGATGTGAACGTGAGGAACTGCTCATAGAGAATGTCTGCATTAACTGTAAGCCAACAATGACAAGAGGTTATGCCAGTCAAGCACACCACCAGCATGGCCCTTTAACCAACTTTGGGTGGTTTTGGCAGTGTGGGCAGGTGCCAAATCCTGCAGGAAAATGAAATCAGCATCTTTAAAAAGCTGGTCAGCAGAAGGAAGCATTGGGTGCTCCAAAATTTCTTGGTAAACGAGTGCAGTGATGTTGGTCCAACACCAGCAGATGACATTGCACCCCAAATCATTACAGACTGTGAAAACTTAACACTGGACTTCATGTAACTTGTAGCTTCTACACCCTTCATCCAGACTCTAGGACCTTGGTTTCAATATGAAATACAAAACTTGCTCTCATCTGAAAAGAGTACTTTGGACCACTGGGCAACAGGCCAGTTATTCTTCTCCCCAGGTGAGACGCCTCTGACATTGTCTGATTCAGGAGTGGCTTAACAAGAGGAATGCGACAATTGTAGCCAAATCTTTTGACATGTCTGTGTGTGGTGGCTCTTGATGCCTTGACCACAGCCTCAGTCCATTCATTGTGAAGTTCACCCAAATTCTTGAATTGATTTTGCTTGACAATCCTCATTAGGCTGCAGTTCTCTCAGTTGGTTGTGCATCTTTTTCTTCCACACTTTCCTTCTACTCAACTTTCACAGCCAGCTTCTTTGGCAATGAATGTTTGTGGGTTACCCTCCTTGTGAAGGGTGTCGATGATTTTTTTCTGCACAACCGTCTTCCCCATGATTGTTTAGCCTAGTGAACCAACCCGAGAGACCATTTTGGAGGTTCAGGAAACCTTTGCAGGTGCTTTGAGTTGATTGGGTTTTTGTTAAATGAGATCCTAAATCATCACAATTAAATGAACCAAAGACTTAAACTACTTTATTCTGTGTGCACTGAATTTATTTAATACACAAGTTTCACAATTTGAAAAAAATAAAATAAAATGAACTTTTCCACAACATTCTAATTTATTGAAATGCACTGTATAGTGCTCATTGACTTCCATAGTATTTTTTATGGAAGACATTGGATACCAGCAACTGTTTGATAACAAACATTCTTTAAAATATCAACTTTAGTGTTCAACAGAAAGAAGAACCACCTTATAACTCTTTTAAACTATTAAATAATTAAAAAACAGTGAACCGAAACATGTTCAGTTGTCAGACAGGACTGGAACTACAAATAAGACTGGCTTCTAGGATCAGATGAAACTAAAAAAAATGTTTTTTTTTAACAGCAATCACTCAAGATGGGTTTGGTGAACGCATGGATAAAAAGTACTCCATGTGTACAATGAAATAAACTGCTGTGTTTTTGATGTTGTGGCTCTATATTTCAGCTGGAGGTCCTGGACATCTTGTTTAGACACATGGCATGGATTTGATCAAATACAAACACATAAAAATCTAAAACTGACTGACTCTGTTAGAAATCTTATAATGGGCCATTGTTGGGTCTTCCATCTGGACAATAATCCAAAACAAACATCAAAATAAACACAAGAATTCCTCTTTTCTCTTATCAGGTGTTCTCCAAAGTCTTCAGGCATTACAGGAGAAAACTCAGAGCTGTTATCTTGGGAAAAGGACATAGCAGTAATTGGGTGCCAATAATTGTGGCCAATATGTATTGGAGAAAAACAATTATTTTATTATATGTGTTTTTCTCTCCATTTTCAATTGTTTTACTTCAATGATAGGTTAGAATTTTGTGATTTCTTTTAATGAAAGATCAAAAGGATGAACAATGCAGATTTATTTTCACAGCCACCTTTGCTCAGATTTACCAAAGGTGCCAATATTAGTGGAGGACACTGTATTTTCCACATTGACCTTTTAGCGTGTGTCTAGAAAGACCAATACACATCCTTAAATAAGATAAAAAATGCTAAAACTGTATAACTAATACAATTCCTAATCATTTCTGTTATTGTTTGTTTACATGCAAAGTTTTCTTTACATTTGTCTTTCTACATTTAAAGGTGGCTCCTAAATTGTTTTATAGGTTTATATTGTTATAATACCAAATAATGTTCTGTTCTTAGTTTGGGCTTGGGGGACTTTTAGGTAAATTAATCTACTTTGATTGGTTGGTAAACTGTTTTCATATACATAAATTAAAACATGTACAATTCTGCATTCTGCAAAATAGTGTCTAGTGTAAAATTCAACACTTACTGTAAAATGTTAAACACATAACTAATTCTGGAGTTTCCTTTCTGTGTTTCATCATTGGGTTGTGATAACTGGGAGTGAAAAAGGAAGTGCTTGACTGATCGCCCCTCCCACTGTCACAGTCTATAATAACTCCATTAACCACAGGTGATCATAACAGCAAAGCAGACTCTCTTATATCACATCATCTAATTGTCCTCAGTTGTGTAGGATGGCTGAATCCTATGTGCGACACGTGGAACTTTTAGGCTTTGAGAAAAGATTTTTTCCAAGCCAGCACTATGTAAGTAAGCTGCTGAAAAAATGTTGAAGTACAGTAAACAAGTAAAGGGTTTTGAAGGCTGTCGAGGATGTTTAAGCTACAAGATAAAGTAAAATGGTTTCTTTTTCATTTCTTGTGCTAAAGGTGTACATGTTCCTGGTTAAATGGAGTGATCAGACTGAAAAGCTGGTGTACAGGCGCTATCCAGAAATCCATACATTTCATGTAAGTCTCATTTTCTGTTCTCTACAACTGAAAGTATGGTATACATTTCCCTTTCCTACCAGATTTCATTTCATCACTGCAAGCATTTCCTGTATTTCTAGTCATGCTATGCCATATTTGTATGAAATAATTTTTTTTAACCTATAATCACAAGGTGTAAATAATTGATAAAAAAAGAAAAAGCTTATTATTAATTTGAATTTGTTTTACAGAAAACTTTGAAAGAAATGTTCCCTATTGAGGCTGGAGACATTGATGCAAAGGACAGAATCATTCCCACTTTACCAGGTAGAAGCTTTTGCGATTAAAGCACAAATCTCCAGCTCATTTGATCCACTTACAGAGAGAAAAAAATCACATTTCATAAATGATTTACTAATTTAACAGCATCTGCAGACTTACGGCAACCAATAAATGTGTCACCATAAACTGATGGTTTCATTTTTCAGACAATACAGAAATAGGTTTTGGTTCTCAATGTTCCTCTGAGAGGAGGAAACACCTGCTTGATGTCAAGCATATCAGATACATCCGTTTATTATTTTGGGGTCATAAAAGTAAAAAAAAGAAAGAAAAAGTAATGCTAAAACAGCTCTAATCACATGTCATGCATGCCTTTTTTTAGTATGAGTTTCAGATCTGCAAATGATTTTTTATGGCAGACAAGCTGTACTTTCTCTGGACTTTCCAGTATTGCAGGCAAGATAGAGATAGAGTAACCATGGGGTCAAAAAAGTTTGTGCAACACACAGAATTTCTCAAAGTGTAACACTGTATTGCACATCAGTGTGTGTAGTGGTAGCTTATATAATATACAAAATATAATATATAATTTACAAGAATTACAAAATGTGTCATGTGCAGTTTACACTAATGGTCTTTCAAATGTACTCAGTTACAGAAGGCAAAATAAAAGTTGGAATCATAAAGTCAAAAGAGTTTGTGCAACACAGACATATCAAGACAACAATACAAGTGCAACTTTCCATCTGACGGTCTGTAATTAAATCTCTCTCAGCTCCTAAATGGCTCGACAATCAGAAGACGACAGAGACAAGGCAGGTGACTCTCGCTGAATACTTTCGCTCTCTTCTCAACTTGCCTCCGAAGATCTCCCGCTGTCAGCTTGTATGTGACTTCTTCAAAATGCGGCTTGAAGATGAAACTCCTCCAGCACCACATCCGTAAGTCAGTTTGGCTGGAGCTGTGGCTTAGTGGTTATTCACATGCTCTGATTATTTTAGCCAAAGGGGTTATGAGTACATGACAGTACATGATGTTTACTGTTCTAATATTACAAATAAAAAATTACAATTCTAATCTGCCTCTGTGCTTTTTTACTACAGAATACATTTACAAAAAAACTTTTTTTTTGTCTTTCAATAGATACAAAAGAAACGAGACCTTCATTATGTCCACAAACCGAGCACGGAGCAACACCACATCAGGTAAGATCAAATTCTACAATTGATATAATTTATCTGAAAATGCCTTATGCCGTTTCCCAAAAGGTTTTACGGCTGTTGTTCTTTCTGCAGAAATCACAGGGCCTGTCATGCTTGAGAGCTACAGAGTGATTGCAGACTACACCAAGACTTCAAAATATGAGCTCACTCTAAAGATGGGAGACATGGTGGACATTGTGGAAAAAAGTCCAAATGGTGAGCAGGGTGTACAATATGGCTGTAATAAAATATATATATTTAATTGTTTATTAACAATTTGAATTGCAAAATGTAATAGTAAATTCTAAACAATAATAAAAGTAGTATATAAATTACTATAAATAAATTAGTACAGCAGAACAAGATTCATTTGATCAAAAGTGACATTAAAGTATTAATTAAAGTATTATTAAAGTAAATATTTGCTATTTTTTGCCATAATAATGTTTTTAACGTTAATCTTGATAACAAAAAAATCAGTTTTGCAATTACGGGAATAAATTTCACTTCAAAATATAATCAAATAGAAAAGTTATTTATTTTTATTATTATTATTATTATTATAAATGCATATACATATTATATCAATCCCAATCTTGTGAAGAGTAGTGTATAATATACATTAAATTACCTACTAATTTAACATGTGTCTTAAACTTAACTCTCTTCCCACATTTTCACAGATAGTACAGGGAAAAGCAAATTTGATGTGTCATCTGATGTTTACAGGCTGGTGGTTTTGTCAATGTGAGTCCAGGAGAGGCTGGGTGCCAGCTTCGTACTTGGAGCCTCTGGATGGAGCAGATGAATCAGAGGAACCAGAGCCTAATTATGCAGGTTAGTGTGTTTTGCCAAAACACTAATTTGGGAGGGATCAATTATGCTGTTTGGATTGTACTCATGATATTTACCCACAACAGGAGAGCTCTACAAAACCACTAAAGGGTATAAAGCTGTTGAAGAGGATGAATTGACTCTCGAAGCAGGAGAGATGATTGAGGTCATCCATAAACTTCTTGATGGGTGGTGGGTGGTCAGGTATGAGTCAGCCTCTTTAACTTGATGGTGTTTTGAAACAATCGAAATGCTTGCAGTCATTTGATGAGCCATAATTGAATCAGATTCTCAAACGTCTTATACAGGAAAGGAGATGATACGGGCTTCTACCCATCCATGTTCCTGTGCAGGACAGGAGAGAGGAAAGAGGTGGATGCTGAGAAGGATGTGGTCAGAAGAACAACACCACCACCCAGAAGGTAGAGCATTAAGATAACAATAACTGAACACTTTGGTTGGTCATAGTTTACAAAATAACCGATTTAAACGTTGCATTTTTTTATTTATCTTGGGCAACAGGTCTACCATACGCAATGCCCACAGCATCCATCCTAAGGGACGTCAGAGAATCAGTCAGGACAGCTATCGAAGACAGAGTCGACGCTTCTTACAGCAACGAGGGAGACTACACTCCCAGTCCAGGAATGTGACACGATCTCCACTGCAGGAGAGGAAGACAAACAGAGGTGTGTATTCTCCATAATGAAACATGTCAAGTGCCTTAAAGTGGAATAGAGACAAAAAACTAATAATAAATAAATGTATATAGATATATAATTTATGCAAATATTTTTCTTCTTTATTAAATGTTTTTGCTTATATATGAACAATAATATATTATAAAATAGATAGATTTTTTACGTATTAATCGCATGTTTTACAGTAATTCTATAATTATATTTTCACACTTATTTCCTCAGATAGTAACTGTTCGATTC
Organism: Enteromius fasciolatus; assembly: GCA_032361145.1. NCBI lineage: Eukaryota > Metazoa > Chordata > Actinopteri > Cypriniformes > Cyprinidae > Enteromius > Enteromius fasciolatus. Next base: position 16,756,683 of record JAUMHR010000049.1, read on the forward strand.
AGCTCTTTATTTGGTTCTAACATCAGTACATTAACTGCCAAATACGTTGCTCTGGTTAAAGGTTTTGAAAAGATTAGTTTTTTTGGCTTAAAATGTATTTTGTATGCTTGTAGAGAACGTCGTACAATCAGGCTCTCCTCAAGCAGAAGATCAGGACAAAAGTGTTCCAGTCATTCCTCCTCGGCCCAGTCCTCAGCTCATTCTGGAGCGCTGCACTGAGAACACATGCAAGAGAATCAGCATCCATGAGGCCGACTGAAGTGATTAAGTTATGAAGATGTGATAAATCTAGACTTGAGTGTGTGAAATATGGTCACAGGCATTCAGATACTTGTTTATACAAATGCTCTGTTCGTTCCTGCTTGGGCCAGAACCTGTTATAAGCTATGTGTGGTAGACATTTTATATATGCAATGTTTATGTCAACCAGCTTCCAGTATGCATTTTTATGACTTGCTGTGTTTGTTACTATTCTTAATTATGTTTTTTGTGTGTGACAAATAGTAAATAAATAATAATTTGCAAATGAAATGCATGGTGATATTTAATGTCAAGTAGAAATCTCATTGTTTCTGGGAGATGGTCAGTTGGTAATATAGCAAAAGAAAAAAGGTGTCGTCTGCACACTGCCCCATAAAAATATTCGAATGTTGCTGAAGCGTTTGTAATACGCTGGTAATACTAGTACATGATTAACATATAGGCTATAACTTCCTAAGAAAGTATTTAACATTACTCCAAAATGTCATCAACCCAAAACACTCATCAAATGGTAATGTCATATTAACTAACACATGCCACGGTATGGTTCCTGTTTAAAAACCCTCGGCAGTGCCATGGTTCTTTTGGTACTTTCTGTGAGTGTCCATGCTGTAGTGATAAAGTCTAAACAAGGCTGTGGCAATGTACTTTTGCTAAACTTTTTTTGTGTACAGGAACAAAACCATAAAAAAAAAAACAGAAGTTACTCGAATATAATCCGTCCCCTGCCGGTATTTCGACAATTAACTTGTTAGTTTGTGTGTACATGAGTGGGCAGTAACGTTAAAGGGAAAAACAGCAGAGAAGAGCCTAATTTAACCAGATTAAGAATATAACACACGTTATAGTACTATACGTAATAGTACGCTTTATATGACAGGACAATGTAGAACGTATTTTGCGTATTTAATGTTGCGTATTTATTGCACAAAATATGAAGGATGATCTTGGTAAAAGACATGGGAAATATAATTAACTGGACGTGGGAAAAGATAAAGAACATACAGTTATACATGGGATGCAGTTCCCCCCTAAAAACTGGACTACTGTAATATCAAGAATCTCGAAGAAGAAACAAGATGCTGTACATGGTAGCTAGCGCCAGACGATGGCGGTAATGCAACCTGATGGAGGCCAGCTACCGTTAAAACCAAAAAAGAAGAAGTACTTTGTGTGTACGTCATTCGTTAACGTCCTACGTCATAGGTGATGCGGTGAGCTGTCATGGCAGCCTCCATGGAAAACATGGTCGAGCAGCATAAAACATTTCACATATTACGGAGTATATTTCATTTGAGCCGCCGAACCAGTTTGCAGAGTCGCATGCTCATGTGTGAATCATATTATGTGACAGAATCGTAGTGTCAAAGAAATTACAGAGGATTTTTCGATCATTGAGCGTAAGTATTGAGTTCACCTCAATAAGAGTTTTTTACAAAATTGTCTGGTATTATATAGTAATACAATGTACTTTATGTATTTCAAATACATATATTCCCGTACCATGTTTTTACAGGGCACCATGTTGCCTCTGACCAAAAGTCATGTTAATATTACTTTGTAAATGCGATTATTTATTTATGTTTTTTACATGCTGCTCCAAGGTACTTGAGATAATACTAGATATAGATGAATACCACATAAGTAAAGAATAAATGTAAAATCCTGCTTATGTCATGGTTTTTCATGTTGGTGTTGGATAATCCTTTTAATTTCACTAATATTTAGTATTATGGAGTTTATGTTGGAATTTTGTGTTGCTGCAGGTGACAGTCATAATGGCTTTAGTAAACCTTCGCCCCTGTGGCCGTCATAGTTGTCATCTGGGTCTCCGTGCATATGCCACTCGATCAGCTGGCACCCCAAGAAAGAAGGAGCAGCAAGATGACACCCCTGTCTTCCAGTATGTGGGGCAACACAGAAAGCCCCAAGGGAAGGTGTTTGTGTGGGGCTTCAGCTACACTGGAGCTTTAGGGATCCCTAGCTTTGTAGTGCCAGACAGTGGCAGAAAGAATCCCAGGAAGTACCAGCTCACACCTTACCGCCTGGATACTGAACAGAAGGTGATGCTGTACCCTGAATATATTTTGAACACTGTTGTTCTTCTTTTGTTTAAAATACAATAAAACAATATTATTATTAAATATTATTACAATTTAAAAAATAAAAATTTTCTATTTTATTACATTTAATGAGTATTCCTGTGACGGCAAAGCTGAATTCTCAGCAGCCATTACTCCAGACTTTAGTGTTACATGTCCCTTAAGAAATTAATCCAATATGCTGATTTGTTTAAAACAAACAAACAAACATAATTAAGGTATTGCTTAATATGTTTGTGGAAACTTTGGTGTGTTTTATAGAATTCTTAGAATAATTGGAAAGTTTACAAGAACAGCAATTATTTTAAATCTTTTGAAATGTTTTTAGTACTGTCACTCGTGATCAATATAATGTGTCTGGCTGAATTTTAAATGTATATAATAAATATATATATATAATTTTATTTATTTATTTTTTAATGGTAGTATATGTTTGTTTTTTTTCTTAGATTTCCTCAGCAGCCTGTGGATATGGCTTCACCTTATTAGCATCTAACAGCAGAGATCTGACCAAATTGTGGGGCATGGGCCTGAACAAAGACTCACAGCTGGGCTTTCAACGCACTCAACACGACAGACGTAAGAAACCCTGAAATACCATTGCACTCCTGTCAGTCACTCATATGTTCTTGATAAAGCATTTCCAATAGTTGTGCGAAATAATTTAATAAACACTGCAATTTACTGTCTTTTACTGTAACAACCCTGCTTCTGCAAAAAAAAAAGTATGATGATTTGTTACAGTAAATTTTTCTTCTCTGGCAGTAGCTAATGTGAAAAGTGCTGTGTTCTTCAGCACTTTTCTATTGATCACGGCATGGGAAGATGTCTGTTGTGGCTGTTGATGATCCACTCAGTTCCTCTTTAAAGCAAGGGTTTGTGCGGTCATGAAAAACCTGGAGAAGTCATTGAATTTTGAAGGAGCAATTTCCAGGCCTGGAAAAGTTTTGGAAAAATAAATAAACCCAGAAAGTTTTGGAAAAGTCGTGGAAATCTATTTTAAAAATCTCTGTATGAAATTAAAATATAATTAAAAAAACATGTTTAATCAGGTCCTGAATTTCGGTGGGGGGGCTGTATCGCATACTCATTCACAAAGCCTTTGAAGTGATATATATATGCACTCATGTATTCAATAGAATATAGCATGTAGGTTTGATGAGAAAATACATCCATAAAGACTATCAGATCAAATCAGTCATTTAAAAAGAGCGTGAGTTGTTCAGCTGCACTTCTCTGTCTCTTAAAACGGCCTCGCATCAGCACTAAAGAGCTGCTGCGATGTTTAAAATATATATATATATATATATATATAAAAAAGCATAAAACAGGCCTGCGCCTGAACTACTGTATGATGTGAAAATTGTCCCCCAATACCTAGCCCTTGGGGCTTGTCGGGCCCAGTTTTAAATGCAGGGCTCTAGTACTTATTTCTTAAACAAGATGGCAAACTATAGCATTAATTGTCATTCATTTTAGGTAAAATATGCTATGATAATTTGAACAGATTTTGTCTCAAATGACATAGAAAAGTCACGGAAATTTATTGTTAAAAATGTGTGTGTGAACCCTGTTAAAGGAAGTGAACTGCCAGCCGAATATACTAGAACCATTATAACTATCACCAAACAACCTTTTCCTCGAGTGGATTCCTAAATCAGCTGTTTTGTGTTGTGTTTGCAGATAAGAGTTATGACTTTGTCCTGGAACCGTCTCCTATTTCTCTTCCGCTGGTGAATCCTGAGGAGACACGAGTTCTTCAGGTCTCATGTGGACGTGCCCACTCGTTAGTGCTCACAGACTCTGAGGGAGGTCAGCAACACTGCTTTGTCGTATAGCGTTTCAAAGATTTATCGTCATTGTAGAGCACCTTTCTGTAGTGCGAGGCCTTCTCAAAACGATTCAAGTTGTATTTATAGGTGCTCAGATTCTATATAAAGTAAATATAGGTGCTGGTGATACATTTAGAATATCTTCAAAAAGTTTTTTTTTTCACTAATTCCATTGAAGAAATGAAACTTGTATAATGCATACATTAATTCCAGACAGACTGATACATTTCAAGAGTTTATTTCTTTTAATTTTGATTATTATAACTGACAACTAATGAAAACCCCAAATTCAGTATCTCAGAAAATTAGAATATTACTTAAAACCAATCAAAGAAAGGATTTTTAGAAATCTTGTCCAACTGAAAAGTAGGAACATGAAAAGTATGAGCATGAATAGCACTCAATACTTAGTTGGGGCTCCTTTTGCTTGAATTACTGCAGCAATGCGGCCTGGCATGGAGTCGATCAGTCTGTGGCACTGCTCAGGTGTTATGAGAGTCTTTAGCTCTTCTGCATTTTTGGATTTGGCATCACATCTTCACAATACCCCATAGATTTTCTATGTGGTTAAGTTCAGGCGAGTTTGCTGGCCAATTAAGAACAGGGATACCATGGTCAACCAGGTAGCTTTGACACTGTGTGCAGTGCCAAGTCCTGTTGGAAAATGAAATCTGCATCTCCATAAAGTTAGTCAACAGCAAGAAACATGAAGTGCTCTAAAACGTCCTGGTATACAGCTGAGTTGACCTTGGACCTCAGAAAACACAGTGGACCAACATCAGCAGATGACATGGCACCCCAAACCATCACTGACTACCCGAGCTCTTCACAGAGTACCCGAGACCCGACCCGGGACCCGAGTAGGTTCGGGTCTATATTTTAAATGGGTTGCCGGGTCCGTGTCGGGTCTAAATCTATTACTTCGGGTCTCGGGTCTGTGTGTAATACCTGAGATGACCACTAGGTGCTGTAGGTGGAGCTCTAAACATACGTTTTTTAATACATTTTTGACTAAATAAATAATTGCTCCAAGTCTTTTACAACCTACAAAAAGTGTTGTTGTTCTAAAGAAGTTGACTTAAGATGGAGAAAAAAAGTCATTCGTTAGTCATTCGTTTCGATAGTGACAGCAAGCTGGAATAGTGAGAGAGAAGAACAGCCTAACATGGATGTAAATGGCATCACAGGAAGTCAGGGAGAAGGCTACTAACAGTGTTTACGCCAAAACGTTTTTTTAATTAATAGTTACGAAGTACATTTACGAGTTCGGGTACCACTTTAAAATAAAATACGGGTCCTGATCGTTTTCATCTATCACATTTATGGATTTTTCTACGGCACATCTCCTGTCTTCCTCCAGACTCTGGAACCCTGATTTCCAAAGGAAATGCAAAATTGCTAAATCTTTCATCAGATAACAACACCGAACAACACTTTTCCTTCCCTTCGCCTCTCTATTAATGTGCTTGGACACAGAGCTCTGTGATCAGCCAGCCTCTTTTGCAATGACCTTTTGTGTCTTGCCCTCCTCGTGCAAGGTGTCTTTTGGACAACTGTCAAATCAGCAGTCTTCCCCATGATTGTGTAGCCAACAGAACTAAACTTCTTTTAAGGCCTTTGAGGTGTTTTGAGTTAGAGCGTGGCACCAGGTGTCGTCAATACTGAACCTTTCAGAGTATTCTAAGTTTCTGAGATACTGAATTTGGGGTTTTCATTGGTTGTCAGTTATGATAATCAAAATTAAAAGAAATAAACACTTGAAATGTATCAGTCTGTGTGGACTGAATGAATACATTATACAAGTTTCACTTCTTGAATAGAACTAGTGAAATAAATCAACTTTTCTAATTATATGACCAGCACCTGTACATTTCAAATAAAATGTAATCGTTGTGCTCTAGTGTGAGTCCTTCATGCCTCTCTTTCTCTCATTAGTTTTCAGCATGGGTAATAATGCTTATGGACAGTGTGGGAGGAAGATTGTGGAGGATGAAGTGTACAGGTTTGTCCTTCAACAGGATAAGTACATTATTTTTTACCAAAGGACTTATGATGTTATTATGTTGTGGGATAATTATTATGTTGTGGAAGCTAAACCAAATTTCTTTCTTAAGAGCTTTATAACTGCTGTCTGTTTTATTTCTTTAGTTGCTTGGAGTGAAATGATTATTCAGAATGACAGGGAAATGCTCAGTATTGCCCCTTTAAAGTTTTTGTAGGTTTATGATTTGAGCAGTAACATTAGATACATTAAATACTAACCATTGAAAAAGAGCATTAAATACTCTGGTTTAATTTGCTAATAATATTTCTGGGCACTGCTTTTATTGTGAGAATGGCCTTTTCTTCTGTTTCTTGCAGTGGCAGTCATGTTGTTCACAAGATTGAGGGCTTTGACAGTCGAGTCACCCAGGTACGTGATGATATTGTGACGTTGCATGAAATAGTATATAGATAGTTGATGGTAAATGCAGCACTTTTCTTACAGACTCAAGATTCCTAGTAGTTATAATAATTCCTAATCTAGTTTTCTACTGACGTTAAATCTTAGAAGTCCTATTGTACAATTCCAACCCAAAGTTAAAAGAAATAATCAACTTTTGAAACTTTGTGGTTATATTCAAACAGTCAGGCAACTAATGTTTTTTGAGCAGCATATTACAGTTTTTCTCACTTGCTAGAACGTATAGTTCTCAAGGAAAACTACATTTTTAATCTCAAATCAAATGTAATATATTTTCACCATTGTCTTTTGATCAATGAAAACATTCTATCGTAGCTTAAAACTGAGTGTAGTTTTTTTGAAAGTTATAAATCTAGATCTGCAAATTGTGTTTTACCATGTGAAATGGATTAAGGTATTGACAACAGACTGCACAATTAGCTAAATGAGGCCAGGCAACTGAGAACTATGTTTAGCCAATGGGTTTTAGTGTTTTAGCAATTGAGAAAAACTGTAAACGTTTTCTGAAGCGTCATGTGACACTGAAGTATAAAATGCAGCTTTGCTGTCACAGAAAAAATAAAAATGTTAAATATATAAGTTGAAAACATCTATTTCATATTGTAGTAATTCACATTGTTCTGAAATTTGTGATCAAATTAATGCGGTGTTGATGTTTATAAAACTCTTCTTTCAGAAACTTTTGAATAGAAATGTTAATTATATTTTACATAAAGACTATAAAAACGTAGACCATTAAGATTTCTATGCAGCGAATTTTACTCAAATATGAAAAATATCATTATTGTAATGTAAAAAAAAATTAATGGTATTAAAATTGCAAAGTACATTTGTCAATTTTTTGACAGTATACCATACGGTATTTTTTTATTACATTATTTCTTTGTATCATTGTTTTTGTTTTTTCTATTATGTTTAGGAAAATTAACAGGATTACCCTGAAAATAATGTCACAATTCAAAAATCTTTAATGTTTTAATAAGTTTACTTGTCTTCCTACAAAGTGTGTTGTTTTTGTTTTGGAATTCGGGTTGAATTATTACCTGGACTTTTTTTTGTGTCTCTCACTTTATCTGTCCTGCAGGTGGCTTGTGGGCAGGATCACAGTCTGTTTCTGACAGACAGAGGCTCAGTGTATGCCTGTGGGTGGGGTGCAGATGGACAAACAGGTTTGTTTCATCATCCGTCTGTCATTATCTTTGTCTCTTTTCTTTCAGTCCCTCTTTTTGTTCCACTCCATTATGAAACCCACCTCAAGGCATTTTCCTAATAAAGTATCCAGACAACACTCTGTGACTCATGATACACATACTTAGACATCAGGCCATGTGATCCGTCCCTCAGGATTAATGTCTCTGCTATGTATTTTAAGGTCTGGGCCATCACAACAAGGCCTCGTGTCCAGTACCCATCGGAGGAGACCTGGCTGGGGTCAAAATTCAGCAGGTGGCCACGTATGGAGACTGTAGTTTGGCCGTGTCCACAGACGGGCAGGTTTTTGGTTGGGGAAACTCGGAGTACCTGCAGCTGGCCTCTGTCACTGAGGCAACACAGGTGAAGACGCAGTACATACCAGTGATTGTTCACCGTCATGAAAGCAGTTTATGTGAAATTATTTTATTTTAAAAAGGCAAATGAGAAGCTCATTTGTAAAGTATGAATTTCAGATTAGCTCTCCGCGGCTGCTGGCCCTGAGGGGTGTGGGTCGAGTCAGACAGGCGGCGTGCGGAGGAACACAGGTGGCTGTACTGAATGGTAAGATTACACTCTTATTCAGACAAACGGCTGTAGAGTTCGCTGGAACAATTCAGTGCAGTTAAAAAATGACCTGAAGTACTATGGTGCTAAATATGAAGTACAGTGTAAATTATTATTTATTTTTGTTTAGTCTAAGTAACAAACAAAGCTAAAAAGCTAAAAATTAAATATCTTATTTCAAGTAATGTTTTGTTCTGGTTATAATAAACAATTATTCTAACCCCAATACTATGTTTATTTTCCAAACTGCGCTTTGTAAGTTGATCAAAATGCTTTATGTATATATTTTAAAATATTTTCAAGGAGATGAACGTAAACCTGATTTATATTAGATTTTAATTGTTTTTAATATAATGTACAAAATATATTTTTATTAATGTATTAATAAAAATATACCCATAACATGAATTGGTAATTATATTCAAATTCTTTGGAAGAAAATATTTCAAACGTAGTTGTAACTGAAACCATAAACAGTCATAGTACTCATGTTTATGTGTATACAGTACACACACACACACACACACATATACATGAATATTTTATACATATATTAGAGACAAAGTGGTTGGTGTGTGTGTGTGTGGTAAATATTTTATATGCATTTTTTATAGACAAAGTGGTTTATTATCGTTATTTAAAATGGTTAATGGGTTTTAATATACTTGTTGAACCAGCTATAAAAATGCTTAATCATAAAATATTTCTTTGTCATAAAGCAAGTGTTACAAATTAACTCTCTGTAGAGGAAGGAGAGGTGTTTGTTTGGGGCTTTGGAATCCTGGGAAAAGGCCCGAAACTTTCTGAGTCTTCTATCCCAGAAAGAGTGCCAGCCACGTTTTTTGGGAGGTCAGAGTTCAACCCTTCAGTGAAGGTCTTGTCCATCCGCTGTGGACTCAATCACTTTGCAGCCATCACAGGTGATCTACAGTCAAAGCGTTATTACTTTGCATGTACATTTATTCAAGATATGAAGTGTGTTGTACCGCATATGATTATGAGATTCTCTAAACTGTTAATGTTTTTCTCCTCAAAACACCTGCTACAAATGCTTGCATAACCATGGTGGTATTAAATCCAGACTGTTTCCTGGCTAACATCTATTTACACGGAAAGCTGAGTTATTTGCTACATGAATATTGTTTTCAGATCGAGGTGAGCTGTTTGTTTGGGGTAAGAATGTGAGAGGATGTCTTGGCATTGGAAAACATGATGACCAGTATTTTCCATGGAGGGTAAGAAACCAGAAATATTGCATTTTTTCTTTTAACAACAACAAGTGGATTGTAGAGCTTAGGTTACCAATTGATTTTTGATTAAACAAAACAATGGCACAAAATGCTGTTCAATTATTCCAATGAATCATAGCTCATCACTAAGACCAAAAATTGCTTAGAAAAGCTGAATAGACAAATATATACTTACTATAACTATACACAGTAGAAATTAGTTAATGTGTTTTCTTTATAATAATGCTTATTTGTTTTAGGTGACAGTGCCAGGCCATGTGACTGATGTTGCCTGTGGTGTTGACCACATGGTGGCGCTGGTCAGATCAATCATATGAGACTGTAAAGGCAAATTCGTACCGTTATATCAGGAACTTCAGCGAACACCATAAGAACGCCACGTTTCTTTATATCTCCAGAACCTTTGGACTTTACAGGCCTTCGTGTCACACTGCATCAAACCAAGACTGTACTTAAGGTAACAAGGAAATGCGACACCACCTCTGCTGTTGACAGTGCTGACCTCAAAAATAGACAAGTGCTAAATAACTCAAGACCTCTTAATGAGTCTAACGTTGACTACTTGGACATTTTGGAAGATTGCTCTAAATGATACACGGTCATCACCTGAGGTGTTTAAAGATCTGTTTTGCTTGTTAAAATCACACTGAATTGTCAATAGGCAAAAAATTGGATGACAAACTGTACAGCTTTCCTTTGCTGAGGTCTTTGGGAAAGCACTATTGTAGTGAATTGTTTTTCCATGCATTTGTGATTACCGAATTAGAAAACACAAAACCAGCCTTAAGTAGCAAAAAAAAACCAAAAAAACCCCAATGTTGTACCCTCAGATTCCAGATTTTCAAATACTGTCCAATCATAATAAACCATACAGAGGAAAGCTAATTTCTATAAATCTCAATTTCAAGAAACCTACCCTTATGACTGGTTTTGTCGTCCAGTGTCACACATTCTAGAATATATGGATCAGTAAATTATTATGCTAAATAACTCTAAAACAACATTGACTGTGGCTTGTAACGAATAATTTTTAAAGTATGTTTTTGATGGTCTTAAATTAAGACATGCAAAAACAGACTTGGTTTTAAGCCACTTCAGGAACAGAAAATGTATTTTGAAGTTCTAATGAAACTCTTGTTATCCTTCAGAATCACATACATGCTTTATTTGTACCAAACTGTATTGATAGATCACATACGATTATAGTACCAATTATAAAGCAGTATACATTCTGAGGGAAAAGGGAATAGTTGAAAGTCACCCTCTTTAATGTGCAAATATAAAGAGACAGTTTCTGACCACAAAGTAGGTCAAAGCAAAATAAAAGGTAAAAAAAGTAATCAAGTCACCTTTTCTGGTGTCTAAGCTGGTTTAATCAACAATTTCTCCAATCATTTTTATGGGTAGTTAGAAGTAGTAGCTTCAGCAAATCTCATCCCACAGAAATCATTTGTAAATCACATGACTATATCTCTTCATAAACTTGTGTAGATAACAAATCCTCAGTTGGCACATGGTGTAAACCCCCACTTAAGAAAACATAGGTTCAAACAGTGAAAAAAACAATTGAAAATCAAATCTAAGCTGAAAAAATATATTGTTTCATGTTTTTAATTGTCAGAGAACAAACAGGTCACCCCTTCGTAACACTGATAAATATATGGTTTCTGCATATTTTTGCTTGAGCTGATAGAAGAAAAGGTAAAGAAAAAAGACACCCATATTTGTGTAAAGAGCAACCCCTTCAAAGAGACTCCTTCAAAGGGAAAGATACTCATCCCCGGTTTTTCACATCAGAAGAGTAAGATCTGTGAGCTAGACCTTAAATAAAGTGCAGACAA
>JAUMHR010000049.1:16768712-16779696 GCA_032361145.1 Enteromius fasciolatus
ATCAGAAGAGTAAGATCTGTGAGCTAGACCTTAAATAAAGTGCAGACAAGGGGAGCTGAAGGCCTAAACTAACGCCAGCGTCTGCGACAGCTGACCTTAACTAACATTCAACAAACCACAGGTTTCCCCTAACAGTTCCTCTGTGAATTATTTGAAAGAGCGAGTAGTGGTGAAGACTAAAGAGACATTTCATCCGATCGCAAGCATGCGACGACTCAAGGGCGGTAATAAAAAGCCACGTCCTCTTTGGAACGAATTTAAAATCAGAATACAGTAAACTGCACGATTCGTGTACTTGTTTGTGTATAAACCTAAACAAGTGCGTTAGAACAAAAAAACGGTTTCACCTCACCTGAATCCTTGATTCCAATCTCTGTGCACGTTCGCTGCCAACTCGGCCGAGCGGACAGAAAAACCATTGATTGTACTCTGAAGGCAAAAAACAACAACAACAGCAACAACAACTAATTCATTACCCAGCTACTTGGCATTGAACCGTGAATATAGGATTGAGGTGAGGGGAAAGAAACAAAACCTCTAAACAAAAAAGGGAAACTTTCCGAACGAGTGTGAAAAGCTTCTTTCACAGACTGAACTTGTGACTGGACCATTTTTGCCGAAATAAAAACAACAACAACAACAACCCTGAACCATCAAATTGCATCCCAAAAACAACATTACGTTTTTAGACAAGGGGCTTGTTTATGCCCCATGTCTTGGCACTGAAAGGGAAAACAAGGGGGGCAGGAAAAAGGAAATAAATCTTGAGAAACATTGGAGTACATTCTGTGTCCTCAAGGAGGACCTGCCACTAATACATAATGGTTATTTGCAACGTCTTAAGAATCGGTAGCTAGAGTCCAGGCCCTGTTGCCATGGTAAAATGATGTGCGGAGGAGTGGATAAGAGGAAGAGGGGTGGGGGAGAAAGAAGAGAAGAAAAACACTGGATTCACACCATCGCAGGGTCCCTGTAGAGTCGGGTGGGGATTAGGGTTTTCTTTTGCAAAAATGGACAAGAAGTGATGCTGTTGCTTAATACTGACTGCAAGATTAGAGCCCGCCCCCCTCACTTATCCATTCCCCTTCCATCCGATCCTCCTCCCAGACGCAGTCCTCAGGTAAGCTCTTGGCACTTTTAAGAGTTTGACATAAGAAATCGAAATGCTTTAAGGGACGCGGGAAGCCTTCCCAATTTCAGAGTCTCACTGTGCTGTGCTCTCATTGGTCCTCAATGCTCTGATCACGCTCTGGATGTTCTCCTCAGGCACCTGGATGGACACAAGATGTTGCTGGTGTTAAACGTCACCTTTGTTAGCTGAATAATTAGTGACGGGAAAGTGGTGGGTGTTCAAACTCACCAGAGCATGATCGAACTTGAAGGTACTGATATAGTAGGCTGGAATGTCAGCGGTCGCCAGCGGTTCAGATATCTGAGCCACAATGCCACATTCATCTGATGGAAGACAAATGACATTTCAACCACCAAAACTTTCTGAGGTAGTTTGGGCATTAATGTGCGGTCACAGTTACGGTTGATTGGATTTTATCCATTGAATTTTACCCAAATTCATCAGTGATTTCAATAGAGATCCATGCGATAGGGAATTTCACACAAGGGCGAAACATTTCCCCATGTAGACTGCCCACTGACCACTGCTTGGTCTAAAAGTAACTTCTGTGTTTCTCACACTATAGTATTGACAAAAGACAAGGAATTTTTTTTTACCCACTAAATGTTGCCGAAAATGTGTTCGTGTGACTGGACCTTTTTACAATGTGAAAGCTATCATGACAACAGGTTTTAGCACATTTCTAGGGTGTTCTGGGTGGACCCTAATCAAAAGCACCAACCCCCAAATTCTAGCCCCTAGATACTGAGGAGTTTCTTGTAATAACAGCTGGCTGGGTTTTAGCTTGAACTCACCGAACCCTAAGGGTTGTCCTCCGATGCGGACCATTTTCCAAAGCTCTCCTGAAGCGCTGGTGAAGAGGACGTTGTTTGGAAACCTGACAAGAAAAGAGCAGCCAGTAAGCAGTGATAAAACAATGATACTGTAGGCTACATGTAATCAAAAATCAAGTTCTATTTTAGCCACACACACCTGAGACCTGGTGATTCAACAAGGTTAAAGCTATGAGTTGTTTCTTTTACATAGTTGGAAGATTCTGATGAACTCCAGAGTTTAAAAAAAAGGTTCACTTTACAGCCCCTGCAAGTCCAATATTGCAGTGTATATACAAAATGAATGTTTCAGTTCCTTAAAGCCAACGTGAAATTATGTGTCAAGCCATTTTACTTCTGTTAAAAGTACAGTTTTCTTCAAATGACCAGATTACTCACCCTCATGTTGTTCCAAACCCGTAAAATTTATTTTTGAAACACAAATGAAGATTTTTTTTTTTGTTTAATGAAACCTAAGAGTTTTCTACCATCAAAACCAAAACTAGACACTCCATATGACTACAGATTTAATTTTGGCTTTTATTTCTGTAAAATAACATTGATCAATTTGGGTTGTGTGAATTCTTGGGTAAACTCTCCCTTTAATGTGACATTTCCATGTGAACAATGAAAAAAAATTTTATGGCATTATTTGGAAAAATGGGTGTTTAATACAAGTGTTACAAGAGGCTGGATGAAATATGTCGGAAAATAATAGAGTATATTTATCCAAAAACAAACCCTTTCTTCTTTGTAATAGCATGCACTGCTGATTCATGTGTGTATTGAGAAACTAAATAGGGTCAATTGTGTTTTCATGTTGACATTAACAACATGAGTGTTAGATGCAGGGCTGGGTGGTCTAACCTCCGGGTGGTTTGCTCATCCATAACTAGAGAGATGTAGCCCTCGATCAGAGAGAAGGAGAAAAAACGGATGTGTCCAGAATCCTCGCTCTGCCCCCCGGTCTCTTTTGCTCTGTAATGAAGCGCAGCAGGGATTTTTTGTTATTACACAAGCTTCATTAGAGCTCAACTCGGCTGATGCTTTCACAAGAAATAGTAAAAATAGGAGGAGTATGATAGAGGGTAACTCTGATCTGATCCTTGCCTCTAACTGTTGGCTTGATGCCACTGCCTGAGTAGTAAACAAATTCAGCCACTATAAGGAAGAGCAAAATAGTACAAATACACACTGCTCATTTTGTTTCCAGTCTTTTCTCCCCTGTCGACAAATAATGCACTCCCTACAGCGACCTGCGTGTATCATCATCATTCTCTAACAGATCTGGCAGATGGCTCTTGGTTACTGCCATATGTGAGCCAGGAGGAGAGGCCCGCGCGGAGCTCTTACCCGCCCGAGTAGAACATGACGTCCATGAGCAGCGTGGCAACTGAGGGCAGCGTGTCGGGGTCCAAGCTGGTAACACAGAACATGTTACTGGGGCTGGAGAGAGGGTGAATGATTGGCCGAGGAACTGAGGGAAAAGAGAGTTGTTAATGATAAACTGTACACACAAATGTCGCTGTATGTCAGTCAGAATGTCTCACGAAAGAAAAATGTGGATTTCAGGACAAAGGAATCCATTTTCTTTGAAATTGCTATTACTGTTAGGGACATGATCAGCAATTTTTATGTAATATTTCTATGTAAGTGATGTTTTATCATAAAATCCATTTAGCCTATGTACCAAATATGCATCAGCGTTGATGGAGACGCTATTTAAAGTCAACATGGCATGGCATTCACAACCAGAAGTACTACTGCAATGTTTCTGAGAAAAATAGTGAGGGCCAAAATTGGATAAGAATCAGATTTATGCATCAAGAATGAATTGGATCACGAAAAGTGGCCACTTTCATCCTAGAAAGCCAGATCTGACATAGGGTTTGCCATTAACGTATTCACAATAATACCAGGAACATTATTATAAAAATGTCGACTGTTAGCACAGAACATACCAGTGAGCACAGAAAAATATAAAAAGGTCTATGTCTACCCAGTATGTTTAAAGAGCACACCAATAATTGAGTCAAATGTGATGCCTAACCACAACAGACACTTAACAGGTGTTTCAGATCTTATTGCTCAGTGTGATAAATCTAAGTGCAAGATTTTGTGAGCCATTTTCTTTGAATGTGCTAGGTTTCCAATTCATTAGCCACTAAATAAAGTTCAGTAAATGGTAAAACTATCTTTGCTACAAACCAGTGTCATCAAAAATATCTTAATTTGTATTGCGAAGATGGTCTTATGAGGGTGAGTAATTAATGACAGAATTTAAATTTCTGGGTGAACTAACCCTTCACAGCAACATCACTTGTTATTGTAAATACACAAAACGCCTTGTGTCGACACCCTCAGAATAACAACAGATGATTACCCAGTTTAGGCTTGACAAAACCATTGGTGACCCCGGTACTGTTGGCAGCAACTGTTTCTCCATTGACAACCCTCAGGAGAGTAAATTCTGAAGACAGCGTGTGCATGACCATGGGCAGATCCCTCTCTCGAACCTGTGGACAGAATCGCATAAGAATATTTTTATTTTCCCAAAATAAATAAAAAATACTACAAGTGAGCTATCATCAAGAAGACTGAGTGAGCTCGGTTCTTCAAAAAAAGAACGGATAATCAAACCAATAAAACAGCAGTAAACCCTGTTGGATAATATGCACTCATGATGTACTGTGGTATCTGAAGTACAGATGAGAATTACCAAGCAAGTTATCAGAATGTTCTTCTGCGAACAGAGTACAGGCACAAATCTTATCAAGCTTATTTTTCTGCTTTTCTGCCAGAGATGTTCAGATGTTTCAATTTATGAAAACAGTTTGAGCGCTCAATAGAGCTCATCTTACAGAAACACAAACAGGCACTAAACCCTTAATTTACACTTTGCTTCTGCCATTTCCTTCAGTAACCAAAACCAGCTGACTCAAACACATCACAAATGAACGTTCATTTGCATTTCAAACACCATTACCAAACCCAGAATACATTACAGTGAAAACAATACATAAGGACGTCTTAAGTAACAAATTAAGCTGAAATTCGTAGTATTCCAGTGAGGCCCTGATGGGTGCAATAAATGAGCACCACACAGCATTTCAAGGATAACTATCCACAAATATAGTTTCCTTGGACTATTTTATGAGCTTATAATGCTCTAGAGGAACATTTTCAAGGTTTACATCGAACATTTACTACAACAACAGTAGGGCTGAGAAATATATGCAGAATATACTATTTATTTTGGCTGGCAATACAAAAGTAAGCATATCACAAATACAACAGTTTTAATGCGCTTTTAATTTGGCTATTAGGTTTATGCTGTAACGGCATCTCTAAATTTGACTTGAATCTTGTGTTCATTTGGTGAAAATATGGTTTGAATATTTTAACTACAGTTCGAATTTTTGCTATACTTTACTACTTGCACTAAGTAATAATGGTGGTTTGGTTCAAATTATGGTTAAACACAGGCTTAATATTAAGAAATGTGCACAAAAAAAGTTAAATTACTGTTATATCAGTCTCAAACTATATGTCAGTAAATATATTAATAGATTTTAACTATGCTATAGTATGAATTAAATGTATTTCTTTACTAAGGGAAATATTTTTAAAGCTATTTAGCTCAGCCTTACACAATATTTCCCAAGGGAAGCTTAAACTTATCAACAACTCCTCTGGAAGACAATATTCTCTTTCACTTTTTTTTTTTTTTTTAAGCGATCCAAAAGGAGGAGACATCTGTGTGCTCTAGGCTTGATGGGCCGGATACAGACGGGTGTTTCTGAAATGCTCTTAAAGTTTTGAGTAACCAGGCCAAGAGCGAAGGACAGGGATAGGATGAGAAGGAAATGGCCTCTCCAGTGGCCGAGCACAGGAGGCAGGTCATCTCCTCGTTTTCTATAAAGCTCTGTGATTATTCCTTTGGCTAGGAGCAGCTGGTGTGGAACGTGAACTTTCCGGTAAATTCCACCAAGCGGCTGCTGATCCACAGGCTTTATCCTCTTTACATAACTACCCCCAGATTACCATCACTCCCAGACTGCTTTTTTCATAAACAGGCTCTGGTGACTGTTTCACCACTGAAAAACTGGTCATGTTTTCACAAACACTCACAACGTAGAAATGTGCTGAGATGATAGCAACTAGCTGTGGTCATGGTAAATGGGTTGGTTAAAGGGGAAAACAGAAGTGAAGATTTGCTCAGGATTTACGTTACATAGTTTATGTTAGACGTTTGGTCATATATTAGCAATAATGAGATCATATAACACAAATTCATATGGAAAGAGATTTTTAACTTGTGCAATGAAGTTGAGAATCTGTATTTTAACCCCTAATATGTTTGCTCTCATATAATACTGGCTTGTGTTTGGCATGTATATACTGCGGAAATAAGCTGACTTGGTGTAGAGAAATAAAGTTTAGTAAATTGTAAAATGGTTTGCACTACAAACCACTGTGCTCATAATTAAGATAATACATTTAAATAATATGGTAAGATACAGCAATTTGCAATATCAAAACAAGCCGTTTTGAACAGCTAAAAAGAGCTCCAACACAAAAAAATGAGGTGGATAGCATACTACTTATCCATTCATTGATTTTTAGTTCATGTGTGGATTCATATTATTTCCTATAGTTCAAGTAATGAGGGTAAGTGTAAGTGTAAACTCCAGAATAAGTCCGAGATGATTCTAATGCGATGAAGCATGAGCCAAAAGTAAAGTGAATCACACAAGGGAGAACAAAACTTTTCCCACAGACGTTATCTAGGTCAGGGGTGTTAAATTAAACTTTAAAAAGGTCCAGTCTCTGTATTTTCTATCCCAGTCCGGGGATAAAACTTTTTTAGAATAGTTATACATTTCCATGTAATTAGTTCTTTATAAAAGAATTATAAAGAGAGACAAAATATTCATCAAGGATTAAGATATTGAGCCAAAGTTATGGTGTATAAGATTATTTCCCAAAAAAACATTTTAATATTTATATCCCGTTTGGCTCAACTGATGCTAAAATATTATTTAAGCATCATTATTATTAATGTAAGACCAACTGTTTATTCAGATTATCTGCTTCTTGCCCATCCATGATATAATTCAGGGGTGTCCAGTCCTGCTCTTGGAGAGCGAATGTCCTGCAGAGTTAATTTTCAGCCAGCTCCAACTCCCTTGCCTGGATCTTTCTAGTAATCCTTAGTTGCTTCAGGTGTGTTTAATTTGGGCTAGAGCTAAACTCTGCAGGACACTGGCCCACCAGGAACAGGTTTGGATAAATACCAGTTAGAACACCAGTGAAACCCTAAAATAATAATACGAACTGCAGTTGAAAAATCTTGTTTAAAATTTCCATTAAATTTTCACAAACTTGATTTTGTTAAATGGACAGTCATATAAATTTGTTACTGCTGCATTCTTGTTTCTATAGCGTTTTGACAAAAAGATCAAGTTCTTGTGTTGTTCACCACTACTTTTGTTAAAATAACCAAGTTATGATTCTTTTTTTTATATATATATCAGTAATGTGACGCTTTACATTTTTAGTGAGGGTGAAAAGCAATGTACATGGAATAAAAAGGGCTTAAAAGCACCGACTCTCACCAACTCACCAGCTAGATATTAATTATTACAACCCTAAGCACTTATGGTGTGAACCGCTGTGCTGTTTGATTGCACTGCTCACTTAAACTGTATAAATGGTAAGAAGGAAGCAAGCTATAAAGTAGCAGCAAGCATATGCATATGCAAAGCAGCAAGTTTATGCTGAAATCTCTGAAATATGCTTACATATGAATTTCCTTACTTCATATGCCATGTGCTGCTTTGTGTGTCAACTGTTATGACTGAGAAAAATATACTACTAAAAAAACAAAACAAAAAACGCCTTAATCTTGGCCGAAAGGCAAATAGTATATAGATTTGAAATATAATTAAGCACTTACATTATAGCATCTGTGACACTCACCAATATAAAATCAGTCTGGTACGTTGACAGCATGAACACTGAGATATTATGGTCTGCCAATGGGGCGATGACTGATTTAGCGATTTTTGTTACTCCGATTGGTTGAGAGCTGGTAGCGTTCCCGCCCCCGGACACCACATTAAGAGCCAACCACGTTGCATCGGCCACACTGAGATACTCCGACTCTGGCAGCTCTGAAACAGACAACAGGAATGGGTTACTAATACTTTTATTGTGTTCTTTGAAAAAATATGATTTCGTTCATATTTGGCACTTTAAGAACATACATATAGTACCAAAGCTAACAAACTTGAACTGATAGCACAAAAAAAATGAGAGGGAAGATCAGGACAAAAAAAAAACTAAACAAAAACTTCCTATCACGTTCTACAATTTTCGAGGAGAATATACAGCCAAAAAAGCTGCCAAACAACCCTCAAACTTCTGGGAATTTTAAAATACCTGTACGTGTACCCACAGAGCTTCTAGTATCCATGGCTACAAACAGGTTTCTCCTTGGTAACCAGTGTGTAATGACATGGATTCATTTAATCAACCACAAAACCAAAGCCACTGACAGCTTAGCCTCTAGTAACCCATAATGGAAATGTGGGGGGGACCGCTGATGGAGCAAAATGTGGTCAAACATTGGCAGCGAGTCAAGCTACAAGGAATTATAGAGAATCGGTGATACTTTACATGACTTAATCTTGCCTCGCTGCACTCAACCCAGTGCACTTTTAGTAAAAGAGTAACCACAAGACCTACCTTTAAAGCCATCTTCATCCACGATAATGGTGTAATCCTCCGGAGTTTCGGTTAAACTAAAGAACTTACATCTGGAAAGAAGCAAAGAGAGAAAGAGATAGAAATTATGAGCCGAGGAGGAGAGGAGTAATGAATAGGAGTTAATAACATATTCCTGAGAAGCTTCCATGAACATCAATTTACTCAGCCTCACAGAGATCACAGGCCAAACGCGGTCTTTTGCTCAGGCTTAGGGATTTGAAGAATTAAACTTTCACGCATTGTTGAATGGACAATTTTGTAAGTTTAACGAGAGGGAGAGAGAGACAGGTCAGATCTAAGGACCAGAAGAACATCATAAAGAATTTAGACCATAAGTACCATTAAGTACCATTTTCAATAAAAGTTTTAATTTAAGGATGTAACCACCGATCTATAATAGAGAACGCATACTCATATATATATATATATAAATCAGTGGATGAAACCATGAAATAAAAAACTAAATATTTGCAAGGGAAAATGTCATTTTTGTACATCCATGAACAATTAATTACTAAATAGTCAATTGTTTAGGACTAGGGATTTAAAGTTTTACATTTTACTGCACTGTTGACTGAATTGACATGAAATATTAATAACTAAGAAGATAAGCTTAAAGAAATAATAAAAAAAAAAGCTTAGAAAAAGAACTTTAATGATTCTAACTTCGTGATTCTAAAATGTCATGTGGTGTAACCCTGAAGTTAGAAGTTTCCTTACACTACGAATACATACGCTTAAGTGTAAATATCTTAATCATTATTTTCATATATTATAAATAATTTTGGTCACACTTTATTTTCAGGTTCAAATCATTGCTATATAATATTTAGCACAAACTCCTAATTCACCCCGTATTAATAGTAAGGTAGTTGTTAAGTTTAGGTAGCGGGTGATTAGGCTTGTAGAATATGGTCATGCAGAATATGTCGTTTATAAGTACTAATAAACAGCCGGTGTGTTAATAATAGTCATGCTAATAAGTTTTCTTTCTACGAGTTGCGCCATGTGACCATATGTGGGGGTGGTGTGGCTATATTTGTCTATAATACTATTACTAATAAAAGCTTATGCAAAATCTAAAGTATTTTTCATTTGAAAAACCTCATTTGTTCTTTATTACGATATCAGCAGGACAGCCGTATCACCCTGATGTCATAATCGTATCAAATTAAAAGCTTTAATCAAATGCTCTTAATGAATCATTTAATTGTTCAGCTAAATGCTGATTTTAACACACACAGTATAATTGATTTCCCCAAAGGTGACAAAATAGGAAAAATATATCTGTGCTGAAAGTGCCTGTGCAAATATGAGCCTACATACGTTTCTGTATAAATGCTAGGCAGCCACAGCTGGCCCATAGCGCTGCTCGTGCACCCCAAACCACTCCAGACACCAGGAAAGAAGAGTCCTTATTTATGGGCCTGTCCACCCACAGTGTATCATTTTGCCTCAGGGGGAGAGCAGGAGACCTGTTGACTCTGGATAGAAGCATCTTATCTGATACTGCCAAAGTGGTGCTGGGGGGTGTTTTTGTTTTTTTAAAGGCAAGCTGTCAGACATTTCTGGTACTGGTCATTTGAAATCCCCTTCGGCATAAAGGTGGAATGACACAGCACCGCAGTACAGAAAGATATCTTAAGCATGGTATTAATTAAGTACTGCTTGAGCTGTTTTATTATTTAAAACAGGGATATGAAAATAGGGAAGTGCTCAGATGCTGTGCAATAGGCTGACTCACTTATTTTTCCTCTGTAAAAATCTACCTTTCTGCAGCACTAAGAATTCATTCAGCTTTGGCCTGAGTCACAGAGTGAAGAGAGAGATGTGATGAATCTACACTAATTTAAGTCCTGAGATGAGCAAAAAAAAGAAAAATATCAAAAGCAATAATTATAGAGAGGCAGGTCTTATGCTCTTAAATCAGAACAGCAAAACATCTCTATTGGAAATTTTCAACAGGCTATGACTCACTCGGAGCCTCTGCTCTGAAATGTGCTCCTAACAACCGTTCCTGAGGTCTCCGAGGACAAACACATTAAATCTTATTTTCAAACACACAACCAAATAATGACTGATTCCAGCAGTTGATCGAAAAATATATTTACAGCTTCCTTTTTATTTCCATTTATAGGGGAGAATCCAGTAATGTTGAAGGAAATAAAATGTCTTTCTTCTGGGAAACACTATATATATATATATATATATATATATATATATATATATAAACACACACACACACATATATATATATATTATAATTAAT
>JAUMHR010000049.1:16779800-16791795 GCA_032361145.1 Enteromius fasciolatus
TTCTTTGAAACACTATATATATATATATATATATATATATATATATATACACACACACACACACATATATATATATATTATAATTCATGATTGTTTAAAAATCAACTCTAAACTAAATCTAAATAATTAGCATTTTACTCCGATATCATTATGTATTTCTCTGTAAAATGAGAAGAATGTAGGCCCATACTTGATTTCATCTACTGGGAGTTGATTGTGTTGTCATATGATACAAACTAGATGAGAGCCAGATGGTTGGAGGGGTTAAAAACATGAAGTCTTTTTGACGTCATCCAAAACGTAGTTGCAGAGGTGGAGTAAAGTTAATACTCTCTGATTCAGAATTACAACAACATGTTGCCTTTGGAATAATGTGCACCAAATCATTTTGCCCAAATGCAACTATAAAGAAAGTAAACAGGGCCAGTTATTATTATTTTTAATGTTAAACTAAATGCTTAATGCAAGACTTACCAAACTTCAACAGATTTTGAACAGTTTCTGTTTTTTTTTTTAAAAGGTAAATGTAATTACCTAAAGGTAAAGGTAAATGATGTTTTAAGCTAAAAACAATTTGAGCAATAAACTGAAGGGAACATCAATATGTTATGCAAATGAGTAGGAAGGAGACAGTAGGTTGAACAAAATCTCCATTACCTCTTACTTTAATATGGAAATCATTTCCACCATACCTCCTGAACACACTGCAAGTGTCATATTCTTCCTAATTTTGTCTTGTTTTCCAGCGCAAATGTCTAACGATTTCTAAATCCAGATATATAAAGTAATATTTAAAATAAAGTCAGTTTACGATAAAGAAACAAGAAAACAATATTACGAATGGGGGTAGAAAACCACTCTTAATCCAACAGGGAAAACAAGTTCATACCCCACTGACAGATATTTGTTTTTCTATTTAACTGCATTACATTTCTCAGACAACAAGACTTAAAACGTTCAGTTTGCATTTCAAGTAAACATTATTATTTAAAGTATGTTTAGATACACACACACATACACATTTACTAAAGCACAAAAATATCTTTAGATTTTTTTATTTTTTGAATGGTGACACAGGATTTAGTTAACAGTGTTGTTTCGTTGTATCTTCCCGAGTAAACAAAAACTCCTTGCTGGACGAAGAGTGAGCCAGCACAACCCAAGGGCTGGCAACAATGTTTGAAACTGTAAGCAACTATTTCCAGAGCTCCCCCTGTGCTGTGCGCATTCTACATCACTCTGAGACACTTCACAAACAGACACTAAATAAGTTGATTCAAGCTGTGCCTTTGCGACGGAAAAACAAGTGTGTCTCCCTATCCCCTAACATAAAAGTGTTTACCGAGTCAGAATCAATTTAAAGATTCAAAATCAGAAAAGGAGCCATATCTAAAATGCTATTTCAACATGAAATTTGTATCCAAAAAGAAGCTCTTAAAACGCATTTCATGGCTTGCTGGGCAAGACGTACAGCACCGAATACAATAGAAAACCCTGAAGCAATGCCGTTCACAGCCAGATGCAAACCACCAGGAGGAATATGTCACTGCAAACACAACCTGAATGTTCAAAACGGCCCAGCTGCAAAGCTTTTTACTTTGATAAATCTTCAACTCGCAAATTAACATCCCCTCATTTTCAGGCAGACCATGATTTTTTTGCATTTTCCCCTTGGGGGAATCACATTCCCCTTGGAGGTGATGTCATCATTGCTGTTCCAGGGTCATGACAAGACATCTTTGAAGTCTATCTATTCAAACATGTCCAACTTGTAGTTGCCAACTTTTTTTTAATTGCCAACTACACGCAGCAAGACCTTTTCAAAACAATACTATGAACATCAGTCATTACAAGCAAAGTACCAATAAAGCATTCTGAACTGTCCCGCAAAATGAGATTTATGAAATGCAAGTAAGCATAAATAAAATACCTCAAAATAAAAGGGGCCTGAGGGGGAACTAGGCCCCTGATTTAAACCAATAATTTATTATTATCATTTTTTTGGTAAGGATAGTGTTCCACAGACATGGAAACTAACCCCTTTAACTCTAGCTAGAGGCCTGTGTGTGTTTCTACAGTCTAACAAGACTAAACGACTGAGCAGGATGTTTCTCCCCAAGGTTCAGACTCTGGAGCCGGACTGGAGATGTTGCTCACACTCTGCTTACGCAAACACAGCTAGGGGGCAATTGAGACTCTATGAATAGATGGTCTTTCACAAAGACCCTCATCTGAGGGTGCATCAGTATGAGAGAAAACAACTGCAGAACGCTACCGGCAGCAATGAATGTGCATTACCAAACACAAAAGGAGGTAAAAGCAAATTTCTGTTCGCAGGCAGTGAGCCTATGCAGCAAACGCATGCAAATCTTTCTCAGGCCACAACTTTTCCCTTCTCTTCCAGTTGTTTACAGGTTTCCACCAGCGTCACCGAGTGCAGTTCAAACGGATCTCTGTCAAACTAATCAAAACAGGTCAGTTTCTGATTAAAGCACCGCAAGGATAAGCTCCAAGTCAAGTCATCAGGATGCCCCCTTCATCTGTTTTAAAGCCGTGATGCTGAATACGTGATCGTGCATTGAGCATCACAGACGGGGGGATTTAAAGCAACATCCCCCTCCGTATATTTATACCGCTGCACAAGAAGAAAAACAACCCCGAGCACGTACACACACCCCTCTACCGTCGAAGCAACTTCAGCAGCAACCGCGCAGACAGTCATTACCGCTAAACAAAACACCCATGACCGCTTGCTTGATGATGTCATGCGCCACTTGCATGGAGCAAATAGACATTTGGATTAAAAACGTAAAGAAGTGCTGGAGCTGCATTTGCCCCTCGTAAGAGGTGCGTAGCGGTAAGCTAACGTAAATCCGTGTCAGATTCTTCACGAAGTCGCTTAACGGACAGTCGTTACAGGTTTAACACAACGCAAACTTGATTCGTAAGGCTACTTACCTTGTTTTGGAGGGCAGAAAAGCTAGTTTGATTAATCCGTGAGTGCAAATCTGGATGCCCTCCTTCGCTATACTTGCTACTTTTAAACTGTGCTCTAAAATGTGCAGCTCCATCTTTTGCGTCTTCTCATTTGTGGTACATCTAAAAAAATATATAACTGCCTATTCCGTTCTGATAAAACAAGAATAAATAAATAAATAAATAACTAGAGCTTATGGACAGGGCTTTAAAACCTTCAAACGGAGCGGAAAAGAGGGGAGAGAAAAGGAAAAGTTGTCTGCCGAGGAAAAGAGAGAAAGAGAGTAAAGCGGGGTGAAATAAAAGAAAGCACAACGAGGTAAACGGGAAGGGAGAAAAAGAGGACTGTCGGCCCCCGTGTTTCCACTCCGACAAGGATTGGAACGGGCCAGCAGCTGGTAACAGTGAAACAAACAACCTGTCACTCAAAAAAGGGGGCGGGACGAATTTAGCAGAAAGTGCATGTCGGGAAATGTAGTTCAGTTATACAAAGTTGATCGCAGTAAAAAAAAAATAATTAAAAAATAGTAATATTTGCGTAGATGCCTTTAAGTAAAAAATAGAAAAAATAATACACATGTATATGTATACAAAGAAATTGCTAATTCATAATATGACTTTAAACTTGTCTTATATTTTGGCTATGGCCACCACTGACATTTACAGGACAAAATTGTTATTGATGGTCATCTTCTCCTCTAAGACCAATGAGGGGATTATTTGATAAATCAGTGGTTCCCCCTGGTGCTTTGAATGTCTCCTTTCTCTGACACACCACCAGTTTCAGGTCTTGAAATCTCTAATTATGAGCTAATGACTTGAATCAGATGCGTTTAAGGAGAAATGCAAAACGTGAAGTGTTGGGATACCTCCAAGACAAGGGTTGGGAACCACTGTGATAGATGACCTTATGCCTCTTTTATAACAGTGCCTGGGACTGTGTTTGTTTGATATTAAGTTTAATCATTTCACCCACCATGCACTTGTACTTTTAGATTTTTTTCTTTTAAGAATTGAATATGTAGTATGTTAGTTTGGCTTCTAAAAATAATAGATAAAGTATGTGACCTCTTTTTGAGCCTAAACATCTTGCTAATCATTTGCTGTGTAAAAGATGTGATGGGAGATTTAATCAATATCAATATGTTCTATCTAAAAAGTAATTTTTTGTTCCTAGGAGATTAGAAGTGGAATGAAACCAGATGTTGGAATTTTAAAACACAGTCAGCAAGCAGTATATAATCTGTAGGTGTAATAATCATGACATCCATTAATTGACCCAGTCCTGGCCCAGAGTGCCTCATCTTATACAAGAAGGCAGAAGTTTAATAATTCACAAGTGCGGTCTGTTGGTAACCAGGGCCGGTGCTGCAGAGCGTCATAAAACAACAAGCATTCTTTGTGTGCAGCTGTGATAAGATCCCTGGGACACTCTGATCGCTCACAGGGACAGGCATTGTTCAGTTCAAAGGACAGCACTCCTCTTTAGAAGCTATTCCTTTCAGCATTACCACTCAAAACATATTGAGTGGTAAGCATTGGACTTTGACGTTTTGTAGAAATATCACATACTTAAGGTTTTTATTGTGTAAAACTAAAGACATTAATCCATTAAAAGTACTTTGAGTAGCAAATTTTTAATTTCAGTCAAGAAATTAAACCAACAGTGAATTTCTCTTCTGTAATAACCTTTATTAGAAAGATTTAATGAGGTAAACCTAATGAACCCTGTCACATTAAGGCCCGGTTTCACAAACAGGGCTTAGCTTAAGCCAGGACTAGGCATTAGTTAAAGATATTAAAGCAACTTTTACAAAAATGCCTTATAAGAAAATATTAGAACAATGACACTCACTTGTTTTAAGATATGTCAGAGCAAGATATTTTCATCGGAGACAGCTCAAACATGCAATTTAGTCTGGGACTAGCTTAAGCTTTGTCTGTGAAACTGGGGGAATATCTTTCATCAAGGATGTTGTACACCTTTTTTGTTGAAGACAAAAAGGCTTGATTATTTGCATACAGATTTCATCCATGAATAAAATGTAAGGAGTCAAATTTATCAAAGTTAAGTGGATCAACTCTTTAAGTCTATTATTGCTTAACCTGAACAAATGAGCTTTCCTAACCGGACACTTTATGAACAAAATGCTCAGCTGAAAACTACAATAAAGACTTTCCCCACAGAGCAAACACAGCGTTTAAGCACTCACAAATAAAAGCTTAGTTACATTCAGAGGCAGCTTGTCAAAGCAGAAGCGGAGTGTTAAAAGCGGTGTTCTGCAGAAAGAATTCTTTAATCTGAACCCCATGACCCACATGAAGCCCTGAGAACCAACCTCCTACCGGCATGACACTGGCTATGACTACTTCAAATCTTAATGTTGTCCTCTCTAAGGTGGGATCTAATGAGAAAACCATAGTTTAAAACTATGAGCTATATTCTCCAGGAAAGTGCACTTGCGTTAGAAAATATTTGGGATTTCACATTGGTTCTTCACCCTTTTTTGAAGGGGAGAAAAAAAAAAAAAAAAAAAAATCTGTGGTGGTCAGGTTTTGACAATTTAATGAAGATTACAAAATCACCACAAAACACTCCAAAGCAGAAGCTTTACAAATTTCTTGTGCAGTGTGATCTCCGATCTCCTCACCAGCACCAACTGTTAAAGATAACCAAAATGCATTCATACTGAAAGTAATAACACAATGACGACAACGATATCGTTTTCATTGAAAGAAATGTTGCCCTAAAGACAGCAAGCAGTTTATTTTGCAAAAAAAAAAAAAAAACCCTGCAAATCATCTCATAGGGCACTGATGTAGGATCACTGCGTTAAGGGTCACCAGTGAATAGTAGTGGCTGACCCCCTTTGAATTTGATCCAAAGATGTAGATTAGCGCTCACCTTCCAAGAAAAGTCTGGCTGGGAAACATTTCATTCAAACACCAAACCTGTAACAGCATAAACAATTAAACATGTAAAACCTTCCACTTTGAGTTTAAGAGCAAAAAGGAAATGTTCCTAATAAATCCAACAGAAATACAACTGAAGGGACTCATTAGGATGGGTTTTAATTTTTGGTCATGTCCACAGCAAGTCAGGAACCATGTATCCTAAAAGCCTTGGTTTATGACCAACTTTATCATGTACATGCAACTGGGAAATGTTCAAAGAACAGATGCCTTACTTCTCATCTTGCAGTACTGTCAGAACAATCAGCTGCCAGCATTCATTCTTCAATCTAGTCATATGGGTCCTGTGGGCACAACACGAACACATCAGGATTATCAAGAAATACTGAGCTATTAAAACAAAGTCACAAGGCTCCTAAAAAGGAGCAAGTCGCAGGTTGTCGTTATTAGGGATGGGAATCGATAAGATTTTTACGATTTCAATTCCATTTTTGATTCTGCTTAACGATTCGATTCTTTACCGATTCTCATTTGGAAGAAAAGGGACAACAAATTGTTGATTAGCATCACCAATGAAAGAATTTTAATAATAAAATATATATTATTTTGTAAAATTAACAAAATACAACAAAAATAAATTTTGTGGCAATTCTACTCTGAGCCAGTCAGACTTTTTCCATTTAACTTTAACTGTTACGAACAGCAAGTTTTACACAGCCAATATGATGGCAGTGTTTGTTAGTTAATTAGTTACCTGCAGTTTTATTAGCGGAGGACATGCTAACGTTGTTGCTGCTGTGTTGAGAACTGTTAGCTCAGAGCAGATCGAAAAAGCAACACTTTTATTGTTATTGCATGATGTGTGTGCAAATGTTTTAGCATGTTAGTGGTATTTCCTCCCTTTAAGGAAATATTTACGCTGCAAGTTGCCATATTTTCATCTTTTTTGGTAAAATACAACCAGACTTTTGAGCGTTTGTTCCGCATAGGCGCCATGCTTACGGTTCACGGAGCGAAAACCCACACAACACACTTATAAACTTAAGGACAAGGCCATGTCTCGACCACCGCCAGGACCCAACAACATACATGAGGTCCAATTCGAGCGGGTGCCGAGGTTCTCTAGCACTGGCATTTGAACATTCCAGTCAGACATACAACTGGATGCAGATACCAACAGTGCATACTTAGGTTATTTCTAATAGACCACTTTAACATTACAAACCTCTAATAAACTCCGGACACCGAAACAAAAGTGTGGTGTGCCTTCTAGTGGACATCCCTCAGATGAAACCTACAGAGAGGAAATTTACAGAAGTGAGCTGTTGCTCCTCATGCCTCACACCATAAAGGTACATTTAAATCTAATGTACTGCAGTGTTTTCCAATAAAGCTAATGATATTAGTGACATGGGTATAAAGTGATACTACAGGAATCACATGGGGGAGGACAAAGCAAAAAGCAGGGATGAGAGTCAAGGTTCTTAGCACTGGCATTTGAACATTACAGTCAGACATACTAGATGCCGAAAACTTTACTTCTAAAAAGCCATTTTAATAATACAAACCTCTAAAATAACAAAAAGAGGCATTGCGCCTTCTAGTGGACATCCTGCAGATCACACCTACAGAGTGGAAATTTACCAAAGTGAGATGTTTGCGTTTTGCCATGTCTTACAAATTAAAAGGTGCATCCTTTAAGCTCATTGAATGTACTGCAGAATTTTCCCACAAAGCTAATGGCATTAGCGACATGGGTAAAGCGATACTACAGATATTATCTTTGAGGCATTTCCAACGACTAGGCTCCACTGAGAGGGGCAAGTCGGGATAGACCTCACTTTATTTGTCCAAAGTGCATTACGATGCATTATCAAATGGAAAAATTTTAAAAGTAATATTTACCATTAGAACAAGCATCCTCAGGTAACGAATTATGCATTCCATGCATTAATTCACAGGATTATTCTCCGACATTGGAGCCTGAAAGTAGTAAGAAAAATTAGAAGAGAATAGCATGTTTAAACTTAAGCATAATGAAAGGGAGTTTAAGCGTTCAGAATGGCACATCCTCTTTCATGGTTAATAAGAGCAGTTGAACATTAATGCCAATCATCATTACAAAACTCCATTAATTTATCATTATCCCAAAAAAATTCTTACCGGATATAAGACCATTCACAGCAAGACCATTTATGTCACCTGAAACCTGAAAGTGCAAAAAAAATAAATAAATACATTTAAAATGACACAAGTTATAAATTGTATATAACAAGAACCATTTTTGATGGTAAAATGTCTCTTCTCAGTAGTAGCACTGTTATTGGGTGGCCACAACAGTGAGTTGCAAGAGAAGGGAATTGTAATTTTTGCACTGCACTCTAGTTCCTGAGCCCATTATGACTAGACCTTGACTAGTACGGTGCACTTACTTCCTAAATAACAATCCAAACCACTTACCATACTTCATGTTGGACACTACACACTTCCAGCAATTTCCTGTTGAAAGAAATAAAAGAATCCTTAAAAGTTCAACAAGCAGGTGCATGTTTGGAATATCCCAGGCCTCATTGTCATCAATGCAACGATTCTACAATGATGAAAGCAAACCTGGCGTTATTCTAGCCAAGCCGACAGAGGAATTTGCCCTATTTGAGAAATTCCGCTTGTGATGATCTGCTTGGCAATCTACGAGATCCGAGTAATCTTTAAACACGTGCCCCCCACAAAGACCAAAATCACCGACAATGGATCGATATAGCCGAAGATAGTAAACGCACGGAACTACAAAAGCGTTTTGAAAAGAGAACTTTGTAGTTCAGTAGTTGTCTCTATGCACACGAGTATGCTGGACTATTCACCACGTGGTGTAAACGTAACGTTAGTCTACTATTCGCTAGAACGTTTTATAAAGTATTTGCGTTAAACCTTTTAATCAATACCTACAAGAAACATAATATAACACAACATTTTTCATGGAAAAGCGCAAATAGCAGAAACAGATGCTAAAAACTAGTAAGTTACTTACTTTTAAGTCAGCCTTCTTGACGGACACTCGCAGGCGGTTTGATACAGAGAAAGACAGAGGAGGAAAAAGCGTCACGTTATATATCCGACTTTACGACATTTTACGGCTCTGCACTCTCCTCTGCGTTTCTGTGGTGACGCTCAGTAATTAAAATGTGTAGGTCTACACATACATGTCATAATCATATACATATCTATGATTACATTCGACAAATCTGTTACTTAATCTATATTAAACTGTACCAAAGCTCGAAGTATTTGCTGAAAAAAAAAAAAACCTTTTACATAATACAGCAAACAATGCTACATTTTTAGTTTTCAGCTAAAATGTGTTATTCCTCTGTTGTCCATCGTTTTTAAATTGTATAAAAATTAAATAAAAAGCAATTAAAACTATTTAGTTGCTTTTTTGTTGATATAATAATAATAATAATAATAATAATAATAAATGTTGGAAAACTCCAAAAATTGTGAGACACGTGACCTCATTTTGACCTCATTATGGAGTCCTGTCTTTGCCCCGCAACAATAAAATGTAACTATTAATCTCAATTTTGCTGGATAAAAGAATCTGGCTCGCATCGCCCGTGAGGGCAGAGCGCGTTCGTTCGCGTTTATGGGAGTGACTTGTTGATATTGCTCTTCAGTTGTCACGCGTTACCCGTATGTTTTGTCGTTATTATGATGCGTCTGCCCTCTAATTTTTTAAATTTGAGTACCCGCACTGTTAATTGTTAAAGTATTATTAACGCAAGTATGCTTCAACTTTACTAACCTGTGTGATTAACATAATATTATTCATTATGGGGGTTTATACGTCAAAGCAAAGGATACCTGATGAAGTTTATAGATTCTGGTCTGCTGTAGCATCTTCTCTTCGATTCGGATGGCTTGGGACGAATAACGTTAGGACGGTTAGTGTTACTGGCTAAGTTAGTTAAAATAAAAAAACAAAAAAACATAGGTTTATTAGTATTTTAAAAAGATTGAAAAAAGAAATGATAGCTCACTTTTACCATTTTTGGCTGACAAAGTATTTATTTGTATTGAAATGACTGGGAAAACGCTACTTTTTTGGCTTCATAGGACAGAAAAAAAACTATAATATATAACAAAATATAACCAAAATATGCTATTACTTTGGTTCTGTAGAGCGGCCTTAGAACATAAAAATAGATGACAGTATGAACGTAACTTTTTTGTTTTGGACATTTCAAAACACATCAGCGAGTTGAAACTTCACATGCATGTTCATGACCCTAAATCAGGAAAAGTCAAACAAATACATAAGTTAACTGATATTTCCAACAGCTCAAAACTCAAAAATTGACCCGGAACAGTACATGAGGGTTACGTTTGTAGTAAGTCAGAGTTAGTATCACTAGGAGTGTTGAGATTATTTTACAAACAATGTGTAAAATAAAATCTTCTTTGTGTCCTGGAGTAACCGGCCAAGTTAACGTTACCATTTTCAAATTGCTTTATTTTATTCAGGAGATGAAAGCCTGCCAACTCGCCCTTTTCCCTAATCTGTTGAACTCCTCCGCTGTAGAAGAAGATATACTTGGCCTGGAGCAACATCTTCGAGAGGTAACGTTTCTGAATCCATCCCTGTAGAAATATCAACATGATGGCTTGTGTTATGTCATGTTTGTACTAGTCTGATGTGCAGCAGAGTACCTGAAGTATCACTTTATTGTTAGTTTATATTTAACCAGTTCTGCATCTCTATTTTCCAGTTAGTGAATTTGTCTTTTCAGTACATCACTACATACTTCTCAAAAAACAATTACTCTTTTTGATTCCATATTTGTATCAGCAGTATAGAGGGAGATTTAAGCCTCAAGTGAGATATTAATAACCTTATTAAGTGGTTAGTTAGTCTAAATAAAAAATAACATAAACAAGTGTGAGCTTTTTGTATATTTGTGGATTTTTGTGTTGACAGGGTGCTGATGTCTCAAGTGGTGATGTTCGTGGTCGAACGCCTCTTCATGTGGCAGCAGCAGAAGGCCATATAAACGCTGTTCACTTCTTGCTGCAGCAGGGAGCAGATGTGAATGCCGTTGACTGTTATAAAGTAACTCCACTTCAAGATGCCATACGCAGCAAGTACCTATCACATTTGTGTGCTTTACTGGATATACATTGCATACCAAGCTCAGAAATTTAACTTTTCCATTAGGGGGAATATTTCCTCCCTGGAATTGATTTCCAGGGTCATTTTTTACCTTTGTACGGGCAGTTTTTATAATTACCTAAATAAAGTTTTCTGTGTAGTAATGTGCTTAAATATATCAGAATAATAAACAAAAGCCATCTTTTTACTGCAAAGCTAGAACAGAAACCACACCTGACATGGAATTTATGTTTATTTACACAGATGGTTTAATGTTGCTCAAATATGGTTGTGTAATTTCACTACAAATGCATAATATACAGTAAATATATAAAAGATATAAATTATAAAAAACAGGAACTCCTCACATGGTAGGGTTGTGATTTTATTACTGCATTTTTGTTGTTGATTATGATTGATAGATGTAATTAATAGATTACATACAAAACATGTTTTTGTGTTTGGGGAACATCTGTCATCCTCTGGCTGTACAGTTAAGAACCACTTAACATGTATTGCTTTTTGCACATTAGAAGACTTCATATTGCGTACTACAGTAGCTTGTAAATTATATACAGAAAACAAGCATAAAACACTGAACTTCTAACACCCTGTCTACACTGTGAAAAGAACTACACTGAATATGCACTTACAGTTTATAATGACAGAATTTATGAGAGTGCAGAATTCAGCAGATTTGCCACTGCATTCATAATTTTGATTGAAATATGTGAGATTGGTTAAAATGCTGCAGATAAACACATAAAATGAAATGTGATGCAATGTGAACAGATCTAGATGTAATGCTGCTGTCACCACTTTTCACATTTCACTTCAATCGCAGAAATCGTGAAGGGTTATATTTCTGCCCCGATCCCCTGTTAATATCTAACCCTGCTGCATGCTCCCGTTTACTGATTAACTTTTAAATCTCTAGGAGTTTGGAGGTGGTGGATCTGT
>JAUMHR010000049.1:16800825-16812000 GCA_032361145.1 Enteromius fasciolatus
CGATTAATTAATTACAAAGCCTGTAATTAATTAGATTAATTTTTTTAATCGAGTCCCAGCCCTAATATATATATATACACACACACACACACACACACAGTTTTTGTCACTCTGCTTGTCTGTTTGTGTATTCCAGACACACTGTCGGTCTGTGCATCAGGGCCATTCAGTTCATAAAGCTGTGAAGGTTCTGCAAACCCAAGCCATTTAAAGAAATTTGGAGTTCAGGGACTGATAATATCTTGTCATTTGTGGAACAAAAAGCTTATATAATAAAATGCAACTGGAATAAGCAACTATGTTAATTGTTTCTTTGACAAACAATGGCAATTTTAGGCAAATCTTTGCTAGTCAAGAAGGTACAGAGGAGTTTAGCTCCAGCCCTAATTTAACACATCTGAACCAGCTTAGATTTTCAGAATCATTAGAAATATCCTGGCAGGTGCTTAGAAGCTGATATGAGCTAAACTCTGGCCTGAGCTGGTTTGGACACCACTGGATCCACATCAGCTCATGCAATTCATGACAATGTGAAGCATCATTATTGTCTGGCCTTTTTATTTGCTTTGTTGGCAAAGTGGGTGATTTCTTGCACAAGAAAAGCTGTCCAAGAACTGCCAGCCCAAACAAAAAAATGTGTTAATGCTGCCAGATTGATTAAATTTATTATCTTTTTAAGATTTATTTTTGCATTTTTTGCCTTTATTTTGAGAGTATGTGTTGACAGGAAACAAAATGGCAAACAGAGAGGCAGTATTTTCATTTGCTATGCAATTTTAAAGTTCACTGACATCTCATCCTTGGCATAAAATATGTTAATAGTATTTGAGAACATGCTTAAACAATCTAACTTACTAATAAATAAATATTTATTGTTCTATTTGTTTTCTTCATTTATTGCTGGACTTATTTTCCCCAATTAACACGCACATTCTGATTGCGCTTATTAAGCTGACAACACGTGTGGTTCTGTACATTTTTCTTTACTGGCCTTTTACTTGATTGCCATATGGTCTTAAATGGCTTACGAATAAACTTATCAACACTTCTAGATTTTTTTTACCATTACCCTGATTTTGCCCAGCATGTAAACACCTCAACCTGTGCTCTTTCAGCTTATTGAAGTACAAAACAATTTCTCTTCTCCTGCTAGAACATATACAGCAGTGGTTTGTGCTGATCCTAGCAAAGCTCTGTAATATGTGATATGTAACAGGAATGCATCCTTTCTGCAGATTTAAGCGCATTCAGCCAGAGCTGGTGTTTCGCTTTAGGGTAGGATGAAATATGTCGTACACTCTGACTCATTCCTGACCCAAGAAATTATAAAAATGTGTTCTCATCTCATGCAGTCGAAGAAGTGTTCCAAAAACTGTAAACATTAGAGTGTACAATTTTCCTGCTGATGTTTAGGTATACACTGCAGAATTTAATGCTGTCATAATAAACATAATACTTGTGGAATGTGTTTATGTTTTAATATTTCCAGCAAATAACCAGATTTAAAATAAATAAATAAAACATTTAAAATTGATTATTATAAACTGATTTTTGGTCGTCATTTAACCCGATTCATTCAAAAGTAGAATCATTACTGGACTGGATTTGTGGATATATCATTAAAGAACACAACACCACAACATTGTGTTGGTTTGACACATGTAATGGTTATTCTGCTTTGACTTCATTTGGAACTCTGTTTGGAAATACTGGTTAATTAAAGTTAATTAAAGGGACAGTGAACCTCAACATATAAAGTCATTAATTACTCACCCTCACGTCATTCCAAACCATTAAGACTTTTGTTCATCTTGGGAACACAAATTAAGATATTTTGGATGCAATCCAAGAGCTTTCAGACTCTGCATAGACAGCAATGCAACTGACTGTTTCTGTTTAACAGTTCAAAACATGTCAAATCCATAATAAAACGTGCCTCACATGGCTCCGGTTGGAGAATAAAGGCCATCTGTAGTGAATATCTGTATTTCAAACATAGCTGAGGTATGTGGAAGCTGTTCTGGCTGATGACGCAGGATGTCAGTGTAATGTGAATTAGAAGTACAAACCGAGATTTGTAAAGAAAAACGTTTGAAGGATTTCAATATAAGCCAAGAGGAGACTGGTTCTCCTTTGCTGAAGTAAGGAAACCTTGCTTCCTTTGTTCCTGTAAATAAACTCATGAGACTAGCATATCTCTGAGGCGTCTACTGGAACAGCTTCCGTGTGCGACAGTCAGCACAAGTGAGAGAAGACTGTTTGTTACACGTGAAATATGGATATTTCTTTTTATTACAAAAACGCATAGATTTACTTCTTTTATTCATGCCCCAGAGCCATGTAAGGCATGTTTTATTATGGCTGCGAGCACTTTATTTGATGTGTTTTGGCCTGTTAAACAGAAACACCCATCCTCTGCAATAACACTTAATAATAATAGCCAGGAACATTTTTAATATAACTCAGATTGGATTCATCTGAAAGACGAAAGTAATGTACACCTAGGATGCGTAAAACACGGGGTAATTTAGATTTTTGGGTAAACTAACCCTTTAACGATGTCCAAGACAGGGATCTGGAATGGCATGAAGGAAAGCAATTAATGACCGAATTTCCATTTTTTTTGGTGAACTAGCTACTGCATCAAAACAATATCATACTGTGATCTCGTGCTTATAGCCAAATTCAGAACAACAGTGATCTCGCTCATGTGATATTGCCGAAGTATTGAATAGATGTGTGACAAGCAAGTGATGCAAGTTATCACAAAATAAACCCTGACAGGGGGATCAGGACCCCGGCGCAAAGTTATAATCTACACTGGCTGGGTGTACAGTATCCCACTTATTACTGTACATGGCTACTTGGTAAATAAGTAAATAACTGGATATAAAATATTGATTTGAGTCAGAAACATTTCCTAGCAAGAGGCTGAAAGCCAAGACAGGTGAACTTTGGAACGTCGAGATTGACCAATCAGAATCAAACATTTCAGAGAGCCGTCTAATAAATAGCAATAAAAGAAATCAGTTCAACACCGATTCAATCAGCTACTGAAAATGCGTGGGTTTATATGACCCCTGTCTTTCAAGCAAAAAAAAACCCTATATGAGATCAACCCCCACCTATTACTTGTTCATCCTGTCAATCCATGAAGCACTTTGACACAGTAATCATCCCTTAAAACCTACATCCACCACCCTCAAATAAAGAAGACAGGCCTACAATGCAGTGTATCAAATTGCTTTCTTCAAGGTTTTCCTCCTCCTCTTGCCAGACCATATAAAGCATAGTTTGTGCTGATCCTAGCAGAGCTGTGCCCAGGTACTGACGAAAGACTTCCTGCTGAGCTATAGCTTTAGTTTGTGACTAGAGTATAACATTTCAGATATAAGGTATGGTCCAGGTACTAACACGTGTGGGACTGTGCGTCTCATACATTTATGGTATATATTTCCAGTAAAACAAAAATGTATTCCCTCGAGGATACGGCAGGGTTTGAAACAAGCAACACAAACTGCAACTATATATATAAACCGTTGTTCGTTTTCTTCCAGCAGCAAGCAGCTTTTAATGCATTGTATTGTTTGATGATGTTTGTACGCCTGGCATGTTTGTCACAGATGGGTGACAGATGTGAGGATGTTGCTCCAATGATAATTGATTTCTAATTAATGTGTTGATTCTAATGAGAGTCACTTTGGATGTCCCAATCAATTTGATATCTGAATCTCCTTTCAAACTTCCCTCAATTTCTCCATCACTCACAGACAAACACTGATGATTAGCACAACTCCTTCCGTCATCACACTGATTCATTTCCAGAGGTCAACTCTAAAACACTGGAACTCACAGGAAGCTGCTTCTCCAAACAGTTGCTGAAGTTCTTGGTCTGGTTGGGTTTGAGTTTCTTCAAGGGGATTCGGGTTTCACCAATGAATTCGTTGTGGCGGAATTTGTCTTCGTCACACACTGAAATCCTAGACGAAAACAAAAGATTGTCAGCATTAGTTGTAGTTTGTAGACTTGACGTGTAAAGGAATTGTGTAGCTTTTAGGAATTATGAGAAGACTTTCATCACCGTTAATCTGATGCACTATTTCAAAGTTTTTATACGTATCTAGAACTGCTTTGACCCTGTCTGAACCTACTAATAATATCTGAACTCCATTCAGTCAAATAAATATATGAAGGAGTAACATATCTAAATGCTGAATGCAGGCATTACAAACCGATTCCCAGCCACCTGTGCTTCATAACGGTTTTGAAAAGCACTTACTCTCTCTGTCAAATACGTAGTGTGACTGGAACCAATTATGCAGTATATCCCATATATTTAGAATCCATAGAAGGAGCTCCATGGGAAGGATCTTTTTACTGTAGATGTTCATTTGCATTGAACTTGCTCACTGTGAAATGAGTTTTCTGTGCTATTTGCAGTATCGGCAAGAACCACTTGATATGTGGGGGTAGGAACAAAGGCACGGCTTCTTTCGGTTTTGCACAGGTCAATAATAACATTTGACTGGATACAGATGAGTAATTCACACAGGAAAAAGAAGAACTTACTGCTGATATCTCTCATTTACAGAATGAACAGATGGCCAGAATAACAACAAATCCACGTGTTTAAGATGGTGATGAATTAGCTAACTGCAGAAAGAGAAATTATTTCACCAAAATATGATAATCGCTTTTATTTACTCACCCTCACGCCATCTGAAAGCTAAAGGGCTTGCTTTCTGTTAAACTGAGCTATTTCGCCGAACATCCTAGCTGCTATTTTCTACTTCAAGAGTTCACGCTTTCCTCATTAGTATAATTTTGCGGGTTTGGCATGCTGTCAGGGGAGCGAGCCTGGGAGAACGGCGAACCGCGAACCCTAGTGGTATGAACCCTAGCGTGGGCAAGGGTTCGAAGTTCGGCTCGGTCCCATACTGCTCCCCCTGGAGGCGTGAACAGAAATTTGGGCGGAGAAGGGGAGGAGGAGGGATGCTTGAAGCGAGATGTGGAAGGTTTGAAGGTCGGGGTTTTTATAGTGAATGGGGGAAGAATCCATTGGGCGAGATTGATTGGGGATAATTAGCTGAATGCTATCAGCTGTGTTTGACTAATTCGTATCGAGTTTTCTCTCGAAATGCGTTATTTGCAAAACGTTCACATAATAAATATGCATGACTTCAAGTTCATTGCATTTTTACTTTTTCATTAAAATCCAGCATGTCATAAGTGAGAGAACCAACTGAGCTTTCCTGTGGCTATGTGCCATCCAATAAGTTCTCCTAAATGCAATTCAAAGTTTGTTGATCATCAAAAAATAAATAAATGTAAATAAATAAAGAACTTCTTTTATGGTGCTATAATAACTTTTGGGATTTAATTGATTCTCAAGTCTTTGGGAGCAACTAAAAACGAACAATAAAACGTTTACCAAATGAAATCCAGACCTCAGTGTTATGCATTTGAAACGTTTTGGTAACTGAAATTGGATTTGAAAGCAGGTTTTGGAAGAGCAAAATAGCAGGTTCTATCCAGTGCATCATTTCTTGTCATACCAGCAGCGCTGGTCCAGACTGTAAAATTCAGACATATTTTTTGACTCTAGACACGTCTACTTGTCTCAGGTTCAAGGACTGCCATAATCCTCATGCTTTGCACATCATAACATGATTGATTCCTTCATCTCCCACTCCAACAAATATCACAAAACCTACAAGCACATAGGTCACTTTAGTTGTATAGTCACTATTATAGGTCTGTGATGTCTATGATCTAATAATATTCCCACACATGATGCATTTGTAGAAAATTGCCCCATCAGGATATCCAACAATAAAATACATCAAACAGAATAATGCAGAAAAGAAGAGTCTAGGATTTCATTCTGAGCGGTGGTGTATTTTGTTGCATTTTATGTTATTATACAGATGAGAAAAGAGAAGCAGAAGATCTGAACACTTTCAGCAGTACCCACCACTGGCAAGAGGAATAAAATAACACAATAAAATCTTGAAACACAATAGGGCCAATGCCTTTCTTAATAAGGTCTAGCAATGCCTACAATCTAATCGATTTGGGTTACACAGCCTTGTCGATAAAACAAGGAAGATCACACAGAATCCCTCCCAGTCCACATTATTTCTGTTTGTTTCCTTTCCACTGCATTAACAATGAATTCTTGAATGCCTGTTCTATTCCCATCCAGATGTTAGCTGTGTATTTCTAACATACCATTGCTATTCTTTGCTAACTTGTTCAGCCTGGCTCAGTAGTTCTGGTCTCTAAAGACTTTTCAGGTAAACAGGCAATCACACTTCCTTTTCCCTGCAGATTGATAAAGGTCTTGAATGAGGCACGGGGCAGCTACGGCAGCACTCAGGCATGTTCAAAAGGTCTGGTTAATAAAGACACTTTCCTCTGCTGTGTTATATGTGGATATGATTGTGTCCCCAGATGGCTGTGTGCTGGATTGCTCTTCGTTCTGTTTCCAGAACAGTGCCTTTTCTGTTTTGTTTTGATTATGGTTGATTACTGTAGTGCGTATGTTAAATGCTAACTGTTCTCTTGGAAAAATATCTAGAGGGTTCTGGGATTTTTGTACAATGATATTCTTACAGGCAATCACAGTACATTGTGTTTTTCTGCATGAGCCTGGCCTGTACTTTGCAAAGACGATCCTAAATAATGGTTCACACATAACAGTCTTCAAATGTTAAAAGTTCTATTGGGCTTTTCTATGAACTCTTAAGTAATTTGACTTCGGGGCAACATACGGCAATAAACACTGCGGTTGATATAGTTACCACATTTCACAATAAATATGAATATGTATATGACAATAAACAGAACAGAAAACACTGTACAAATCTAACAAGCACAAAACAATCAAATAAACGTGCGCTTCTGTTTCTGCGCTGCTTTGAATGCAGTCGTTACAGAGCAAACAGCTTTGTTTGACCAATGACTGAAAATTGACCAAATGCAAAAATTAATGTGATGCTGCAAACACACAGTTGTAAATGTAAACAAGTAGATGGAAAAGAAGATAATGCAAATCTAAGCAAATAAGACATACATTTATATTGTTATTTAATTAATGTAATAATGGATTCAAAATAATAGTTTAAATTAATATTAGTTACTAACTGATACAACTGTTTTTTTTACATATATATAACTTTTTGTTTTGTGACCTTTTTAGCCAGTTCCCTATATGTTACAATAGTCACTGCCCTACTACGGTCATATGATATTTGATTTATGCAGGTCTTAAAAAGTCTTACATTTGTGCTTAAAAATTAAAAAAGATATCTTAAAATAGTATGCTTTTAAAACCAGCGCCGCAGTACGTTAACGCCGATAAAGGACCACCATTAATTTGATTACACATAACTTAATTTCTGATTCTTTTCTATGTTTGTATTAATTATATTTGGTGAAAAAGTCTACAGCACCTTTATAAATATATTTCTAAAGGTTCAATACTAAATTTACCTGCTGTATATATATGGGTGGAACATTTTATTTTGGTTATTACGTTCATTCTTGAAATAATGTTAGTGTCAGTGAGTTAAATATATAAAATTCTCGAAGAGTTCACGAAGATGGCCAAAGTGTAATATCCAAATAATGCAATATAAATTTAGATCAAAACGATAGCTGAGAGGGAAATTAATAAACTATGCACATTTGCCTGAGAGACAGACTTGTTATTAGAGATTGGAAATGGACAGGATTCCTGCTGTTAAAAAAAAAAAAAAAAAAAATTATTCTAATAATTATTAAATAATTATATAATAAAGCTATTCTAATAGCTTTCCGTTGTAGTCCTCTTTGTGTTAATATGCAGAGATGAATCCCGATGAGTCATGAAATAAGAAAAATAAGAGGTGAAGCACATCTAGCTATATCTAATTGTCTGTAAATGTTCCAGAAAATGTGTTTGCAAATAGTATTTTTGTATTCTTGAACAGCAAGTGTAAATTAAAAGGCTTTCGAGAGGTGAGCCACTTATGTGGGTAATTTGACTTTGAATAGAGCTGTCACTGTCTTGAGATAAAGTTGGCAATGGAGGTATGCCTTTTCAGATAAATCACATGCTTTTCACAGCCACGGGAGGAGTTCAGCCCGCCATTAAAACACCACTTTGATGTTCATCGGCGACACATGAAGATCGGCGGCAAATGAGGTTCGGTGAATAATGGTAAAGACCGAATGCTGAAGGAAGATAACACCTCAGAGCTCCATTGTGTGAAAGTCTGAAGCCTGACTTGGTGTTCATGTCTGACTTACACTCTGTAGGAGAGCGGTGGGTCTCTTTGTGAAGCTGTCCATGAAGGTTTTCCTGCAGATGGGATGATTTGAAGATTGTGAATAATAATAAAGTGTGAATCGCTACGGCCTATGAGGTGCTACATACAAACGCATGTCCTACATACTTTTCGATGTCATTGATCACAAAATAAAATTGTTGCTTTGTTAGGCCAGCAACACATTATAAATTATAAAGGCAGCTATATTTTTTCATAGACTTGTTGGTTACTGTGTGAGAGAAATATTAAATCTGATATTGTAAAATCTATTTTATTTTATTAAATGTTTGGCTTTTGCATTGTTTTAAATCAAATGGGATTGGAATATTACATATTAATTATCCATTAACACATGTCCATTAAGTTCTTTTTAAATCAAAGAATATAGTATTAAACAGTATTTATTATTATTATATTTTTTAATCATAGCAAGTTTGTTATTAAGTAATTATTAAAAATGGCTGTTTTTAGAAATTATTAATGTAATAGATAAAGTTAAAAATGATTGTGCTATTATTTTACGGTAATATATATTTCCTTTGACATCTTCTGTAAAACAGTTTTACTTGCTCTCATATTCCCAGAAATATTACAGCAGCCCTTAGTTTGAAAGCCCCTGCCTAACACACAGGCATTACAATATTAATTATTTGAAAGTCTTAATTAACTGTGAATATTTCAGCTGGCAAAATGTTTCCCAGTGCTTCCTTTATACTTTCAGCACAATAGCACTTCAAACAAAGCTTATATGAATGCGATTTGTCACATATTCACGTTAGCCATGTTTACTTCTCGACTAACCCAAAAAAAGTAAAAATAGTTTCCAGTGTACTAGTATTCAATACTAAACTTGTGTTAAAATTACTAATCGGAGCACAGAATACCAGTGTCATTTAATGATGTCTTTACCGAAATAGAAAATTTCTCTTCCTGTTAGAGAGAGTGCCCTTGTCTCTTTTCATTTTTCCCCTCCTTTCAGAGTGATCAAGAGCAAACAAGACCGAGTCAGACAACAATTTTATCACTGGTATGTGGGCACAGACCATCAAGGGCTTTACTACACAGGCTTTATTGAGTGAATGTAAGGTGCTATAAAGTGCCAAAATGCTGCAAGAGGAAATAATGAAAATGTAGTTTTTATAAACGCTAGGTGAGATGCTGAATATG
The DNA here is from genome assembly GCA_032361145.1 of Enteromius fasciolatus. Lineage (NCBI taxonomy): Eukaryota > Metazoa > Chordata > Actinopteri > Cypriniformes > Cyprinidae > Enteromius > Enteromius fasciolatus. The sequence goes on from JAUMHR010000049.1 coordinate 16,810,305, forward strand.
CCAGTATTTGGAGTTTATTTGCATGAAGGACAAGAGCGATCCCTAAAGGAAAGGCCTGTGAGAGAGACTTTTGGTTTCCATGGAAACTGGCTAAGACAGTCGTAAAGAAAAGCAATGGTGAATCATCAGGTGGGTCCTTCCTGATCCAGATGTCTACAGACGCAGACAGACACTTCACCTCAAAACAGTAAACATCAGTGACGGACTTCAGTCAACTTGTTAGTATGTCCGGATCATTTCATCATACAGCCTCATCCCAAAGGAGCTCATCTTCTAAAACTGCACAAAAGATAAAAAAACAAAAAACAAAAAAAAGAAAAAAGCTGGAACCCTAATGCCAGGCCTCGGGTCAGCCTTTCGAACTCTTAAATCACCCAGCTTCCTAGCATCACCAGGGCTGTGTTGAATGAAGTCGTTACTGCAGCGTTTAAGCACAGAAATGTGACCTTTGAAGCGCAGACTCTCTGCCTCATTAATTCACACCGAGTCCAGACAAATCTGGGAGCCTCCAAACCCAGGGCTACAATCTCAGCGGGAAAAGCCTGCGACTCACACAATAACTGCCTGCTCTCACCGCTCTGGCCTGTCTAGACGACTTTGCCATGAACCTGGTGTTAGTGTCAAACTTTTTAGAGTCTTGCAACATCAAAGTTGCTCAGGAAAGAGAGACTGCATGTCACATTGTTCAATTTCTTCTTTATAAGAGATTTATTATTTGATTAATAGCTTTTATAACTCACAAACTGCCATTTATCTGCATCATTTGGTACAAACCTACAGTGTCAACAGTAATATAGCGTATATATTTGAGACTCACTAATATTTAATACAAGATGTTTTACAAATGCCTGTGTTGGTAGTTGGGAGGGGATTCAAATTACTAATACCGCATAATATAATTAATTTATTTCAAATAATGAATCAACTGTATCTAAAAAGAGAGCACACCTCAAAGTAATCAACTGCTTTGATGCACAGTGTTAACTAGATTGTTTTGGCATTTATATGGTACTAATTAATTTAGCTTTCAGGCCTAATAACATTATTTAAGCAAAAGTCAAAGCAAAAACTACAGTATAATTATTTAAAAAGGGGTTCAACTTTTTTTTTGTACTGAAATATAGTTGTTCAGTCACACATTTTTTTGGTAAATCATTTTTTAGTTCAATTGCTTCTGAATTGGCTGCCAAAAATCCTGCTAAAAATGAAAACCTGGAGAGAAGCTACCAGTGATATCTGAAATAGCTGGCTTTCAAGTTGTCCTTTAAAAAAAAAAGATATAATAAATATAAAGCATCTTATTTAACCAAAAGAATGTAGGGAAATACAGTTGCCCCCGGCGGTATCCTGTACTATTATTCATAATCTTAAAGGGGTCACATGCACTTTTACAAGCTGTTTGGACTGAAATGTGTGTTGGGAGTGTGAGTACACAACCACCCTACAATAATAAAGATCCACAGGTAGTTTTCTTTTAATGTAATAAAAATAAGTTGCCCCTTCTGAAATCAAGCCATTCTCAAATCCATGTCAGTGTGGCGTCACACAGACAGAGGCCACTCCCACAATAGATGATTGACAGCAGCGTATTACACAGACTGAACTGGTGTCTTACCTCGGACCCGCCCTGAGTGAGTCGTCATCAGACCGAGACGCAGAGACAAGCAAGACTCCTAAGAGATTGAGGTGTTTTGTT
>JAUMHR010000049.1:16933337-16943391 GCA_032361145.1 Enteromius fasciolatus
TTACATGTGTGTAGTTACAGAAATATTACAGCTGTAGATACTATGTACCGGTGTGTACTTACACTGTGGTTACATACCACATACACATCTAGTTACTATGGAAGTACACAGGTATTAGGGACACTTAATATAAAGTGGGACCCTATTTGGATGGGCAAGTATTATTCATAGCATGTCAACCATTCCAGTAATCATGAAAAGCTTTGTGCTTTGTTAATTTTGATATAAAAAAGTCTTTAAATTCTGTCAATTACAGAACCAAATTCAGTTCAAGTAGCATGTGAACCAATCACTTCTTCCTCTTTAAAATTAGTTATAGCATGAAATCCACATGAACGACAAAATGAAATGAATGAAAGTCAAAAATCATGTTGAAAGAAACCAAACAATTGACTGCAGAACACTAGTTACTGTTAGTAAAAACAATGGATTGCTGTATATTTAAGCTACAGGACCATATTTATTAAATTCAAAACTATACAATAATATAACTCTAATTCTAACCAGAAACATATTTCCTTCACAAAATAAATGAGTGATTTTCAGTGAACAAAAAAAACTGGTTAAACTCTGGTTATTACTGATATCATTAAACTTGAACAGATGAATATATAGCTTGTGGTATGTATAATATATCTTACTCAAGCAATTAAACCCATGAGCTCCAATTTGAATGTTTGGACACTGGGAACCAGAAGAAGAAAACAGAGTCCACTTCTTACTGGCAAGCTGAGCTCAAACAGAACCAACAGCCAGTTAGAGAAAGCACGAGAGTCAAGTGGGTTGAAACTGAAGAGAAATTCAATCAAGGTTTGACAACATCAAGCAAAACATTATAATTTTCAAAAAATTCTAAGTGAAATGTTCAGTCATGCAGAAGTGAATGTTTCCCATTCACAGTGAATTTCACTGATCATTCATCATTTTTATAGCTATTGCCAATGTGTATAGTTTGGTCTTTTGTGCATCTACATAGAAATAATAGAGAGTGATGACTCTCAATTGAGCCAAGGATGATTAACGCAAGTATGAAGGAAAATGAAAAGAATCAAATGCAGAAATGTCAAGGTGGATTCAATGAAGTGACGTGACGGGTGGGCGGTAAAGAATGGCTTTGCATGTCAGAGCAGATGAGGGGTTATTGAGTTAGTCTTAAAACTAAAATCAACTCAATCAATTCTGAACTCATTGCCACAACTACATGTGTTTTTGGAATAGCTACATTCACATCAGTGTGCATTTACTATTAGTTGCAACCATTTAGATTCGGGTTCCTACTCTCTTTACGACACAAATTATGCATTTCATTTGAGCCTTTCTTCCTTCAGTTTATATTTTATGCTAATAGATCACATTCTGTAATGCTGCTTTAGAATCTTAAAGCAGGTTTAAACTGAAAATTAACCACTTTATCCTTACTGTTTAAAATAAAGTGTGGTACTACTGTTTTAAATAAGGTTCATTATGTACATAAAGTGGTGGCCAAAATTATTAGAATTTTGAAATTATTAGAAATTATTAGTATTTTCAGCAGCTAAAACATGGTAATAAGTCGGTTATTTCTATATTTTGCTCTAGTGTGCGATTAGGAAATATAATATATTTTTATATTAATTGTAATAATCCAGTGAGATTTTTGTTTGCACAAGGAGTCTGACAACAGCCAGTGCTCCACACAGAGATCTGATCTCATCAGCAGCATCATCATCATCAATCTGTCTTGAAGGACATGAAGAAACAGAACAACTAAGACAAAATAACATGTGGCCATGTCTCCAAGATGCTTCAAGAAACCTTCCTGCAAAGCTACAGGACTGTTAAAGGTTTGTTAAAATGCCGTAAAAAGAGGATGCTAGATAATAGTTTGTTTAGCAGTAAACTTGTTCACTAAATTAAAATCAGCATTTGGCGTGACCATCCTTTATGTTTAAAGCAGCTTTTGGCCTCCGTGCACTTGTGCATAGTTTTTTAGGTAGCTTTCAAGTAGGTATAAAACTATGCATGTATTATGTTAGGAAAGCAGACACTGTACATCAACAGCTATTCTGAGAAAGCTGTAATGTGCCAATTTACAAGAAAATAAGGACAAACTATACTGTCAGTAAACTTTCAAATTTCACAGTTTCTTAAATTTACAACTATTTTAAAGACAATAAAATAGTTTATGAAGATAAGCAAAGCAAAACAAAACAAATCAGCCAAGAGTGAAATAGACTGGACACATGGCACATTAGCAGCAGAAAGCTGGAGAAAAATAAGAGAGAAGGGGACACGGGTCATCTCTGTCATCTCACTGCCTCTATTACAATGTGCTTGTTTACAGAGAGCTCTTACATGTCAGAGGAGAACAGAGGAATCGGCCATCCAATTATGAGCCAGTGTAAATCATTTGACATTTCAGATTTATCATACGGTGTGATAAAAGCTGTTAGATCTTAAAATACTGGAGGCTGTTTGAAGAAAGCAGCAACAATACACATTTATTATAGGAGCTCATTTGTCACCAATCCACAGTATAGTTCTTCCTGCAAACACTGTAATTGCTATACATCTACAGTATGTGACAAAGACAGAGCTATTTATAAATTACTTACACAGCTATTTTATCTTTCTGAAAAAAGTTGTAGAAATTGTGGTTACTATTTAACTAAAAGGAGGGGCAGAATATATAAATTGTGAGAACGAATTGTTATTTTGTGGCATTAAATCTTCTTCATTCTTCTTCTTTTTTTAATCTTAAAACTATCATTCATCTTCGAAATATAAATTAAGATATTTGTGATGAAATCAGTACATGCTGTGATACTCTCTAAAGAAGTTTTCTCCTAGTGTCGCAAAACTAAAGTCAAATGGACTGTTTTACTGATGAATTTAGTACATTTCTGGACCTGGCAACATTTCAGTTGTGTTGCTGTCTATGAAGGGTCAGACAGCTCTCTGATTTTTCATCTGAATTTGTGTTCTGAAGAACATGAGGGGTTTGGAATGACATGGAGGTGAGTAATTAATGACAGAAGTTTCGTTTTAGGGTGAACTAACCCTTTAAACAAAAAGCCACAGGCCTAACCTTGGATGAGAAAACATCTCCACATAGCCTTGCTGGCTATGACTAGCTGGCCATCAAACATAAAACGAAATGAAAATGATTGAGAGTGCATGGTATCTGCACGCCTGCACATTACATAAGGTGATTAACAACCAACAGGCCAGGCTGGTATAAATGCTACTTGGCTCTAAGAGGAACATTTGCATGCCCTTATTTCGCCTTCACTGTAAATAAACAAGACCTGTCGAGATAAATGTAATTTCTAGATGATATTAAAATCCCTAAAGGAGTTAGTGCAGTTTCAACATGGTTAGTGACATTTTAAAAGACCTCAAACTATACAGATAACGAAGGACCCTCAGATGCACATTACAAGCTCAAAATGCAACATTATTCAAAAACTAAAAAAAAAAACAAGAATATAATTCAAAAATAAACTTTTTGTCAATCTCAAGCTGTTCTAAGCCTGTATGATTTTCTTCTGCACAACACAAAGGATGATGAATGTTTGGTAACTAAACATTTCTGGTGACCATTGACTTCCATTGCATGGACAAATAAAACATTTCTCAGAATATCTTCTTTTGTGTTCTTCCGAAAAAAAATAAAGCAATAGGCTTGGAGTGCCATGAAGCAAGCGAGCAAAGAAATAATTCTAATAATAAGTCTGAAGCAAAGAATATTTGTAGTTTTGCAGGCTCTGATGAAGACTAAAATCAACTGGAACCCAAATATTTACCTCAGTGAAGACATGGAGACACGCATTAAAAAGTATGTGTAAATGTTTGTCAACTAGGGTTGCACGATATGGTAATTTTTCATATCGTCATATCGCCAGCCTGTGACATCGTCGATACACGATATTATCATGTATGGGTGGGTGGGGGCAAGAGAGAGGATCTCTGTACTTATCACAGGCTATTTGATGATTTAAAACCGCGTGAAAGAGAGAGAAAGAGAGCGCGCCTGGAAGCACCAGTAACCGAAATACTACAACTTCAAACATATTAAAAACATTTAAATATATGTATTATATTTAAATATTTAAAACAGCTAGTTCATATATTCGGATACAGCAGTCATACATCGTTATTATAGGACCGCACGTCCTACAAGTTTGCTGCATTCTCGCAGAAGTTGTCAGTTTAAAAATCAGACCAACAGTTTTACACTAAATATTGGACTTAAACGAACACGTTAAAAATGAAGGTATTTTACAAAAAGCCAAAGTTTATATTTTGAAGTAAAGTTAAATTAAATTACTGACTACTGATAAGATTCATCAGGTTCAAACTGCGAAAGATTGTCCACCACAGAGTCCTGACCTAATCCCTGTTAAAAGTCTTCAAGGTGTGCTGGAGTCTACTTTACATACATTGTCCAAAGGTGTAGCTCTAATTATTTCATTGGGTCCTATAGCTTTCTTAACGTTGTTATTTGAACATGCAACATCACAACATTTATTTCCAACGAGAGCTGCATTTATTGTTGGCCTGGATCTTGTATTGACAATGGGAGAGTCAGGTCACTCTGTAAAGTCGACTTCAGCACATCCTCAAGACATTCAGTACTCAACTGGTGATCAATTCATACATGAAAATAATTATTTCACTAAATGAGCCTGATGAATTGTATTGCCATGCTGGAATGTGTACATTGGAAGGTCTTCCGAGATGATTGTTTAAAAAAACGAAAAGCTACACACTGCATTAGTTTAGGTTAAAAGAATTATTGCCAAACATAAAACAAGCCAGCAAAATAAAAATCACAGCAATTATTATCTAACTCTAGATGCTTCAGTATTTGCTTGCTTAAATCCAAATGGTGAATTGCAGCATCCATTTACCTCATGTACCAGTCTACCTCAAATTTGCACAGTTCTTCAGGAAACTGATCTTCTGTAAAAATATTATTTATCTATTAATTTTGTTAGGTTTTTCTTCTTGATTGTGGCAAAAATGTTTGAAAGTAGTGTTTAACGTCAATGTGCATGCAAATATGAAAACACTTTTTCTTTCTTTTTGCTGCATTCAAGTGTAGTATGTCTTGCTAGCATATATATATATATATAGAAGCATTAATAAATTGAAATAATGTTACAGTGGTCTTGCTGTTCTTTTTTGTGTGTTATAGATAGATTTTAGCATGATTAGGTGTGGTAGGACTAAAATATGAAATATGTTGGGCTGATTAATAACAAATGATGTAAATGTGATGCATTTTAAGTACATTGGGTTTATTACCTATAATACATATACGTGTTTCTTATGCATTGAAAACAAATTGGATTTATTGGTACTATTTTTACTTTCTTGTTTCATTTACATAAGGTGGGCAAATTTGCTCAACAAAGTTTATTAGTTCATTTAGGTTAAAAATATGCAATCAAAATGGATGGAAATTTTACATGCAATTGAATTACATAAATCCTATGAATTGGGCCTAAATATTTTTTTGAGCGCATAACTATGACAGTAAAAGGCTTTAATTAGGATTTCTTTATGTTGTGCATCGACATTTGAAAAGTTTATTATTAACACAGAGGGCAGGAAGATATCTCGCCTCATGCTAAGCTTGCAAATGCCTGTGAAGAGGTGACATAGGGGAGAGTTCTTATCTCTTAACGCAAGTGGTACAAATTGGAGTGCGCTCGAGCAAGACGCACAATATCATTGGAATAATGAGGGCTATTTGTTTTTTGTGTGTGTGGGTTTTTTTTTTTTTTTTGGAGAAAGTGGGAATTTAAGCTCCTTAAGGAAGAGAAGAAAGATACAGAAGTGGACATTGAAGCAGCTAATAATGACAGACACATGCAAATGCAATTGGTGGAATTACCTGTATTCGTTGTAAGGCCTCATATGCACGATCATGAGGCGATGTCCGTAACATGATGGATCGGTACAAATACATGTATTGTGCCACCCCTACTGGCTATACTTGGCAACACTGTGAAAACCGACTTTTGTAACCTTTATTCTTATTAGAGGTTGATCAACCGGATATTTATTACACTGTCACTTCCATTGTGTAATCTGACAATGCTTTCATTTATCAATAAAAATCTACAGTACTTCCATGTTTACTGTAAATCCATCCTAAAAATGGTACATTTAAGATAATGAAAAACAAATGAGATTGTGTTTTGCATTTTCTAAAGTCATCTGCTTGCTTGTGTGAAACTAAATACCAGTGTGTTGTAAGACCTGCTATATGGGTGTTAGTACATTGCAATGTGGTTGCTAAGCCAAAAACCAAGTCTCAGTTTCCTATTCAATGCTAATAATAAGGTTTTGGAATAAAGTATGAGCAGTAGCAATAGCGATACTTTAAATAGAAAACACTGACAAGGGCGAATCCATCCTTTAGTACAACTATTTCAAAAAGGGACAGAGGACACACCACTCTACTTAGTGTACAGCTGTCAAGTGTTACTTGGCTCGAAGGGAAAAAGATGAGTGTGTGTGTGTGTGTGTGTGCGTGTGCGTGTGCGTACATAACCATATTATTTTAGAAAAATCTTTGCACTGGAGTGAGCCAAATATGTCAAAGGCCTCTTTTGGGTTTTTCTCCAATTGTAAAAAATGGTTTGAAAAATTGTACTGCAAATTTATTATGCATTATAGTTAGGTTATGGTATTTATAACTAGCTGTATTTATATCAAGCTGTATTATATGTATAAATATATATATGTATAAATAAGAAGTCTACGGAAAGTAAAGTTCCCATTTAGATAGCTAAGTGAACGTGTATGTGGGCACTCACTTAGTAAATGGTGACTATGGTCTACAACCTCTTCCTCCTGAACCGGATTGAAACTGCAGCTGTTTCGCTTGCTGGCCAAGCTGGAAGGGCTTTCCATGTGAAAGCTGGTTTGAATTAGACTGGTGGTGCTGGACTGTACTTGGCCTTCACTCGATTCTGAGTGCACAAAAACATTCACATTTAAAGAACAAACAAAAACTGAATAATAATAAAGTAAAATTCTAAAGCCTCGTTCATACTGTCAGCCCAAAATTTAATTTTTGTGCAAATCCGATTTTAAATTGTATTGCGGTTATTTTAGCGTAGACATAACAACCCAACGCACTTATAGACACACAAATCAGATATGAACAGTTGTGATGTGATGTGTGGACAGTCAGTTATTTAGAGAGACTGCCTGAACAAGGCATAAATTCTAAATTCAAGCTAAAGATTTTTGGAAACCCATTCTGTATGCAGAGGGTAATTATTAATTCTTATTACGTCTACTAGTAAAACACCAAAAAAAGTGCTTATTTAGTGCATCAAGCTTTAAAACAAACAACCCTAAGCTTTAGGGAGATTTGTGTTTTCTGTATCACATGGTAGATCTGACAGATGGAGTTGTATTAGTTTGTACAAGTTTGTGTGGGTGGATGGGGAGTGTTTGTGTATATTTGGCAGCACTTTTCCAGGAGTTGTGTATTACCAGAGTCTCTTCTTTGATCGCTACCAGACATGAAGGTCTTCCTGTCACTGCTGCATTCACTGAGCTCAGCATCACTGCCATCGCTTTCACTTAAGTTGACTATAGAGACAGAGAGAAAGACAGAAAGACAAAAGGTGAGAAAGTGATTAAGACAAGGGATACACAATGTGAAAAAGTACAAGAGAAAAAAAAACAACAACAACCGATGGTGATACAGAATAAAAAGCACGCTGTTGTTTATTCAAAGGCATACAAAGAAGTCTGTAAGAATATTAAAACCAAACAGCCGCAAGCTGCAGCTGTGAAGCTGAAATTCACAAACGATCAGAAACTGAAGCTCAATAAAATACAATCCTGCAACACCGGCGTCCATCTGAAAGACTAAAGCATGAATTCATGAATGCATTTATTCTGAAGTTGTCTGTAAAACGGCTCAGGGCAGAGCAAGGAGGTAAATTGGAAAATAAAAGTAGAGCAGACGCATGGGGACAGAGAGACAATGGAAAAAAAAATGTGTGCCTCTACAATAACATCATTTTCTTCTCCGTTTCTTCAAGTTTCTGAACAGAGGCAGGTAACGTGAGGAACTTCTTAGAGGTTTCAAGTGGACATGGACCTTTGGCTGTCTTTCCAAAGCCTTCATCATCCCGGCAGCACATGCTTGCCCCCGATCAGCGGATTGAGCCCATGCTGAAAATTAATATTTTTATCTGAGAGAGAAAAGGCAAGCTTCGGATCAGCACCGTTCTGCCTTCCAATTTGCTGCACCCCATCTGCCATGGTTTCAATCAGACGAAGGAGGATGGAGGTGCATTACTGTGGTGTGTGAGCAAGTCAGAGAGAGGGAGCCCTTTCTCCTGTCACAGACTCTCTATATACCACCCGTCTCTCCAATCTGGCTTGATAAATACGGCTATAGAGCAGCAAATTCTGTCGTCATGCTGAATCACTGTTACACTCTCAAAGACACATGGTTTGATTTGCCTTGATCTGTGAACCATAAAAAGACTTTTCTTGTTTTCTTTGTGCGTGCATATTCATTTTTAGCAGTTTAGCAGCAAAGTTCAGTTCTAAAAGTGTGTGAGATTATGAAGGCTAAATTTAGTTTTACTTAAAGTATTTTTAAGATAAATTTAACACATGGATGAAGCGTACATGACGTGATATTTCAAAGCTTAAGCTGATTCCGATGCCAAAATGGAATTTAAAACCTTTCTAAAAACATAAAAAAGTTGTCTTTCTTCTAAAAAGAAAGTGAAATGCCAATATTTTTTAAACTTTGAGATCCAATCAAAGGTCTGGCTACTCAAGACTATTATTAGAGGGTACACAAGATTATTTTTCAGTCAAACCAGCTACAAAAACAAAAAATAAATAAACAAAAACTAAAAACTGTGAAAATGAGTTTTGACTTCTCGGATATTTCACGTAAACTAACCAAAATGAAACACTGGAGCACAGTATTAATATCCCTACTCAGACACCAGCTGTAAAGACACCTACACATGGATGTAATGTCCCCCTGTCTCCTGATATTCAGAAACATTCAGTCACATTACTAACAATGACAGCAGAGACCAGACAACAGAATGAAGAAAAACTAACCTCTGCTAGGGGCCACAGTACTTCAGCTGACAGTACTTCAGCCAACTAAAATGTCACTAGACTTACAGTTAAAGGTCTCAGCAAATATAAAGTGATTGTTTACTTTGTCAAACAGAGACAGGAATCCGCAGGACCTGAGTCATGAAGCAGACATGTGGAGATGTGGAAATTAATATGGAATTAATCGCTGTAGGGGTGTAACAGGGAACTTATCGGTACAAGACAATTTTCAGTACGGATCTTCTGGGTCAGTATGCCTGTGTACCGAACTAATAGTTTCATTGTTTTTCAGGAAATTTACATGGCACGACTGCTGTATAAATGCCTCAGTTCTGACGGCAGTGCTGAGCACAAGTGGAGTGATCATCCCTTCTTTACTACTAGTTTTAACACAAATTATACATGAATGGACATTTCACCCCTCACATCATCACTCAATTAGCGTTTCAACCACAGAAAGACGTCACTAAAAAAGTCTTGTAAACAAAATGTCACAGCATTTCATTTACCTCAGGCAAGTCATCAGTGTGCACAGCTCATTTTCTGCTACAGAAATTAAGTCTAGAGAAGAGCTTTTTGCCTAAATATTAGACAGGGTATATACTTAATTATATATATTTTTTTATATTTTAACAATGTATAAATTTGAAAGCATATTTATGTATAGCATACAATATATATACAGCAGTGGTTCTCAAATGGTTTGGCCTCGGGACCCATGTTTTCCCATGGTCATCAAGCAGCGAACCACTCATAAATGTTTGTGCGTTTATTTATATATATATATATATATATATATTTTTTGTTACGTCCCCTATTGTATTTCTTTTGGTATTATGATGTTTCTTTCCCTGTCTATTTCTTTGTTTTTTTTTCTCTTTCCCTGAAAGCAGGCTCAACGGATTGGTTGTCTGGAGTTCATTGTCATCCAATGGATGTGGATCTGTCACCA
>JAUMHR010000049.1:17006039-17026625 GCA_032361145.1 Enteromius fasciolatus
TTCCGCAAAATTGTTAATATAGTCACCGTAAAAGACTTCAGTTCCCACTTGTCACTGATGCAAAGTGCAGTTACTACAAGGTAATTGTTGTCCCACTTTCCTGACAAATAATTCGTCACACTGCGCATGCGTGAAATGCGTTAAAAAAATTAACGACAAAACGTGATTAACGCCGTTAACGCGTTATTTTTGACAGCCCTAAAAATTATACATTTTTGCGCAGGTCTCTATGGCGCAACTCGCCATCTTTCCCCACCTCTCTCTTTCTCCTCCATGCTGTCACGTGATGACAACCACACATGCGCATTTTTAGGCATTAAATAAATTATATTTAATATTTAATCCTTGTCTCTCATATAAGTGCATTGTTTTTTTATGACGGTATAACGGTATTGAAACTGATACCCCCGCGGTATACCATATTACCGTCCAGGCCTAGTGCAAAGCGAGAAGGACAAAAGCAGTGTCTATGATTTCGTACACAACTTGAATAAACCTTAACAGGTAATGCTGTCAGCTGTGTGGATATAGGCAAAGTCGATAAAACTCTAGTTTATAATCATTACTAATATAACCTATTGTTATCAAGATCTCATGCTGTGTTCTGTTAATGCATGAGCTTCATATTAAGCCTGTTTGCAGTGCACTTGCCATCCAGTAATCACAACAAGCTTTAAACTTTGTTACATTTCAATAAACAAAGTATCAGCTTTGACATTCTGCCAAATTCATAAAATTCATAAAATAAAAATGGATTTGGCGCTCTTTAATGCGGCATAACGCCTCAGTTCAAGCGGCAAGTGAAACTATTATATCTTTTAGCATGAAATGAACGTGAATTAACATCAAAAGGTAGTCTATTTCAAAAGAGAGCCTTTAATGCAACGTCTCATGTAATTGCTCATTCGTGTAAAGCTATACATTTAAGTTGCTACGCTAAGTTGCTAACACTGATCTGTAGCAACAACAGACTGCAAAGAATTGCTCGTTCGTGTAAAGCTATACATTTACCTCAGAATAACCACTGGGCATCCAGAAGCACATCAGTCAGCTAGAAAAATAAATATAAAGAGAAGCATTTTGGTGTATTTATTTAATTTTGCCTATTAATGATTTACGTAAACAAAAGTTACCTGTATAAAATGTAACACGTATATGAGCATGATGTGTACTGCAGTTCCTGAAGAAGCCGCTGTTTGCTGCTAAAGCGCCACCTCGTGGCAGAGGGTGAATTTGCATTTCTAGTGTGCCTATCTTATGTTCATGTTAATCCGATTAACGCCCCATGTTTTTATGCAGCAACCTTGGTTGTTAATGTGAAAAGTTATTGTGCCTTCTAAAAATCTAAACAATTAAGACAGCAGTATTTAGGTTTTAAATTAATATAATAATATGTCTGACTAGTCCCTATTTATTAAAATAGTTTAAGGCTAGTTAATAGGCTAGTTAATCTACAAAATGGATTAAAATGCTGATAAATACAAGAAAGGATTACACATAAACATATGACAGTATGATTGAAAATGTCAAAATAACAAATAAAATCACATTTATTCTGTGGCACCTAAAAAAATGGCCAATGGCTCCTTGCTGGATTTTTTTTATCTGGAGCCCTGGTAAATGATAATAGTGCAACAACAAATCACTTCAGAATTTATACACGTTCCCAAACGAAACCCAAACAAACACTATTACATTTTTTACCACAAAATCTATTTTTCCTGATATGCAAGACCGCTTTTCAATACGCTGTGTTTTCCGACAACTAGAAGTGGGCAAAGATGCAGTATGTAATATTGCCAGCTAGCTGCTGAAATAGGGTGGGAGAGAGAGAGAGAGAGAGAGAGAGAGAGAGAGAGAAAGCGATAAATTATTAAACTATATATAAAATTAAATAAAAACGAAATAGAAATGTAGCCTTGATGACTGACTGAAATAAATAAAGATTCACAGCTCAAACATTTGAGCTAAACCACGGCATTTCCTACCTCAGTCATTTCAGGTGATTTGATTTCCTTGATCTTAAAGAAGTATCCTATAGTGAGGAAAGCGATAGCCACAGCACTGACGCTGACCATAAAAATGACCAGCGGTGGACGGTTACTTATGTAGGTCTTTAGATTCTCCAGTGGATTTAACAACAACACCTGCAACAAAAGAAAAAAAAGAAGTCCCTCAAGCTTAGGGAAACTTTCACCTATATTAACACTGCTATTGAATTCACAAGCAATGAATCACACTCACACACCAGTAAATTCTGATGAACATCAGACATCTTCTGAATAAGAACCAGTTTGTGTTCTTAATCTTACCTGTGTGGAACAGTTTTGTTAAGGACTAACATGGCCACAAGTCAATATGTGGGTCTTATTAGTCTATTATTTGTTCTCTCTTCACTTCTACGTATGACAAGAGCTGAACTTTGAAGTTTAACAACTTCCTTTAAAGTCATTAAGACACATGCACACCTAAAAACCAGTCAAAGTTTTGCTTCAGTCACACAGTGTCAATATTAACAGTTATTACTCATTACAAAATCAAACATTATTGCAGCTTGCAAGTAATTAGAGGACTATAACAACTAGAACAACCGGAGATACTGTCATACAGTTTGGAGTAGAAATGCAAGCAGAAATGCCACACCACCACACACACACACACACATACACAAATTCACACTAGAACAAACACTGGATGAATGAGTTGCCAAAAGGAAAAAAAAGAGACAATACTATCAGTAAATAACCTAATATCTTCAGGGTGGCTGAAAAACTGTTAAGTTTAATTAATTTAAGACAATTAAATCTGGCTACTATCAAGAAATCTCCTTTGCCTAACTTACAGGTTTGTGCATTACGCACCATATGTAACACAACCTCACATTATTATTCCATCCTTACAGCTGTATTCTAAATATGAAAATATATTCACCAAGACACACAATCTATCTTTTTTCTTTTAAATATTGGACTTTTTTTGTGTGTTGTTTAGTTCCAAGATGTAAGCTGCATTCTAAACATGCATTCTTCATCACGCGATCTCATCATTATAAGACTTACCTTAAGTTGCCTTTTAAGTGACAAAAGAATTATTATGTTGAATATGATTTAAAACAACAAACAAGTTCAAATGTAATGCGGGCTGATGGTTTCAACAGAATCACATTCCATCGATTTTCAACCTCGCTAGCAATTAGGTTTTACAAGTTGTAAAAAATAAATGAATAAATTGGGTTTTTACTTCTGCACTGGTATCCACCTTATTTTTTTCAGGCATTTTGTAACTTTAATGTGCAAGGCTTCCAGAGACAGCAGCTTCCAGTTATTTTCACGGATACTGATATTGTAAAATTATAGATTTGTTTTCATAAAAAAAAAAACCCTCTCATTTCTCTTGGTAGCCAACTCTTGAATTGCATATGCCACCCGTAAAAGTCTGTTGAAATGCATTAAATCAAACAGACACTTTGCAAGAATTTCATAATTAGTATCTCTGGTTAGTCAAGTCCTACACTTGTTCTGTTGAAACTAGAAACGATGTCAAGAATTGACAGCAGACTGTTAAGGGAGGTTTTTTTTTTTTTAATATTTCTTCCTCGTAAGTATCACAAGAACTGTAAAGAAGAATTGGAATAAGAATCATAAATGTCTAAGCAGAAGATTATTAATTATGTTTATTAATGTTTTTTTACCGACTAATTGTACTGAGTTCTTCTTTATTGTGTTGAAATATGTATAGTGTGTCTTTTACATTTCTGTAGTTACTTACTTATCCCAAATAAGCAGTTCCAAATCTAAAATAATGTTCCCTATATCGATTGCAAAAAACACACAAAAAACAGCTTCTAATAAAATCACAAATCATGGTGCCTTCGCCTGTCAGTCTTTAAAAACATCATGACATGAAAATTCATCTTTTATGGAATTTTTAAGTGTTAATTATTTAATGTACTCTCAAGAAGTGTGTAAAAATCTGTTAAATTGTCTGTGTAAACTGATCTTTCTGTAATTTGAACATTTGAATTCATAAATCTTATTTCTGATTTGTTAGGTCCTATATTTTTGTTCTGCTGAATTCAGAAATGGCCTCAGGAACTGACAACAGACTTCTTAGGTGAATATTTTTTTGACAAACATCTCTTGTTGTAAGAGAAACATTATTAAACAAAATAATTAAGAAGAAACCGAAAGCATAATCGTTAATTTCCTTAGGAATCGCTTCCCTGTTTTTGCAAACAGGATCTAACCGGCAGATACACTCGGTTATGGATCATATTTGCTCTTTTTAGACTGCCGATGACGGCCTGAATCTCTCAACCTCTTAGTCATAGTCTGCAGCACATATCTAGCTGTCAAATTTACACGACGGCTACAAGTCAAACTCCAGTGAGCTGCATAAAAAGTATTTGTGGGGCATCACTGACGGGTCTGTGGCAGCTATAAATGCAGTAAAGGCAGGCGACTCACTATGTTTTGACACACAGCCCACATCTAGCTGCCTGTGTTAGCTACGAGCTCCGACCTGAACATCACGTATCATTACTGTTCCCACAAAAACAGGTCAATCTGGCAACATGCAACCCGAACAGCTATGCGGCTAACTAATTACGCAACCATTCCCAAACACACAAATACGACCTGTTAACGTAAAACAAGCTGAAAATCTCAAACTCACCATTTTGCCCCCGTGAGTGCGTGCGTACGACAGCTGCAGGCGGCTAAAGCTAACAGACTCGAGCCTAACGGGCCTGAGCAACAAACACACAGCTGACAGCGGAATAAGAGTGCACAACACTCCTTCCCATTATTTGCACGCGTGCTATATTCTCAAAACACGGTTTTATTTTGCCTTTGCGTCTATAGAGAGCTGCTGGTTGACGGAAACTGACTGTAGATGTCGTCTTCTGTGTTTAGGACCCAGCAGAACCAATCGCGTTACTTTCACTTCTCTACGCAAGCCCCGATCACGCAAGGCGGGGCTTAGCACAAGTGAAAATATTGTTATTGGCTTAGGCAATACGACGGAGGCTGTGATTGGACGGTCTTACTGTCAATTGCGCTGCTCGCTTACTAGTGTTGAAATGTGGCGGGCAGCAATATGAAGTCGTGAAGATGTCTCCTAATACGTAAATACACCCAGAAGAACCCTAATGAGAAGATAAGTTCGTTGATGGGTTTTCTAGCCATCTGGTGAGAAGATCATGTATTTTGCTGTTAAGTCGTTTAACGCAGCGTTAAATTCTCGTGTTATTTTTTATTAACACTATTCTCGATTGTGTTCTTAAACTCTGTCTAGAGAGTCATGGTGATCTTGAGAGAAGGGATCTGTCCTGGAATAAACAAGGAATTCATTAAAGCCTTACATTCAGAGGATATCAAAACAGGTGTTGACAATGATCATTAAATTGCAACATTTTCTAGCGTAAACAGTGCATTTCATTTGTATTTGTATTTATTTGTAATACAGTAGTAGGTAAAACCATCTACCACAGTTAATATATCAGTACTTTTTTTTCTGGTTGGATTTATTCATTGTGTAAATATCTTGTGTTTTTTTTTATTGTGTTGGAGTTATGTATCTGTATATTATGTAGGCCTATTTTATGCTTCTGTAGTTTTTTACAAATCCCAAATTGTAACAAAACCCCACAAAAAATTCCACATTAAATGCAAAAGCAGTTTTTCTTCTCATAGCTGTTCATACAGCCACAGAACATAAAATCGGTCAGTCTTTAAAGTCGCCATGAAATTAAAAAAAGAACTATTTTAGTTTTAGTTCTATGCATGTACTCATAAATAAAACCAAAGTGTTTGAAATGACTGGATAAGTCTATAATACATAAATAGAGAGAGGCCTATTGTTTTTACCAAAAGATTCAGTTTAAAGACTAAGTTAAAAACTGAAAAATGCGCATATGAATCAGTCACAGTAAGATCGATAACACTGCATTAAAAATAGAGCATTACATGTTGCCTTATAATTAACTAAAACCCATACAAGTAGCATACAATAATTCCATGTGAAATATGAGATCTATTCAGTGTTTTCTGGAGCCATATGATAGCTTTGATAATGAAATTCATGCCAGAAACCTGTCAGACAACCAATGTTATTTTGGCCTCTGCGGAGGGGGAAATATTTTTAAATAATGAAGAAAAAAAATTGATTTGATTTTGACAGGGAATTAATTGTTTGTTGTATAAAAAAGAGCTCAGTGTGTTCCAACAAAAATGATATGAATTAAAAATTAGAGGACTATGGAAGTACGTTTGCTGCTAAAGCACTAGTTGTCCCTTATGTGAATTAATAAAGTATTCATTACTCCATGACCGCTTGTGGCCTTTTAATACATACTTGTTTAATTCTTTCAGTTGAAGACTTTGTTTCAAGTAACCCAGAAGAACTTGCACAAAAGTGTTCATTGTCTTACAAGGTATGTGGAATGACATAATTTTTAGTGCGCCAGGTTTCTTACTTCAGCTAACGCCTATTCAGGCCTCACCTTTATTTACCACTATATATCACAGAGACAGTGTGTAACTAAACTAAACAAAGTTAGCAAACTAAATACTGTCTATGTTATCTTTCAGGCTCTAGTAGCTGTTCGACGTGTGCTCTTGGCTCAATACACAGCTTTTCCCGTCTCCGGAGCTGATCTCTACGAGGAACTCTTGAGCTCTACCGCAATTTTGTCCACTGGCAATCCCAGGTCCTAAACATATATGTAATAGATTCATAGTATAATATACTTGTGTAGTTGAAAAGTTTTGGGCCATTTTTTAAAAGAAATGAATATTTACAAGGATGCATTTCAAAATCAAAAGTTACAGTAGAGACATGTATGTTTCCATTTGAAATAAATGCTTGCTTTATTTGTATTCATAATAAATATATTTTTTTTAAAAATCACAATTTCCACAAAAACATTAAGCAGCGTAACTGTTTCCAATATAAAAATAAGAAGTGTTTCTTCAGCGTATTAGAATAATTTCTGAAGGATCATCTAAGATTTGCTATTCAAATTTATTAAATTATACATTAATAAGTATTATTAATCATAAATAATATTTTGAAATAGAATATTTTGAAATGTAATAATACACAATACTCTTATCTTTACTGTATTTTTTATTAATAAATGCAGCCTTAGTGACTTCTTTAAAATTACCCAAAAACTGGTTATTATGTGGTTATGGTTTATAATTGAAAGGTATTATGTGTATTAAAGCTCTGAGCAAAACTGTGCTATTTTGTTTTCAGTTTGGATAAGCTGTTTGATTCTGGGCTCTACACGGGGGAAATAACTGAGCTGACAGGAAGTCCAGGGAGCGGAAAAACACAGGTGATCTTTTGTCCTTGAAATTCTTCTGTTTCTTGATCCTGCTCTACAATATCAAAATCTAGCTTGCATTTATTACCTGTCAAGGTTGGGTTGGCGGATCGGGTGAGTGTTCAGTAACGCTCTGTGTGTCTCGATCCCTTTGTAGGTGTGTTTTAGTGTTGCAGTTAATATATCCCACCAGCTGAAGCAGACTGTGTTTTACATTGACACAAAGAGCGGTATGTGTGCGAACAGACTACTTCAGATGCTACAAACCAAGACCCCTAATACGGAGGAGCAGGTGAATAACATTTAGTAATTAGTAGTGCTTCCATGCTCAACTATTCCAAAAGAACAGAATTTGTGTCATTAAATAAAGTATCATATCATACTGTGCTATAGAGCTTTTGTTTTTCCTTTTCAATACATAGATGGAGGCACTTCAGAAAATCAAGGTGTTCAGGGTATTTGATGTCTTCTCTTTGCTCGCATGTCTTCAACATCTAAGATCAAATGGCCTTCAGAAGGTAAGTATTGTACTTTTTATAAATCTGTTGATATAAGTGTTTGTTCGTAGCAGAACTCTCGAATGTTCCCTAGGCGTGTGTCGGAGGTGGTTCAGTCAAAGCGCTGATGGTGGATTCAGTCTCTGCTGTGCTCTCATCCCTGCTCGGAGGGAAACAGAACGAGGGTATTTGTTTACAGTATTGCATAATACTCATAATGTTCTGTTCTAATTAGCATGTTATGCATCAGATGTCACAGTAGTGCTGCTGCTTCGCATCAGGTATGTCCTTGCTGATGCAAGTTGCTGGGGAGCTGAAGATGATCGCCAAAGACTTCAACATCGCTGTATTGGTATACACTTTTCTAATTCCTGTTACAAACAAACAAAAATGAATTATTACTGAATTTCAAAATTGTGGGTCCAAGCCTGGAGAAGGCTAATGTGAATAAATATTACTTGTTCTTTAATCATTTGATCATCTGCAAGCCCGCATTCAACCAGTTTACCTCACCTGATAAACTCTTCGCACTTTCATTTCATCTGTGTGACTAAATGTTGAAGTGTGTTTTGAAATAAATTCTGGTACTGTGAAATCTTGCACTGTAGGTGACAAACCATGTGACCAAAGATGGTAATGGGCAGTGGAAGGCTGGACTGGGACAGTCATGGAGTCATGTGCCACGCACACGTGTGCTACTGCAGAGAATGGAGGACACAGAGACTTCATCCTTACGGACCGTAACTCTGACTAAATCATCACGACAGGTGGATTTTTGGGGAAATTATCCTGATTTTCAAGAATAACCCAATAAAGTCTTTACTTAAAGGACATTACTTACATTTATTGTCGTCGTTGTTTTTGATCATCTTCAGGCTTGTCATCTTGTAGAGGAGTTTGATCTTTGTCGCTGGTCAGAAGAGAGGAGAACCTCAATTTCAAGCAAGAGGAAACTAGAGGAAAGAAGTACCCCTTGACAAAAAAAAAGTTCCATTGTTTTCCGTGACAACACAAATGGCTGTCCGTTTTTGATTTCAGGCAGACTATATTAGGAAGTAAATTTAGAGTTAGTATATTTATGTAAATATGTATAATATTTCTGCAGACTGTTTCTGTTGTGGTCTTTGACCCCAAGTGATGGGACACTCTT
The DNA here is from genome assembly GCA_032361145.1 of Enteromius fasciolatus. Taxonomy (NCBI): domain Eukaryota; kingdom Metazoa; phylum Chordata; class Actinopteri; order Cypriniformes; family Cyprinidae; genus Enteromius; species Enteromius fasciolatus. The sequence continues at coordinate 17,015,017 of JAUMHR010000049.1, forward strand.
CACTTGAATGAATGTTTTTGTATATATACAGTTTAATCAAGTCTTTTTTTCTTAAAATCATTTGCATAATGTTGGCACCTTAGTTTCTAAATGAAATTCCTCAGCACCAACAGTAAAAATGCACGTTACTCACCATTTTCAATGGAAAAACTAAATTTTTTTTTTTGCATTATTCTGCATCTCGCCTCTGTGTGTCAGTGTAACTCCAAAAATGACTGATTAGACAAGAAAAAAAACATGCTGTTATAAACACACACTCCAACAAATCACTCACGATGGAGAACAGAATTGCTGTTCCCTGTTGTGTGCCCACAATCCAGGTACAAATCAATTTCTTTGTGCATAAAAGGCTTGTTTTAATTAGAATGATTGAAACAGTTGAAATTACACACGACTACCATTACTAAGCTAAAGGGCTCTTACCCAATTTACTCTATGCAATTATTCATTCCACAATCATGCCTTATGGCTGTTACTATTGTATTGTTAATCACTCATCCTGGGCCCAAGAGCATACTCCGTACAAACATCCTTTTCAAAACAAATAAATGACACTGTATCATGAAGTCATCAAAATCAGTGATTTACCTTTTTGAACAATATAAGCTTATGACATGAGTGGCAGCACTGGTCAGTGACACCAAGGTTTAAAAAAAAAAAAAAAAAAAAGATAAATATGGAAATCCATATTGAGAAATAACGTCAAAACCAACAAACCTGAAAACAGACAGTGTTCTAGTACAATGTGTGTAATACCACAATGTGGTAAAGCTAACAAAAACATGAAATTGAGACTCTGGTTAGAAAAAGTTCATTCAGCTCTTTATTGCTGTAGCTCCGGGTCTCTCCCAGGTTTGCTGTCCTCTAATGAACTCTGTCATTATAGGACAAAATGCCTGAGCTTTGTGATAGTGTCCTTCCAGCGGTCTCTCTACCTCATTCAGCAGGGAGGAACCACCCTCCTCTTTCGGATGCATTCCCAAATCCATTTGGAGGTGACCCTCTGGGCTGAACAGTCGTCCTCTGGCTCTCCCAGTGTATGTGTGGCTGAAGCAGAGTCATACTCTGGCACCAAATCTCCATCGTACGCTAGGAAGTAGCGCCGAAGTTTCATAAAGTCCTGCATTGACTCTGGGAGGTAGAGCTTCACTCCTGTGAAAATGTCCAGTAGTGTCTGCAGGAAAAGGACAAGGGTTTTAGGTGGTAATGAAGAATCGTAACAGCAAAATTACACCCTTTAACTTTAAAAATTAAGTCAATGAAAAGTTAAACCTCTGACTACCACTGTATAGGCAGTTGAAACATAGAATATCTTCGGAGAAGTCACTTAACGTTACGCAGATTTAATACAAACATGCCATTTATTTCCCAGCTGTTTATCTTCACAGATATAACCAACAGTTTTCGTAACTTGTGCCTTTAAAATTGTGCGTTTGACAGTTTAAGAGCAATAAGACATGAAAGAGAACTTAGTTTAGCACTCACATGGCATGTGACATTAGCGCATGCTATGGATGTGCGTTTAGAAAACCGTATTATCAGACGTGTCAACTGAAATTGCTTTATCACATGTCAAAATCATTCATTTTAATCAAAACATGCACTGTTTCTGAAAAAAGGGGCGGGGAGAAGCAGCTCATTTGCATTTAAAGAGACATGCACAAAAACAGTCTTTTTTTTGCTTCCACTCAAAATATAAATTTTCTAAATGATACAGTAAATGATCTGTAGGTTATTTTGAGCTATAACTACACAGATGCATTCTGGGGACACCTGAGACTTATATTACACCTTGTAAAAAGGAACATAATAGGTGCAATTTAAGTACAAAAGAGGAACCAATGAATAGAAGAAAAGAAAAGAAAAGAAAACAAACCTTTTCATTTTTTGGGTCAGTTGTTTGAACACTCTTCAATTTGCTTTGTCCATTGCTGTGAACGGGTTCTGTTTTTATCTGAAATAGAACAAGATCACAGGGTTTCGGTTGAGAGGTGATCTGAAAAAGGATAAATGAACCATGACATGGCATGACAGACTAAACCCGTGTTCAAAGAAAATACACTGCCGTTTTAAAGTTTGGGATCACCAAGTTAAGTTTAAGCCAGTGAGCAAGCAGCACAACACTGAAGACTGTAATGGCTGCTGAAAATTTGCTTTGCCATCATAGGAATACATTATATTTTAAAATATATTAGAACAGTTAATTCCTTGGTGAGCATAAGAGCCTTTGAGACACCTCTCAATGACCTTAAACTTTTGAATAGTACAAACCTTCTTGGCATCTTGTTTCTCTGCGGGTAATTTCCTCTTCACTGCTGGAGAAGATGGTTCTGTTTTCACTGCCTTTGCTTTGGGAGTATGACCGTTTTCTGAACAGTTGGAACAATTACAGAATGTAAGCACTTCTTCAAATGGTACTTTTATGATCCAGCTGTCACACTTGACAACTACAGACAAAACAGAGTCTGTTCATGGTGAACACTTACTGGTCTTGTTAGCTGTGGAGGCTCCATGAGATACAGAGGGAGAGCTTCCTCCACTCTCGCCTCCGGAGGAGCTCTTGTCATTTTGGCTAGTTTTGGACGGACCAGCTGTCACCTCAAAGTCACAGTTCTCCTTTGAAATTCGATACAGCTCCTGCAAAAAAAATTAATTAAATAATTAGCTGCAAAACAAAATTCAAATATTTGATTTTAGAAACAAACCTAATAGTTTGCAGAAAATCATTTATTTAAAATTGCAATTTTTTTCCATATAGTACCATTCAAGTGTGACAAAATTATGCAAATTTACCAGATGATCATGTTATGATATTTTGATTCTGTGGTCAAAACAAAAAACTTGGATCTTCCTGTGAATGACTCATCCTTGTATATACTATGCATTTATAAAACGTGGTAATAATTGAATTTTTAGTTCATGTTTCACTTCGATTTATTATTTTGAATTTCCTATGAAATAACATCTAACATTACCTTTGAGATGCTTGATGGCACACCCTACAGTTCATGGCTGCATTTTAATGTAAAATGCATACAAATATGCAAATATTTTGCAATCAAGTGTACCTTGAGCTGCTGAAGGTTAGTGGCGGTCTTCCAGTCTTTGTCGTCTCGCATTCGAGTGCATCGTGGGAAGCGGATGGATATGCCATCTGCAGTGTGCATTTCTGATTTGGAAAACTCAGCTCCTGTTATTTCCCACACTGGTGCTTTCTGTAAAAATTGACAGGATATTATCCCTGATAGTCCAATACACAACACAAACTTCTACAGTTTCAAATCAATACAAACTTAAACATTTAAATGGTGTAAGGTCTATTAAACACGTTAAAGAGATAACAAACCAATAAAGTTCCTTCATTGCCATTTTTCTATCACATACTCAACTGTAACCAGGCTTTTAACAGAGCCTCATCAAGCTCATTTCACATTACAAGCACATAAACATTAAGCATCCCTTCGGTCAAATTAAGAAGAGTCTTACTTCTGGATTTCGGATAATGAAATCCGGGTAATAGTTCTTAACAATCTTCAACCATCCTGGGATCTTGCTTGGATCCTGTGATAGCAAGATAGATAGGTTATGACATGCATCTTTCATAAATCTGATAAGACAATGGAGGTACGATCTATTAAATTGTGAGATTTACCTTGCCAATTTTAATGACGTCCAACTCCTTCTGCAGTCTGGCTAAGGTGGCATCGTCATAGCCTCCTGAACACTTAGTCACAGTGCACCACTTCTTAGATTCTGGGTCGTAGCATCCCATGAGGAAACTGGACATAATTCCACCTGGCACACAGAAAAACATATTTCAAAACTGATGGTCCTGGCAAGGTTCAGTTATTGTTTAAAACCATTTTGATTGGACTGCCGTTTCTGACCATTTGAGCCTTTTCCATAGAAAGCACCAAGTACTACGAGGTCAGCAGTGTCCGCCATTGCTCCTTCATTCAGATAATCCTTCTTTACCTTCAACCAGTGACGTTTTCCTGGTTCATAATGCCCCTGAAACAGCAACAAAGCCATGAAGTGACCCAACAAATAGAAATACACTGCACTTTATCATCAATTATCATCTGTCAGAATCCTTTGGCAGCCATAAACATGATCATATCATACTACCTAATATTTTTTCAATTAAGCAAAATGTTTTATTGCAATTTTTCCATTCTGAGCAGTGTGTATAAAAAGAGTATGTAGAAAACATACTCCTCTGCTATTTACTGTTGCTTAAGAAAATACAATTTGAGAGTGCCACCAAATTATAGGTTAATATAACAGCAGTGATCAATAGTGCAAATATTGCTGGTTGGCCAGTTTTACATGCACTATGATGGAAGACAGATTAGAATATCTTCCTGAAAAGAAAAATGTGTTGCATTGTTAGCATGCAAATCTATTACATGCTATTATCACACTCGGATCATACTCGGGCTATACCTTAATATCCTTAAGAACCAAACCCTCAAGTCCTTCTCTGATGACACGTGTGATCATTTCTGCCAGATCAGCAGCTCTCTGTTGAAACACAATGTCATTAGCTTTATAAAATCATCCACCCTGAAGCCTTATCATAACATCAACTTTTAATTAACTTAACCTGCCTACACATTTGTAAACATTCTTAAAAACTGAGAACATATGCACAATGAGTAAAGAAAGAAAAACACTGTAAGACTGACCGTGACATGCTTCATTTCTGAGAACAAAATCCTGTTAGGAACTTCAACCATATTGTCATGGAGAAACTTTCTTCTCTCGCAGAGAGGCCTGGAAATCATCACCAAGTCAACATCTCTCATATCTCATCATGAAAACCTCAATCAACATTTAATATAAAACATAAATGTTACACTTTATCTAAAACCTGCATTATCTGTCATAATTGAAAAATGCATTCCTTTAGGTTTAACTCACTTGTCCATGAGACTGACACCATTGAAATAAATGCAGTCGAACACAAACAGACCCACTTGGGCATCCTGGAAAGCTGCTTTCTAAAAACACATACAAAAACAAAAAGAAATTCATACTTTTATTTAGCAAAATATATTTTCTACTACAAAATATTTCAATTTCAAACATACTGTTCTGTCTATTAAACAAAAAAATAATAATCCTGACAAATGTATTATTATAAAATTAAATATTAAGAAGCAGCTGTTTTTACTGTAATGCCTGCTGAAAATTCAGCATTGCTATTTTAAAACATTACAATTAAAAACTAATTTTGAATTTTAAATTTGAATAATATTTGACAACATTACTGTTTATTTATAAGAGACCTATAGCAAAAACAATTAAAATCGTACATATCCTAAACTGTGAACAGTAGCATAGTGCATCAGTATACGTTTTTTTTCAGCATCCATTCACAGACTAATGAAAGTCAAGTTACATTGGAATGAGTAAACAATGCCATTTTAGGCAAGTTCAACTAATCCTTTGAAGGAAAACACCAGTTTTTCCATATTTCACCATGATCTTCCCTCAACTTGAGAGATATGCATCAACTCATCTAAGTTGAGGAAAGAACATAGTGGAATATGGAAAAACGGTAGCGTTATCCTTTAAAGAACATCAAAACACATTGCTTTCTGGTTTACCTTGTGTACCCCAAGAGTCCCAAAAGGCAGCGGTTTGCTAGTCTTTGTATCAATAAGAAGAACTTCAGCATCAAGGATCATACTCTGGCCACCAGGAAATGCCTGCGGTATGAAATCTTTAAAATGGGCGACCTGTGGGAGAAAAATCTAACTCTTTAATATTATAATGGTTGTAAACATGTGCTGTATATAAACATCCCGTTTGATTTGAAGAGCTAACAGACTGGAGGTCCTGACCTTGTGTGGGAGTACTGGTTTGAGACTTCGACTGAAGTAACTGAAGTGATTGCCGTTCTTATGGACCTGCACACGCTCCCCATCATACTTGATCTCAGAATACATCCCATTAGGACATTTCTTCATGGCATACTCAATTGACTTACATGCTTCTGCCTACAAAAATAACACAATTCAACAAGCATTAGATAAGCATAATCTTTTGGGGGCTTTTGGTTGTATTTGAAGAATATTGAACTAAACAGACAAAAAAATAATAATTCTGTCATCATGCTATTCCAAACCCGTGTGATCTTCTGTGGAACTTCAAAGGATATATATATATATATATATATATACAGTAGTCAACATTCAAAGTGGATCAAAACCTTTCATCAAAGTTGTCCTAAGACAAGAATAGGTGTTGTGTGTGTATTTTCTTTTTCTTTTCTTTTAAGTAAGGATGAATAACTGACAGAACTTAGAATTTTTGGAGAAATTATCTGTATTATTCAGACCAGCATTGGCTGTACAGGGGTCATCAGAGTCGCCTCAACACTAAGGATCTTTCTAGGCCCTGTCCCATTAGAAGCATCCTGCTGGTTCCGTAGCACCCGGTCAATTACGTCACCCAGGTTACGAGATGCTTTAAAGGCATCATAGGCATTAGGGTCCACAGCATCCAAACTGATGAAAGAAAATTCAGAAAGTCAGACAGAATAAACATATTTACCTTAGGTACAATTTGCTAGCGAAACTTACACATGCTTGGCCCCGGAGTTTATTTTCAGATCATGTTTGACCAAACGAATATAACACTTCAGATCATTTCCAGTGCATCTGGGAATCAAGAAAGACATTTTAATGTAACAGGAATAATAGGAATTTTATATAATCTTAATTCTAAAAATGATTATTTCTGACTTTTTAGCAATATCCTGCAGCTCTGCCTGCTGATCATCCTCCTTTGTGAGTTGTGACAGACGGCTCAATGAGGCATCCACCTCCTGAATAGTTAGAAGACTCTTGGCTGCTGGAGGGAAAGACTTGCTGTCCTCGAAAAACATCCGCACTGTCTCTGAAACATCACCCTGTATGAAACCGAAAAAGATCAGTAAAGAAAAAGGTCAAGTATTTCTCAAAAGAACTGACTTCTTTTGAAAAAGAAATGCTAAACAATGTGACAAACCTGTTCCAAGTCTTGCACCATCTCATCCTGACTGCAATTCAATATGCGGCTGAAAAGCTTGACAATTTGTTTGTCATTGAGGTTATACACATTCTTAACCACTCCTGGGAGGAGAAGCTTCACTGTCAGGTACAAATCTCCTCGGAATTTGTCTGTAAAGATGTGGGAGGCATATTAACAGAGAACAATAAAAGATGCTTTTGAAAACACTTTTTAAGCTTCATGCTCACCTCCACCAGAGCCTTTGCTTAAGAAGTCTCTGATGATCTCTGTCTTGGCATTATAGCCGGACTTCTCTGCAACTAAGGCACAAAGTTTGCGGAACTCCCGCAGTAAGCTGTCTTTATGGTGGGGGTCACATAGCTGAGCTGATAAAGCGCTGCCCTGAGTGGGTTTGGCTGGAGATGGTCCAGGACTGGAGGAAGAGGAGCCGGCCTTGGTAGCTGTGGACAGATGATAAACTTTGTATTAAGTTGGCAGAGCATGAGAGTCTTACGTGATATGTTATGCATCTATATCATAGCTGTTCAAAAAGAACTTTGGTCCAAAATTACAATTACTTGCAGGTTGGTAAAACATTTTATAAAATAAAGTTAGAAAGATAATCTGATACGCGTCCATGCAAATTTAAACCAATATACTCTAACTGTCTATTATATGAAGTCCATTTTTATCAGGCTCCCATAAAAATAGCTGTCATTTCTGAAAATAAACCATTTAACAACTGACTAATAACATTTTATAGAGAGAGATTTTAAAAACAGCACAAAAATACAAATTTGAAAGAATACATTAAGATAATTCATTTTCAAGTAATATTAATGGCTGGTAAACGTTCATTTTGGACAATGTATAAATATTTTAAAATAAATAAATACTTTTATTCCAGTAAAGATGCTTTTAAACTGATCAAACATTGACAGTAAAGAATTTATTACAAAATATAGATTTTCTAAATATTAAGCAGACTTTTTAAAGATCGATAAAAAGAAAATGTGATTCAAATCAGCGTATTAGAATAATTTCTGAAAGATCTGAAAATCGGCTGTTGGGAGATTTGCCATCACAGGAATAAATTACACTTTACAATATATTCCAACAGAAAAAATAGTTAGCTCTGGTGAACCTAAAAAAACATAAAAAATACATTACTGACCCAAACTTTTGAACCACAGTGTACATTACAAAAAGCAAGAGCAACAAAAAAACATTTTGTGCAACTCTAAAGAGTTGTACCTGTGAAGCCAGAAAACTTGCGAGGAGCATTGACTGTTGGATCAGCTAGCGGTGCTGACAGCTGCCCACTGTTGTTTAACTTTGCTTGCACTTTCTTCTTTGGGGTTGCATTGGCTTTGGCTGCCAGCTCTGTTAGAGAAGTGAAAAAGAAGTCTACAGTGAAAACTAATGCAACTAAACAAAGAGAGTAAAGCAAGGGGTAAGAATGGCAGGATACCTGAAACATGTTTATTGATTAGTTCTTTATCCTCATCCTGAAGTTCCTCCCATCCCTCCAGCTCTGTGATGTCATCGATTTTCTTTGTGGTGGCACGTGCTCTCTCAAGCTTTTCAAAGATGCACTTCACGTGGTACCACTCCTTCATTTCTCCGGCAGATTCACTGAATGGGTTTGGCACTATTTTGCCAATCCGGACCAGCCCCTTCATGATCTTGTCTTTGCATTTCTTGCAGCCAGCCGTGCCGCGTTTGGCGTATTCAACACAATATCTCTGCTCTGCCATGATTGGTTGTTCACTTTGCCACTCAGGCCAAGAAACGTGGAAATAAAATCTGGAGCTCACACTAAACTGCCGAATTTGTGGCACACAGAAAAAAATGCCACTGGTGCTAGATTCAAAGCCCCACAAAAATATAAGAGTCCTCGAGCACTTGAGAGACTGATGATTTAGTGTTGCTCTAAATGAAGTTTCCCTACAAAGCCTTGGCAAAGATGATCTGCTTAGTGTCCTCACTGCCCTGCCAAGCCAAAGACTGGGCATAAAGTTCAGTAAAAGAGAGCTTCCATCTTACACAGCAGAAGTGATCTCTGCAAGAAGAAAAAAAACGCTCATGTTTAGGTAACGTTCATGGGATGTTTTTTGACAAGCTTGCGTGGAAATGTTAGCTTAGTATTGCAAATATAGGCTTTTGAGGTGGCAGCTAAAATTAAAGAACATTTATTTTTATTAAGCAGTAACATTTTAAGTAAGAAACAAAGACAATTACATCCAACTTGAAACATTCTTAGGTATCAATTATTTAACTGATTACATAATTGATATGTAAGCGTATAAGTGTAATGGTATAACGTAACATTTAAATCAATACTGCATTCAAAGAGCTTCCAGTTAACGTTACTCCCGATAATCGCCCTGATTGTACTTTTTTTAAATTGATCGCAGTTACATTTATGCATAGGTTTACGTGTGCACACAGTCGATTATAATATAAAACACATGCAGTCCAGCACAATACATTGCAGAAGAAACATAGTCATAAGCAACTTCAGTTAACTTTAGTAAAAAGCTAAAAAAAATACTGGAAATGTAATTTTCAAGCAGTCTGTGCCGAAACTGTCATTTGATACTGACAGAATTGTCCCTTACAATTCTATTTTAGTGGTTCTGTTTACGTGTCGCTTTGTTGATCAACGTGGAATTAGCTCACATGCTAATCGTAGCTGAACTATACTGGAGCAGCCATAAGACAAGCGGACTGCGAGAGACTATACAGAAACTCATCTCAATCACATTTTACCTCAGTTTTCATTGCAAGATTATCCCAAGCTCAACGCATAACGATTTTCATTTTTAAAAGAATTTACTAATGCGTTAGCAAAACATGATTCTGGATTGTGTGCGGTTCCCTTTAAATCACATGAGCGCTTCCTCTTTGTTTGAAAGTGTTTCCTGTGCAGTGCGCATGCGTACACACCGCATGTTATTTTTTGCCAACATTTATCGACCTGCAAACCGCAAATTTATATTTATGTTGTACGATTTTTAAAACTAAAAAGCTAACAAGATTTGTGAAATGCTTAAATGAGCCAATTTTTTAAACTCCAATTGTCAAAAATGTAATAAACACACTGAAGCCCAGTAGAATAAAATTCTATGCTATTTCTAACTAGTTTAAACTCATTTAACTCTTATTTCTATCTCTTATCTTGCTCAGGATGAGCAACTTTGATAGTGATGAGGGCCAACAATTTCTCTCCTTTATACCAGTAGGCCAGATTATTGATCCCCATCAACACACCTTTACACCGTCTTAATCAATTATAATGTATTATTATTATTATTATTATTATTATTTATTTTTTCACTTATTTTAACTAAAAAAACTTGTGAAAAGAGGAAACCGCAACAAATAAAATCTCAAATAAATTTACAGAGGTCCTATTTTTTTATTAGTGGCCTACAGAACATTCTCAAAACAACAGAAGGTAGTTATAAAGAGAAAAAAAAACTGGTTAACTGCAGGATTTTTAAAATCTAATTTGGGAGCTTTAAGAGCTGAAATAAAATAATATATACCTATATCTAAAATAGGTTTTTTATATTTGTATTTATTTTTTTATGTATGTACGTTTATAAGACTGTAGCATATTAGCTCGTTAAGGGAAATGTATATACTTACAATTAATTATGATTAATTGCAATTATTTATATTAGTTGCCAGTAGTAACTGTAGCAGAATTACCATCAACTAATCTGTTCATTCAGCAAACATATAGTGTAATTTCATATTGACTTTAAGAAGGGATATTTCCTTGGGAAAATACCTTGTTACAGTATCACTGCATTAGAGCATGTAGCAAGGTCGAAATTGTAAAGGGACAGTCATTCAGCAAGGCAGAATCAGAAACAAAAAAGTTTTATTAATTCTACGTTTACTCACATGACTGAACACAAAAGTATACATGCACTCACACATGGGGAAAGTGCAAAGAAGGCTTAAGGGTAAACTATTAGGAAAAGCCGAAATTAAAGTTATGAGATGAGTCAATTGACCACCTGTAAAACCATCAGTGTTGTTGATAACGGGTTCTATAACTAATACTAAATCTCTGTTTCGTTTAGTTATATGTACGATACATTACCTCATTGGCGAGAGTCCAATGCAGTCTCAAAGTCCTGATAGTTCTAAGGTTTTGGATTGGCAATCATGTTCTTCCTGGATTGAAGAGTGATGAATTCCAAAGATGTCCTGACTCTGGTGATTGGTAGATGAAAGGAGAGCTGAGAGAGAGATCTGTCGTGATCCGTGGATCTTGAGTTACATGGAAAGTCAAGGCCTCGGCCTTGTGTAAAACTTAGGTGTGGCCGTGGAGTGAAATCCTCATCTTAGTGTCTCACAAGACTGCAGACTTCGATGCGTCTAGGATGCATTTGCATCGGGCCCGGGGGCTTAGCCAGGAGATGAGAGAGATGGTGGGGGTCCAACATCCAGAAAAAATAAAAAGCAAGGTGGGTCCCTGCCGTGGGGCCTTTTCAGTGTTGTGCAAGTTCACACTTTTCATGATCTAGTTCAAAGTTCAGTTCACACATGCTCAAAGTGAACTGTTCACATTCATAGCTCACAATTTTAATTTT
>JAUMHR010000049.1:17062738-17075344 GCA_032361145.1 Enteromius fasciolatus
GTAATTCTGCTACAGTTACTACTGGCAGCTAATATAAATAATTGCAATTAATCATGATTAATAGTTATTATTTATATCAATATCTATATTTCCCTTTTTGAGCTTAAAATATGTTACAAGTAGTTGGTCCTCATTGAATTTAATACAATGTCTAACAGAAAAAAAGAAACTCATTCAGATAAAAACATCTCAAGGTTATGCATGTAACCCTAGTTCCTTGAAGGAATGAGACGCCGCGTCTACGAGATGCTATGGGAATGCCTCCAACGTGACGGCTCTGAATCGTGTGTAAAATCAGCCAATGAATAGTTGGGACGTCATAGGCAGGTGACGTCACTGGCCAGGAAGCATAAAAGCACGTAGAATGCTGCTGGCAATAAGCTCCTGTCATGCAGCGGAGTGCCGGGAGGGGATGCCGAAAGTGTGGTTTTGAGACGTGGCGTCTCGTTCCTTCAAAGAACTAGGGTTACATGCGTAACCTTGAGATGTTTTGCTTCAGGAACTCGAGCCGCATCGATGAGATGCTATGGGAACGAGATGTCCACGCCCCCAGACTTTTAAATCCCTGTCTAGTGTGTGTTTGTGCACTACTACGACAGTAAAACCGAAGAGCCCGGAGTGGCTCGCAGATCCAGTCCGTAAAACCAGACAAATGTGTTGGGGGTGGACCACCCTGCAGCGTTACACGTATCGGCCATTGGGACTTCGCACTGGACACATACAATTTAGCTTCTGCTGACCAGGCTCCCTCAGGGAGGAAGGTTGAAAACCTGTAGTACAACTGGCTGAGGTGTGACCATAGGTACCTTAGGATTGTAAGTCGCGGGTACAGGAAGGCTTTGGCCATGCCAGGCGCAAAGCAAGATGAGAAGGGGCCACTGAGAAGGCGTGAAGGTCACCTACTCTCCTCAGAGAACACAATGCTAGTAAAAGTGTGGTCTTGATTGTCAATAGACAATCAGAGATCTCCTCTATGGGCTCAAATGGTGGCCCACAGAGAGCCTCTAACACGACAGCCAGATGCCAGGTCAGAACCCGGGAACGTACCGGTGGCCTCAACCATTGCGTACCACGGAGGAAACATATAACCAGGAGTTCTTTACCAACTGTGTGTCCACCTAGAGAGGTGTGTTAGCCCGATATTGCCGACACGTAAACCTTCACAATAGAGTGAGTGACCCCAGTAGAGAATCTAGTTAACTGATCTCACCTACACCAGGAAATGAATAATTTCCACTTCAGGGCATATAGTTTTCTCGTAGATGGAGTTCTGGACTGGAGGATGGTCTCAACAACCTCGGTTGAGAGACCTGTGGCTAAGAGTTGTGCCCCCTCAGAGGACACACTCTCAGTTTCCACAACTCCAGATGAGGGTGCACTATGGTGCCCCTTGCTTGTGAGAAGAGATCCCTCCTGATCGGAATTTCCCACGTAGGGCTATCTAGGAGGGCCGTCTAGGAGGGCCGTCTAGGAGGTCCATCAGGTCCGATATTAGTACGCTTTTCTTTTAAAAGCAAAGCTAGGACTTCCTGTCAGAAGGATGGATCGCTACGTGAAGTACCTGTCTTTTAGATCTATCGTGACAAACCAGTCCTCGGGCCTGATTAGTGACACGGTAGTGAGCATCCTGAACTTCAGCTTCATCACTGAGCGGTTCAGTAGCCTGAGATCTAAAATGGGCCTCAGCCCCCCTATCCTTCTTGGAACTAAGAAGCAGCGGCTGTAGAACCCGCTTTCTCTGTAGTGAGGAGATATACTTCTCGTTTCATAACCAGAGCCTGCTTAGGCCCACTCTGTCTACAGTGTGCAGGACCCAATGAGACCCATTTCACAGTCGATCACCACTAAATAGTCTATTCGGGGAATCAGTCTCTTGAGACTGATCTCTGGTATACTAAGAGCTGCTAGCACGGTGCCCTGAAGAGGAGGACCGGCAGGGCATGGCCAATCTAGCTGCTCTAGAAACCTCACGAGGAGGTGGTGAGCCTCTCAGCATCACAAACTGGAGAGGGATTATAGCGCTCACAATGAGAGGCCAGCAGTTCTTTTGAGCTTTCATCCAGGTCTTTTAGCAGGTCGGCTTGGTACGCCTGTAACACGGCCTCTTTTTTTTTCCTGTGTGCAGACACATCACCAGCTTGACCTGCCGGTGAGTACCCTCTGCCCACCAGCAAAGAAGCAATTCTTGGAGGGCCAGGACGGAGCCTTTAAAGACAATGTACCGTCGCGAGAGAGAAAGCTTGCAAGCATCTACTCAACTCATGGCATCGTCTTATAACCGCTCTCATTCATCCCCATTACATTGTTTATTGGTCCAAAAAACGGGTCGTGAATGACCACGATTTCTAAGACATTTATTTTTGGGCTGTGCCCGCAGAAACATGCTGTGGCAGGCACCGATCAGCGTCGCCCTGGCAACACGGGACTCACAGCTGGAACTCGTTTGCCCGGGCCAATTGTTCACGGCCGGACTTGTATAAAAGGAACACCCAAACACGGAAGTGTTGAGCTACAACTCCATGCTATGCAGCTGTCTGACTTAGCTTTCTCTATTTCCAGAAGCATCGCCGTGAACGAGCAGCCTTCTGCTTGCAGAGAAGCACACGGAGCACCATTCACCGGCACCTAGACAAGGACAAAGAGGGAAAAGGGAATCACCGCCACCATCAACTGCACCGTATTGCCATACTTACCACTTGTTATTCAATAAATCCACCCTCAGGGGTTTTTGTGTTCACCGTACTCTGTTGTCTGTTGTGCTCTCTAGCGCCAGGATCACACTGGTGGAGAATGCGGGCAATTTCACTGGCCTAGAAGCCGACAGAAAAAAAAATACCCTGTGAACACATTACCTTCATCACTCAAGAACAATTTTTTTCTTCCATCTCACAGGCGCGCGTCTCTCTCCCCTATCACCGCAAGCACTGGAGTGCCCAGAGAAACGCCCCGGTTATCAGTGGAGGTCCAAGGAAAAACCTATAGAGCTGTCCTCGACTCCGGTAGCAGCATCACGCTGGTCAGGCCAGATGTGGTGGGACCCCGGCCAGCAACGAGAGGCACGCTGTCGGTTACATGCATCCATGGGGACACCCGTCACGTACAAACGTGTCCCGTTGACATCAAAAGAGGAATCGACAAAACCACAGTCGAAGTGGGGATCATTAATGACCTACCGGTACCTGTTCTGCTTGGACGTGACTGGCCGGGGTTTGAAGAGGCCCTGACCAGCGCAGCGCGGCCCAGCCGTCCACCACGGAGACGACAACGCCAGCAATCTCGGGGACCCAGGCCAGCCTTCGCCACCATGGACAGCGGGAGAGACGGTGAGGCCCCCTCTCGTGATACTTTACGGGACAGAAAGCTAAATGCCCGCAGCATTCCACGAGCTTTAAAGCTTCCTGGCCAGTGACGTCACCCGCCTATGATGTCTCAACTATTCATTGGCTGATTTTAAACACAATTCAGAGCAGTCACGCTGGAGGCGTTCCCACAGTGTCTTGTCGACGCGGCTCGAGTTCCTGAAGAGGAACGAGCTGAGAGTGAGTAAACGATGTATGTAGTGTAAAAGTATATACTGTTTCACCTTTCATGTATGTTAATTCAATACAGCTGAATACACCTATTCTTCCTGAAAAATAAAATCACTATTTGTTTTATTCATATTATGCTTATTTGTAATGTTTATCTATTCGAATAACAAAGATAAAATGACAACGATTTTTAGCTTTGCTCACTTTGGCCTAAATATCTGCCCATCTTTATTTTATACTTAGTTACATATAATATGATATTTTTGCCATATCGCCCACCCCTACCCCTAGTTTGTAGAATAGTCTTAAAAATACCAACAAAAAGAATCGGGATTAAAATCATGAATCGTGATTTCCCCAGAAAAAAATTGTGATATTTTTTTCCATATCGAACACCCCTATATGCATCTAATTAAATAATGTTCAAGTTAAACAGTTAAAAAATTGTTTCACATATACAAAAAGAGCTAAAAAAATCAACATGCCGGGAAGGGTGAAGACAATCTGGTCGGCTGGCCCTGGCAGCGATGTGTTCAACATTTATTTTTCAGGGAGTTTACGCGAAAAAAATACTTAATTATAGAAACATGAGTAGTTGTAATTTGTTACCACCACCACTGGCCAAACACCATCTAGCCACCACCAACAGTTGATCTGGGGGTAGCTGCAGATTTTGATAATTGAATGCATCATATTGCATGTGATGACTCACATGAGGAAAGAATGTTTATAAGTTGTGAAGCATTTAAGTGAGGATTAGTGAGAATAAACTAATCAAATCTTGTGCATAATATAGTTAGTTCATATATATTTAGACCGAGGGACACTTTTATCCATTATTTAAACAGTTTTATTATTTAAGCTGATGACCAAAACTGAAGGAAAGGTTATGAATTACAGCTCTTTAATATTTACCTCCCTCCCTTTTTAAGGAGACAATTGACTGGAAAGCCATTTCATGGAAAGATGCAGCAAAGCACCACAGACACACCACATCACTCTCTGGTGATGTCCATGAGTTCCAGACTCAAATATCAAAAGTAAACATTTTATTTTCTGACTTTATTGTTTGTCAAATTCGTTTTAATACCTAAGCATTTTATGTTATATTTTTAACCCCTTGTATTAAATCTTAAAGTCTGCACTTCAATTTCAAGTTGAGTTTAATTTTCATTTTATTCTGGTGGCATATGGAGTCGAAATTATAAAAATTGTGTCAGCTTCCAAATATATATGGACCTAACTATTATTCAAACTGTATACAGTTGTACTTGTGCTGAAACATGTTATTTGCCTAAATCAGTAGAACATTTAATTCTGATGTGAACAAGTGAGGTTTAATTATTATGTTAACTGTCCAAACAATGATTAATTTTAGTTTTGAGTCAAACTGTGATAAAATAAACCAGACGTATGAACCATAAAATATACTTTATGTAAAATATACATAAAATATAGTCCTGTCACAAAACACATTTTATGAGAAATTTCTGAAAACAAAAACAGGATTGTGTTAAAGCAGTGAAGAAACGTGAGAGCAATTCAATAAAGACTGATTAGTCATTTTTGGATGAGCTGGTCCTTTAAAAATTTGGAAGATGTCAGTGTATGTGGCCTAACTTTCTCTGGGCAAAGGTTCCATACCTTCCAGAATGAATCCAATGACAAGATATCTACACACACGATTCATCCTCCAACATTAGTCAAAGCATCGTCCTACTTTCACAGTTACTTTTCCTCAACGTCTATTTAATTGAGCATTTTAATTGAAGAGCAATTGATCCAGGACTGCTGTGACTAACTCTATGGCTTTATGCTTATTGGAGAAGACAACGCACTGAGTCAATTTCCTCTGCAGGCTGGTAGTTCAGTAAAGTGTTTTGCTGATAATTATCACTGCTTTCCCTTTGCATTCCATCTCTGCCACATTAGAAAGGAAGATCATAGAGTTATTCACAGTGAGATTTCCAGCGGGTCTACTGTCTAGTGATGCACATTGAAAGCTAGTAGACACAAGTCCAAGTTCTGATTGCCCAAACCTAGTTTTACAAGATGTATGCATATGTTCAAACAAACAACAAAGAAAATGACTGTCACTTACCAGATTGGAAAAATCTTACATGCTGTCTCATGCTTACATGCTTTTTTTTCCAAACTTTTTTTTGAGTTTTTTGCTTTAATCTGTCATGACATGATTTATTTTGGCATTACTCTCTCTCTCTCTGGCTTCCAGTTTCCGTTTGTGTGAGTGAGTGGTGAGTGGATGCAGATGGAGAGCTAAGATTTTTTCTTTCTGGTACACAGCTGGAGTGACCTTTTTTTGCTTTTTCATAAGATATCATTTATAGTTTTTTTTTTGCTTAATACGAAGGAGAACTGTGCTGGTAGTATTGTTTTTAAGTTCACAGCGAATGGTGTCCATTGTGATGCCGCCGCTGTCCAGTGGTTCGGTTCATTACGGATCCTGGGGTTATGATGGAAGAGGCTTTGCTTGCATTAGGTGAAAAGGCTGGCTATGATAATATATTGTGGCGATCTGAGGAATTACACATCTAGAAAATTTTTCAAAAGCCCTCAGATGGTGGATGTTATTTGACAAATGTGCAGGTGAACCGGTGAAAAGAGTGGAGAGTGTGCTCAATCCTCCATGCTCTGTGCTCGTTCCTCCTCAAGCTTGCAATGAGTCCGATGAAGTCGTCGTAGTGGAAGTGGGCGATGAGGCAAGGCTGCTTTCTGTAACAAGAGAGAGAGAGCGGTTAGCGTCTTGCTAGAGCGGAGATGTCTTGATGTCCTGGAGCGCCTTGTCGAGGGTGAAGTCGATAGTTCACAGGGCCAACTCGCTCTATCGCTGTGTAGGGGCCCTGACACATGGCCTTTGCCTTCCTCAGGGGGATGGCTTCTGGGTACTGAGTGGCGTAGTCGACTATCACCAGTACATGTTTGTGGCTCCGGGCAGACTTGGCATAAAGTTATGGTTTTAAATCCACCAAAAGTGTTCAGAAGATGATTCTGGACTTTTTTTGGTCAGGGTATCTCAGGTAGCCAGGTTGGGTTATAGTAAGCAATGTTTTCTGCTGAAACTTGAAGAGGTTCAAGTCACTGGGTTAACATCTTTCTATGATTCAAAATTTGCCATGCTTGCAAAACTAAAAGTATTCAGAGATCCCTGTGTTCCACCTGTAATGTAGATTTTTGAAGAGCTGCTTTTTTATAATGAATTTCTTGATGTAGTTTCTTTAAACTCTACTAGCCTGCGTTCAGCATTGAGAGAGGCTGGTTGTACAAAATTTGGTCATTGGTCACTGATGAGTCTTTGTATAAGTTGCCTATTGACAAACGGGCAGGAGATCTTCAGTGGAGAATAGTTCATTGGGCTATAGCCACTAACAAACACATAGTCCATTTAGATTCTACTCAGGGAGTGGATTGTCCGTTTCGATGAAACTTTGGTGCATTTGTTTTGTGCTTGTGGTAGACTGGAGACGTTTAATTTGTTAAAACAGTGGTGTTTAAATAGGAGGGAATGTTGTTCTTTTCCTTTATTTATTTATGAACCTAAGTACTCTGTTAAGAAAAAAACAAAAACATTTTTTGATGAATTTTGTTTTTGGAGTAGCCAAACTTTCTATATGGATTTCTAGAAAAAATAAAATTCAGATGCACAGCCACACCCATTCACATAAGGCATCCCAGATTACGCAACACATCCTGCCGAAGCGCTCTGCAGCATCATCTGCTGCCGGCCGCCCCAAACTGCCGTCTCAGCCACAGCAACCGAAACAATAGCCACAAATGAGTTGTTTTAGGTCTGCTAGAAGGCGCTTCCCCTTTCCAGAAAAGCAGGGACCCCGGCCTAAGACTGAGCACAAAGAAGAGGGCGGGGCCACCCCACAAACTGCCCCTTTTTTGTCCACTACTTCGCTGTATTCCAGTAGAGCTGCACAATTCTGGATGAGAATCAGGATTTTTTTTGCTTAGAAAGAAGATCACGATTCTGGTGAACTTTTTTATTTTTAGTTTTTTTCCCTGAACGTAACACAGCAGTACAATAAAACATAATACTCTTTGCTTCAAATTTAAAGAAACGTAATGGAGAATGTAAATTTAAATTTAAGAATGTAAAGGAAAAAAAATCACCATTAAGCATTAAAAAAAATAAACATTTAAAGGTATTACATCAGATAAAGCAATTTAAAGATTCTTAGCAAGAAACACTTGTCTTTAATGACTATCACCATCTGGTTTGAATCCGAAGTAAGCCCACACTTCGGAATGAGATCTTTTTTAGGCACTAAAATTCCGAGTGTGTTAACAGACTTACTTGCACGTTGCTCTTCAGCTGCCTCACTCATTGTTTTCTCTTTCTCTGTTTGCTTTTAACTCGAATGTTGCACAACTCGCATCCACTGTTAATGGTGCAAGTAATGGCGGTTTCACACTGCACGCGTCAGCAGGGCATAAACAGCGTGGAAGCGGTGCGTATGCAGAGTAGGAGCAGCACATGCTTTCATACGGCACGTTTGTCGGGTGCAGCTGAAACGCGGATTGTACTGCAGTAGGCTATAGACACGCATCTTATTTCTGTCTTATTTTCCAGCGTTCTTCTTCGAACACTGTGTGCCATGTGCTTTGATTTATGTCATAGCCAGCATATTGTTATGCAACTATCTATATTATAGTTCACACAATAAACTTAAGAAAAGTTTTCAATGTGTGTATATAAAAAAAAATAGCAGAGCCTGTCAGGAAAAATTATGTCTGACCTTTCTCCCAAGAAATATTACATTTTGCCATTCAACAGAAGGCTTGCATGCACATGCTAGATTGAATAGGTTACGCTTTGAGATATTTGCCTATAGTTTTATTAATTTAACAGACCTTTAAAATTTGGGCAAAAACTTGTGTAAGTGATGTGTTTTTTTGCATTTTATTTTTTCATATGGTGAGTGTGAAACATGAAACACATCAATTACACAATATTATGGTAAAATAATTTACTTTTCATGTTAACTGGGTCAGTTTTAATCAAGAACAGCGCATTGTCACTTTAATTCAGCATAAGCGGCGCAGCTTAAATAGACTTGGCGCAATCGGGGCACTGCCACTGCTGCTCTACTCCTGCTATGCGCTTTATTTTAATATTTATGCTCGTCTCCTGTCCTTGAAAATATAATTGGCAGAATCGTATAAATTCTGGATTAAGATCTTGAGGGTGGTTGAATCGAGATCGCGTTCTTTTAATGATTAATTGTGCAGCTCTATATTCCAGGTATGACAAACACTGTGTTTGCTGCAAACATTGGGTTCGTAAAAGTGCCCATGCAGTGCGCTGTGATAACGCACCCACAAACTCAGAAAAAGATTAAGTTTCCCTCTTCATTCACTGACGAGTCATATGTCCCTAAGCAGCAACAAAACCCTCGAGTTTATACATCCTCCGTCTCTCCGGGAAAAAACCTGGCAAGCCAATTTTCAGATTTGGTTATGGAAATAATAAAGTTTGGCAAGTGCTGCACGCTGAAGTGAAAACGCTGCTCTTAAAAGGGGCTATTCAAAAAGTCCCTCAGACAGAAAGAGAAAAAGGGTTTTACAGCCGATACTTCCTAGTTCGCAAGCCAGATGGTGGTCTGAGACCACTACTACTTAAGACATCTGAATCGCTCCCTCAAAATAATTCTCTCGCAAATTCAGCCAGGAAACTAGATTTTTCGCTGGACCTGAAAGATGCGTACTTCCACGTTCAGATAGCTCCCCAACACAGGCCATTCTTGAGATTCGGCTTCGAGAAGACAGCCTATCAATACACAATCCTACCCTTTGGTCTCTTCCTGGTCCCCCACGCGGCGCTTTCCCCTCTGAGACAGATGGAAATTTGTGTCCTCAATTATCTTGACAACCGTGGGCCTGTGGTCGAGAGTATGTTCAGTGCATTTACGGAAGACAGACTCCCTAAAACCTGCACAGCTGTGCACATAGACTATAAAGTGGTGCAATTCCAACTCTGCAAGAACAGTCTGACGCTTCTGACTCACAACTGTGGCAAGCCACCCAAACATCACCAGAGCGTCGCCCTGGCAATGAACTCGCTACAGCTGCACCTCATCAGGCCGGCCGATCAGTCACAACTGCAGCTTGTCATGACGGGGTATAAAAGCAGCATGCATAGGAAGCTCACTTGAAAAACGCTCTCTTTTAACTCAAATCCTGGTTGTGCAATTCCTCAGATCGCCACACAACTTTTATGTAAGTTACATTTTCTTATTAAAAGAACCTGCTACTTCCTATTCAAATGTGAATTTTGAGTATTGAAGGGTAGTTCTTGTTGTTTTTTATTTCTTCGATCACGAACAGACATGGTGTTATGTTTACGAGGCGCAATGCAATGCAACGCGTAAAAATACTTTTTAACCACAAAAACACATTGCCTTAACCCTAACAATACACAAAATAATGTTCTTTTTAGCAATATCATATGACCCCTTTAAGTACAAGAAATATCCCATACTTTTACTCAAGTAATATTCTAAACAGTGACTTCTATCAAACTTCTACCAAAGTCATTTTCTGGTAAGATAAGTAGCGGATTATGAACTAGAACTAAAAAATGTTTGTAAGATACAATAACGGTGCAATATTTAGAAGAGGGGAAAAAAAAGTCATATGTTGACAATAATTGTTCCGTTATGTAAATGCACAATACTGACCAAACATAGTTTAAAATTTTTAATGCCAAACAATAAAAATCCTAAGCTATAATGTCTTTATGAACACACAAAAGGTTTGATGAGAAACAACTATGCACTTGAGTGGTAATTCATGTGTTTTTACAAAAACACATCAGCTTGATTGTGTCTTTTTATCTCTCAGCGTTTCCAGTTTTTATAGAAAATTAAGCTTATTGTGTGTGACAAAAGAGTCTGCATGCACCAGATAACAATAAAAACGGCATTGTGGCAAATTAATCTTAGTGAGATCTGAGAAAGCAGGAGAAAACAAAAAACACAGCCCTCCCTCAGCTATGACCTAGGATGCTGCCGTTCACTTGCTCATTATACATGTACACCTAAAGCACAATCAGCCCTTGATGCTGAAAGCTCTCTCAAGCACATAAAGAAAACAATGTTCATACCAAAACACTGGACCAGGAAATTGGACTACTGATAAAACGCACCCTTTCAATGACCTAGAACCAACTTCAAATTCCAGCCTTGAGCATTGTGAAAGAAACAGTGAGAACAATATTCAAAACTGGTTTAGTCTGTCCCATGAGGGATGTGAGCTCTGGCTGGTGAGCTCCCGGGATTCAGAGGTCAGGCGTTTTTTTAAATGAAGTAAACCTGTAGCCTTGCTGGAGACGGCAAGCTTCACTGTTTGGATGTGGATTGAGCATAGAAACTCAGGATGAGCTGAACAATGTTTACCGATGGAGATAATTACGTGCTCCCGCCACTGATGAAATACCTCAGGGTACAGAGCAATAAATCTTTTTATAGCTGAGCTGGTTCCTTATGTGTGAACGGACGAAGTCCGAAAAGGACAGAGAGTGAATACGGTGCCATGAAGCTCAATTTGGCAGGATAAAACTTTCCATTATAGGAAGTGACCTTGAGGCTGAAGAACAAAAGGTGGTTTGTTGTCACTTGGTGGGATTTGAACTGAACAACGGTCTTGTACTTTATTATTTTTGTACTCTAATGCAAAGATTTAATTTCCTCCATTATATTTACTCGTTATACATATATTTATTCAGATTATCCATGTTATCTATATATTTATCCAAGCTGTCTTGTGTTTTGAAATACCTTCAGAAAGCATGCATATTTACAAGAACAACAAACCAAATGCCTAATCCTGCAATCACAGATGTGTCCGTAACATGTCACCCAGATGGCACTGCCCTGTAGGTCATTCATTAGAGAGTGGTCATTTATCATACACATACCTGCACACAATAATTGTGCCATACATATATGCAAGCACAGATTGTTTCATCAAGATCCTGTGATGAGAAGCTTTAAATTTGACAGGGTTGCAAAAACAAGGTCATAAAGAGAAATAGGATCGAGAGATTCTGCACATCTTATCTGCGTTACTATCAAACACATCTAGGTGAGGTAATTAAAAGCAATGTGAAACTGAAAACGGTTATTTTAAATTTTTTTTGGCTGCTTTTATTTAATCAGCTTTTTTTTTTTTTTAGCTAAAATATACGTGAAGAGTTTAGATGCAAAATCTTGACATGAAGCCACCTTGGTCAAAGACAAGATAATGATACTGAGTGTTACTTTGTTCATCAAGTTCACTTCAAAGCCGCTAAATGCCAGCCTCAAGCCATTGAGAAGTATAAGTACTAGCAGAGAAACCTACACAAAATAGCCAGAAAGAAATGCTAATTTTAAAGAAAAACATCAGATAGAAGCTTTTGCATCTGAACTCTGTGTTGGACAATAAATTAACTGATATTTGAGATTAATCTCGATTCAGGTAACAATTTAACATACACTCTCAGAAATAAAGGTACAAAAGCTGTCACTGGGGTGGTACACTTTTGTACCTATATGGTTCAAATATGTGCACTCCAAGTACTAATATGTACCTTTAAAGGTGTTCTATGCGATGTTGCAGGATTTTAGCTCGATTTTATTTTTCTCTCAAACCGTATGCATCACCCCTGTCTGCCCTCTGAATACATTGGGAAAAAACCCTCTCTTGAAAGACAACACAGAGGCTGCAATACCAAAAGGCAGAAACAACCGACCAAACTTCGGCCAAACATCTGGCAAGAAGAAGTGGGGTTTAACGCGCATAGTTTGTTTGGCCGAAGTTTGTTTGCGCGTGTTAAACCCCACCTCTTCTTGCCGATTGGTTGGCCGAAGTTTGTTTTTACTTTGGTGTGCGTCCTGTTTTGCAAGATCGCATAGAGCACCTTTAAGGTTCCAAAATGGACACTTTAGGTCCAAACAGTGACAGCTTACTAGAGTGTGGGGACCAGTTCTCACTATTATGGCGCTTTTCCACTGCATAGTACGGTACGGTTCAGTACAGCTCACTTTTGGGGGGTTTTCCACTGGGAACA
>JAUMHR010000049.1:17104851-17116280 GCA_032361145.1 Enteromius fasciolatus
TGTACACAGAGACAAACACACACAGAGTTCGTGGAGTGCTGGAGTGCCCTCTTGTGGCCTGAGCTGGCCCTCCAGCTAATCATGACATGGTGCTTGCCTACTGTAAATAGGTTCATGAGAAACAGCATTTACTGTGAAATGAGCCTATAAAACTGTGTATTATTAACTAATAAAGTGGGTATTAATTCTTAGCTTTTCATTAACTTACAAACCCTTCTGCAATTCCTTCACAATGCTTTGGAAACCATTCTTTAAACTATAACTTGAACACGATCCCTGTCAGACTCTGTGTTATGGTATGCTTTGTTTTTTACTCCCCATGTGTCCTCCCTTGCCCATATTTGGTATTTCCTGTGTCTATGTAATTATTAGTTGATGTCCTCCCAGCTGTCTTCCCCAGGTGTCCTTTGTTTCGTCCTGATTGTAGTGTGTGTACTTTGCCACAAGTTTACTTTGATTATTAAAAGTTCCAGTTAAAGGCTTACGGTCATGGAAGGGGTGGGTAGGGAGGGAATTTCTCCATGGCCTCCCAGGTCATGGAAGGGGTGGGTAGGGAGAGAATTTCTCCATGGCCTCCCAAGTATCCTGATCAGCCACGGCCTCAGCGCACCAGTAATTCTTTTTTCTAATGCATGTTTATAAAAATGACTTAAATGTCCTAATTGAACTATGGCCTAATCCCGGCTTATCCCTGTCTATAAAACCGGGTCTAGAGGTCCTGGACATTACAAATTATAAATGGTAATGCTAATACCTGGTTGTTGTTGTTGTTGTTGTAAGTAATAACTTTTTAGTAAATGCAATGTGACTGGTGATTTATTGGAAGGTTGAAGAGATACTTTTGTAATTTGCTGAGCAATTATGTAAGGAGACATAGATTTGTTTCAATTCAGAGGCTGTATTTATGTTAAAATCTTACAGAACACTATAAAAACTGAATAAAAGTGTTAAAAGAACCTCTGAAGTTAATCTGAAGCAAGTCCTGGGGCTGCTCCAAAGCTCTGATTGAAAAATTGCATTAATGTTAAAGAGTACTACTGTACTTAGAGTTTCTGTCATAATTGAAAAACCAAACTTTACACAGTCACGGACCAGGTGAATCATTATTCACAGGACTAAAATCTTAATGATTTATACACAGGCACCCAGAACTAAAACAAGACTATTACTCTTCAGTATTTACTTGTTTCTTTTTAATTTTTCATTTTAATTCATCTCTTCAATAAAAGCTTTCAATTAGGATGCATTCCAAATGAACGTCTCTCTGCACTCCATCAAATGCTGGCAACTCTGTGATGTGTGATAACTCCCAACCTTTTAATTATGAGTGGCTTCAAGCGGTGACATTCCTGACAACTCCCAGCTGATGAAATGTCTGGAAACATTGCATGGTTATTTTACAGGCTATCCGCTGGCTGTTTCCTCTGTGCACATACCTGGGGAGTGATATTACACTTCTCTTTTCCGGCTTAGTAATATAAATTTTCAGTTACAGTCACCTTTGTACCACTGGTCTCTAAATGAAGACCTTGGCTTTTTTCTGCCGTCACTTTACTATTGGTACCAATTAGACTAGTGTGCTGAAAAGTTTTTTTAACAATTTCCCCTGTAGACCAATAGATCTGCACTGTGATTTAGAGCTTTTTTTCTCTGATGACAGATGGAGTTTACAGAGTTCAAAATCTGTTTTAGCTCCGAGATACACATCGAGTTGACACAGGCCTCATATTGGACGAGTACATGAAGTGAAGGTGCAAAAGAGGCATTGTTTAATGCAAGGCAACAGAAACACTTTTCTTTTCTTTTCTCGCATTTCGTCCCAATATAACAGACCTGTAAGTGAGGAAGTCTTTGCATCAGTTCAAAACCCACATTATTTCCCATGGGAGGTCTAAGAACAGACTGTACATCCTCGAAGGCAGTCACAGATGCCATGAAGGCGGTTGTTATTCTCATTTTACCTACTACTAACCTCTAGAGTGGTTAAGTGTGAGTCTGGTATTGCAAAAGCAATGGTGAAAATAAAAGCTATGATCTGAAGCACAAGCCATTCTGAGGCACCTGAATATGTATTACAAATAACTGTTGAATTACTGTCAGAAAAGTATGTTGATTAAAAAGCTTGCGTTGCTTAATGCTTTGTAAATATTTTCCTCTAGTTATGTTAAATCCTTTAATTTAAAAGACGTGCTTAATTGTATTAAATTTGCACTTGTAGAGCACATCATTTTTTTATGTTTATTTTCTATTTATATTTAAATTTTTCATGTATGGTACATGCATATTGAAATAATAATATGATATTACTGAAAGAAAAGATCACTTAGTGACACTGAAAAAGAGCACACTTGTTTCTTTAGTTAATATTTCATTTCATAATTAATTCTATTATCATAGTTAGTCCAGCCAAATGTACTGACAGGCATTTAAGGTTAACTAAAATATACTTTAAAGACATTTAACACATATCAATTGGCACCTGTATGTTAAACGTATTTGTAATTACACCAGTGTATGATAAAGTTGCTATTTTTAATGTGTCCCTGATAAACTGCAACTATGTATTTGTTTAGAGTTTATTACTTGCAATTATGCATAATTTTTTGTAATTTTAATAAAAAAGTGAAGTGACTTGTGGCAACACTTGCTTGTGGCCAGGTATGGTGATCCATACACACACCCGGAGCAGTGGGCAGCAAACGCTGCAGCGCCTGGGGAGCAGTTGGGGTATTGGTGCCTTGCTCTAGGGTCTCACCTCATTTGTGGTATTGAAGGTAGGGAGAGTGCTGGTTATTCACTCACCCCACCACTTACAATCCTTGCCGGACCTGGGACTCGACTCCCAAAACCTTTGAGTAACAAATCCAACTCCTTATCCATTAGGCCATGACTGCCCCAGTCATGAAATAAGTGTATAACGGACTCTATAAAATAAAGTTAAAACATATTAACATTACTTAACTTCACAATTTCCAATATCACACTGCAGTTAAAATGATAGCAATTACTTTACATATGCTTTAGTATGTTAGTCCAAATTATTACAAAGATGCATTTTTTAAGAAACATGGTCATAAATGTATACTCTCCTTAAATGGATTAGTATTTTATTAATATTATCTGCAAGTACAGTATTTAAAAAGATACTCAATTCATTTTCTTTTATTTCTGTCTTTGCTTTTAAGCATTCATATAAGAACTAGCTGTACATGTTGATATGAAATACCAGTGTCACTGTTGTTGTATTGAACAATTAAATAAAAAAATACCCCTTAAATACATTTCTCTTTACAAATTTTCACGCAAAATGTAATATGTGGCTTTGGCTCTGTAACAACAGAGTGCGCTGTGATTCTTGTGCTCTGATTTATTTTTACAAATTATAAAATAATAGCAGTTTTGATAAGAAACGTTACTTATTTTTGTCTGTTGATTAGTTAACAAACAGCAGTAGTCTTTATAAATAAACCAGATGATGTCTAGACAGTTCAGTAGGCTCATTAGACAACTATTTTTTGGACACAGCATTCTAATACGAAGTACAAAGTCAAATAGCAGCAATAAAAAAAAGAAACACAAGACCAAGTTTATGCATTGTATTTTCTTTAGTACTTACATATAAGGAGGGAAATACAACAGTTGTTTTTTAGGGAGAATACAGGATGTTGTAACAGTGCTCTGTACATTAAGGGTGTGGCAGCACAAGGCTGACAGTACCGTGCTTCAGCAGGTCAGAGAGTACAGCTCAAATCTACACCACAACACAGCATGTGGTCAAGGCAAAAGCCTAGTAGCAGCTCCTCTTGAGAAAGAAAAATGAAAGCGCAGAGATCGCAACTGCTGTTTCATATCCATACATACATCAGTTCAAAGTAGAAAACATGAAACCAAAAATGTCCTGACAGAGATGTCACACTTAGGAAAATAACTTTATGAAACCGAAAAAATGCATGAGCTGCTACCAGAAACTTGCTAGTAGTCATATCGAGTCTTACGTACCCCATCAGAAGACTTTAATAATACAGTGGAAATTATGTTAATTTTGATCGTCAAGGTATAGTTGAAAATTACATTCAGTTCAGAGCCTCCATAAAGGTCAAGTGTGAGTCAAACAAAACCACTGACCAACACGCCAACTGTCTATCAAAACCTA
The DNA here is from genome assembly GCA_032361145.1 of Enteromius fasciolatus. Taxonomy (NCBI): domain Eukaryota; kingdom Metazoa; phylum Chordata; class Actinopteri; order Cypriniformes; family Cyprinidae; genus Enteromius; species Enteromius fasciolatus. The sequence goes on from JAUMHR010000049.1 coordinate 17,109,005, forward strand.
ATACCTCGACATGTTACATCATTTCATCACAAGTCATGACTGAGGGTTTACTCTTTGAGAAAAAGGTGAAGGGGATTACAAATCAGAGGACAAAGGTGAAGAGGTGTCAGTAATAAGTTCTCTGTGACTTTTATCTGGAGTGCAAAGGACCCCTGATCAAACTAGGGGTGAGTATTTCCTTTTTTTTTTTTTTTTATAAATAATGTTATAATAAAATCTTTAAAACAAAGAAACAAAATATAGGTGTTCCTTCTTGCTTAAAGGAAAATGACTAATAAGACTATTAAAACAAAGTCATGGGTAAATCCTGCATGTTTTAAATACAGCACAGTGGAAAAATAAACATTTAATACAGTGCGTGATTTTAGACGTCCTGAAGAAACTGGGGTGTTTGGGGGCTGGGGGCAGACTGTAACCCTGAAACTAACCTGTGATAGGTCAGCAGCAATACAGTTTTTTTTTGTGCCTCACCACAAAAAAAAGCTTCCAGACCCGTTACCAACTTTCTAAACTAGTAAATGTTTAACGTTTCGGGCTCAATCTACTGTGCTACCGCATTTACTTTAACAAAGCTCTAGCGAGCTTAAAAAGAAAAAAAACCCTAAACCTGAAATTTACATTGTGGCAGATATTTCTTGGTATATTAACAAAAGTAACCATGGTGCTAAATTGATATCTGGGGCGGATCTACTTCAACACAATAATCAACCCCTCCAGTGTGTTTGCATAGCATTTTATCCTTACCAGAGATCTTAACTATATTACCACCTGGATGGGAATTTACGGTGAGATCAGTAAAGAGACAGAAAAAGATAAAGAGAAAAAAAAGCCTCACTGAAATTCAAGTATCTGGCTGCCGAGTCCCTATATGGCATCTGCCTCCCCTATTCCTCAGGCTAACTGAGTTACCAAGAGTTAAGCTTCAACGGACAGCGTTATGTACTGAATATGGTATGTACACAGGAGGGAGGGTCTGGCACATGCATGTAATGCATGGTAACATGATATGTCCTCTATTATCATTTATGTATGATTAGATAATTCTCACAATACAAACATATACAAAGTAAAAAAGAAACAAAATAGCGCTAATTGTGCCTCCAAGTCTCCATTCATGCAGAGGAATGTTGGAGAAGATATCTAACTCCACAATGTACAAGCTCCTGCTTTCCCGTGCCGACACGCTTTTATTTGAGATACAGACTTCGGTAGAGTTGCCCCTGCTTTGGCCCTTACCAATGTGGTGTCAGCACAGAACGAGATTGTGACGATTGAGATCCATTTAATAAGGCATTAGACTTAACCAAGACAGTGAGAGAAGCAGAGGTGGCATCCAGATTAAAAATGAGTATGAAATACCAAAGACAGACAAAAAGCTAATTCAGCAACCAAGGCATGTGTTGAACCAAGATAACTCTGAAAAGAGGAGCAGTGGGATGAAACCATTCAACATTTCCAACACTGACAGAAAAAATCCATGGCACGTTCTCACGAACGTCCCTGACAGTGTCTGTGTCAGGTTTATCAACAGTGGCATGAAAATGATCCATCTCAAACACAAATCTGGGAGAAAAGTAGAATCTGCACTTCAAAGGCCTCTTTGTTGGAGAAGAATCTGTTGAATTAAAAAAAGAGAAGAAGAAGAAGAATGGACACAGTGCCAAGACTCCAGGCATTCCTCTGAGAAAGATCCTATCCACAGTAGGGTGACCCACGCATGATTGAGTACTTGAGGAATCCATTTCCATATCAGTCTTCACAACTGAAATTCTATGTTTCCCTTAAAGATTGTACACTCTCCCTTCAACTGAGCAGCAATCAAACACACCGCTAAAGCCTTTTTTGCTAGAATCCCTTAGACTCGTCTTTGGCTTCCCTGGCAGCGTCATGAATATTATTTAGTTTGTACAAGTGTTAATGTGTAAGGGAAACAGCACTGTGCAGAAAACCCCAACAAAACTGGACACTAGGCCTTGGTTGTTTTTCTTGTGAAAGGTACCTCCTCTAGAGTGAAAATTAAGAGAGAAAAATAGAAAGGAACGTCTTAAGAAAGCACATAGCCAGGTCAGGCTATTTCCTTTATCCTGCGCATGTAGTCATGCAGTTCCTCTGGGTCCTGAAAGCCCATGTCTTGGCATACCCACTGAATGTCCTCTTCGTTGGCAATGGGGATGGAGTTGTAGGGTAAATCCTCTGTAGGAAGGGTGAAGGTGGTAAACTTGACACGCTTGCGTTTGGATGTTGGTGAGCTGGCTTCCTCTCCATGGTCTTTGGTGGAACCTCCGGAGCTGCCGTCTCCTCTGCCGTGGACTTGGCTTTGTACGCTAGTCTGGGAGCTGCCGCTGCTGTGGTGGTCGCCGTGACAACAAGTCTGTACCCCCTCCAAGGTGTTGCTGGGGCTCTCTACTGTCTGAGGTGAGAGATCGCTCTGGGTGCGCAGGGGTTCCCCGTTACCCAAAAACACCCAGTGGTGGGAGTGGTCCATGTTGGCTTGACCTTCAGGAGGGATGCGCTTATGGCGATACTTCAACACAAACACAATACAGTTTATAAGAAAGACCAGTATGGCAAGACAAAACACTCCGAGGAGAGCATACATGCCAATCTCCAGGTCGGTCATGCTGCGGGGACTGGGCACAAACTCATCGTCCTCCTCGTCTTCTTCGGTTGGTTCCTCTGGATTGCTTATTGTGGGAAAGTTGGTATAATCGATGGGCACACTTGCGGGCTGCTCATTAGATGGCTCATACCCTCCACCACCTCCGATGGAATCGATAGCAGGCCTTCTTGTGTTGGCGGCCATTCTAGTGTCTATATCAGTCTCTGTATCCACTTCCTCCTCAGAGTCTTCATCTTGTCCAAAGCGGACTTTGATGAACACAGGAGAAGCAGCAATGACACTCTTGCGTTTAGTCTTCTGGCAGGTTTCGCTGATGGTCATCTCCACGTGCACTACCTCTCCTGTGCCCTCGCCTTCGGCCATGATGACTGGCCACCGCTGTTGAGGTTGTTGGGCAACCGTAACCACCTTATCGTCTGCAGTGGTGGCATTAAGGTTGTAGTCTTTTGGGTCATACATACTCAGGGGGGCGGCGGTATTGTCGCTGTAGTAAACCCAGATGGACAGACTGGCCTCCTACAAACACAAAATGAAAAAAAAATTGTGAGCATTAATACAACCCTTACACAACCTAGTTCTGCTTTGGTGAAGTATTTCATCCAGTTAACTAAAAAGGATCTAGCTCGCAAATCACACATCACTCCAGACCGTTTGCATGAGGCTATGAAATACAGCTTCTAAGTTTTTTGCACAGACTTAACATTTGACTTCATAAGTTTTTACCACATTGTTAAGAGCCAGGGCTAACAATTTTGTGTTCTTTGATGCGCTTTTTTATTCTCAAAAATGGGTAGCCACTAGGGGTAAAATTTTTTGGGATTTGTTCCATACCGATTCTTGGGGTCATTATTAGATTAAAAATAGTTTTAAGGTTTTTCAATTTTATGTTTAGTTTTTTAAGATTTATGATTTTATCACTTTTTTAATGCATAAATAAAAATAATAATAATATAAAAAAAAAGACTATTTGGGATGTGCGCAAATCTGAATACCATGTTCAGGAAAAGACATGTACTATGGAATCTACTAGTAAGTGAATAAACACGCCTTTTAATTTCACTTTTGTGATTCGCAATCCCCTGCTGAAAAAAAAACAAGCATATGCTGGTTATCTATATTTTGAAGCTGGGATGCTGGTTTAGGCTGGTTTATTCACGCCATTTGCCGGTTTATGCTGGACCTTTTGCTGGTTAATGCTGGTCCTTTGCCAGCACATGACCAGTATAAAACAGCAACGAACCAGCTTAAACCAGCATAGGTCCAGCTTAAACCAGGATCACAGATTCAAAACATCACTAACCAGCATATGCTGTTTTTTTTAGCAGGGTCATACTTTGTGTATACTATGGCGTGGCAGTACACATTTTAAAGTTTGTCAGTGATGCTCAGGATCTGCAAATCATTCAGCATCATCCTATCAGTCATCTATTCTTAATCTGTTTATGTGGCAAGTAAAATTTGATGAACTCTAATGTTTTTTTGTTCTGACAACAATATGGTATTATTTGTATTATTATCTAGAAAACATTTTTTTTTTTTTACATTTGTGAATCAATGGAAATCTCTAGAAAACTGAACCGTGAATCATATGTGAACTGATTTCCCCCCACCTATAGTGTAAAATAGGCTCAGAGACAGAGTGGGAATCCATATGCGGAAGTTTATTAACAACATTCAGCAGAGACAAGTTAGTATATTCAGGCAGTAGGTCAGTAACAGGTAAACAATCCGATTTGTCGTCATACACAGGGGAGATCGAATGGGCACAAATGATAAGGCAGGCAATGGTTCGAAATAACAACATAAACATCAGTCCAATGAGGACTGATACCCCATACCTAACTTAACCTTTACCTCACTGTTAATAAACAGCAAATTAGAAGTTTGTTCAGGGAAAATTAATGAATGTGTTCCCTATTCTAATGTATTACCCACTTTTCACTTCACAACAAAGAGATCATCAATAGTGTTGCCATCTTTATCTGCCTTTCAAAATACACTAAAATATTCTGGTTTACTGGTCTATACAAGACAACTGTGTTTAGAAAGCAACATGCAGCTAATATCAGAAGGGCTTGCATGCTTTGACCGATAGAAACACAGGCTTAGGGGAAATAGAACTGGCGCAACGCTTGTGTTCTTGTCACCTCGTAACACGCCTGAGCTTGACAGTTGCCTTCCTGCTTTGCTCTCCGCTAAAGGAACAGCACAACTACCTACACCTGTTGGCAGGCAGACAAAATTAAACCACTCTGCCAGAGTGCTTTTAGTCAGAAATGAAGTGTTGCTTTGCTTTTATATTCAGGAAGAGAAGTATTTATCTGCCTCCAGTCAGCAATGGTCTGTTGTGAGGCCGTAAAAAAAAACTCTTCTGTCGCATCACTAACTTCAAGGTTGTTCTGACATTCGGGCTCAGGCTCCGTCAACGCTGCTTGTCAAGATGAAGAGAGTCTTTGATATGCATGATCTGAATAATACATTGAAGACGACATGTTGTCCTCGTGGACCTTTGGAGATTACTCTAGTCACTAAATAAAATGGCATCAATCACTAATGGCCCTTGATTTTTGACACTTTAGTCTTTGGGAGATGCCACTGTAACTTTTACATGCATATGTCATTAAATTTCTAACTGTTAAAAGTGAGATCTTTCTTAAAGGTAATTTTGGATTCACTGTATGTAACAAACTACAGAAGTGAAATGTTTAAGCATCCAAGACACTTGGAACTTTGAAACAGAATAATCGCTTACACCAGCATACAGCAAAATAAATTATTTAAGGCTGCCGGTGAGACAAAGAAAAGGGGCAAATAAAATCTAAAGAAAAGACCCAGACAATCAGTAACACTTTATGTTAAGAAGTTTCGATTTGTTAAGATTAACACAATCATGAACAGCATTGACAGCATTTATTAATAACTACAGAAGAGTATTCATCTAAATTAACATGGTGAGACTTTAGAATAGGGAATGCTAATTATTATTATTAGTTACTAAGGTTGTTGTTAAGTTTAAGTATTTGGTAGGATTAGGGGTGTCGAATAATGCATTAATATGGGCTTAATTAATACTAATAAATGGCTAATTTTCTAGTAATGTGCATGCTAATAATCAAGTAGTAAAGAGACCCTAACATAAAGTATTACCATTAACATAATTCATATATGATATTAACATACTTGATGTAGCATTTGAGCTCATTAAGTGAAATGTATATGAATAATTACTATTAAACATGATTAATTGCAATTATTTATATCAGCTGCCAGTAGTAATTGTAGCAGAATTACTATCAACTAGTCTGTTCAGCGAACATTCAATTAAGTTAATATTAACTCTAAGAAGGGATATTTTCAGTGTTTAACTAATACTAAACAGAGGTTAAGTATTAGTTATAGAACCTGTTATGAACTGATGGTTTTACAGGTGGTCAACTGAGTCTTTCATAACTTCAGTTTTAGCTTTTAAACCGTTAAACCATCAGTTAACCATCGGTTCTATAACTAATACTAAACCTTTAATTTTGTTTAGTTATATATATGATACTTTGCATCGGACCCTCGCCGATGAGGCAGTCTCAAAGTACTGATGGTTACAAGGTTTTGGATTGGCAATCATCTCCTCCTGGTTTGAACAGTGATAAATTCCAAAGATGTCCTGGTGATTGGTAGATGAAAGGAGTCATGAGAGAGCGATCCATGGATCTTGAGTTACATGGAAAGTCAAGGCCTCGGTCTGGTGTAAAACTTAGGTGTTGCTGTGGAGTTAAATCCTCCTCTTAGTGTCTCACAAGACTGCAGACTGCGTTGCGATGTGTTTGCATTGGGCCCGGGGGCTTAGCAAAGAGGATGAGAAAGATGGTGGGGGACCAGCATCCGGAAGAAGCAAAAAGCGAGATGGGTCACCTTCGTGGGGCCTTTTATAACATGTTGAGTTCACACTTCTTGTGAGTTAAAGAACCAATAGTGTGTTGTTCATTTGGAGGGAACTTTTATGGCTCTTTCTTTTTAAGCATGGTAATTTGCCTATTTTTATCTGTTATTATTTGTTAAGTGTAACAAATAGTTTGCGCCTGATTGGTTCAAATGCTACATTGACATTAACAGCTAATATTATAAGATGGCACTTTCATTTGGGACCAATTCCAATAATAACTAGTTGCTTATTAGCATGCACATTACTAGCATATTATTATTAATACTTATAAAACACACATTAACATCTTATTCTGCACAAACATATTCTACGCCCCTTAATCTTACCTAATACCTAAACGTAACTACCTTACTAATTATTAATAAGCAGTAATTAAGAGTTTATTAAGGCAAAGTTGTAGTTAATCATTAGTTAATAATGAGAACTGGCCTTCAAGCAAAAGTGTGACCTAATATTTCTGTTAATTAAACCCATAAAAATTGCAACTTAAATCTTAAATCAACTTAAATCTAGGTTAATTTTAGCTTAAACTCGAACATGACAATATATATGAATCTAGAAATTAGAATTAAGTTTTGGAATTACCTGTTGCTTATTGGCATGTATATTGACTGTTTATAAGTACCTATAAAACACTGCATGATTATACACTATATTACCAAAAGTTTTCGCTCACCCATTCAAATGATCAGAATCAGGTGTGCTAATCACTTGGCCTG
>JAUMHR010000049.1:17116380-17156391 GCA_032361145.1 Enteromius fasciolatus
GTTAGGAATGGGATGGCACTTCAGTTCATAGAATGAGTAAAGGCAGGTGAGCGAATACTTTTGGTAATATAGTGTATTTAGATCCATGTTCCTCTATCTAAAATGAACAACTGAACAAATGAGACAAAAGCAGTAAGAATTGGTCCCTAAACTAAAGTTTTCTAAACTTTTAACTAACGTTTAGAGCCATACTTTTGAACAAAGACTAACAAATGCTATTGTTGTTCTTAAATATGTTAATGATAACGAATGAATTAACTAACACCATCAAACTGAACTGTCAAGTGTTACCAGGAAATCTAAAGCAACTGCAGGCAGAAATAGTCACAATGTTACGGTTATTTTGTGACTGCAGAGGTGAAGTAGGTAAGTGCACTGAAGGATTGAAATGATGGAAAGGCTGCAGTGGAGGAGGAGGAGGAGGAGGAGGGTCATCAGTGATGTTTATAGCACAGTCTCCACAAGCACTTAGGCTGATACATTACGCTAATTAAAACCAAAGGTGGTGAAGCAAAGAGCGGGGGAGAACCGCTGGATTTTAATGCATGAATTAAAAGCAGCCACCCTCGTCTGATGTTGGATGTTGGTCACAGGCTAAGTACAGAGCAAGAAAAAGGGCCCCAAGCTCTCGCGGCAGGGCTCCGTGACCTGCCCAAGACATTGTATAAATTAGCATGGCAGCATACGAGATCCTCGCTGGAAAATGCGAGCGAATGTGCTCCAATTAATGCTTTGAAAAGATTATACAGCAACTGCACAAAGCTCCCCTTATGACACTCCAGAACGGCACAGAACAAGTGGCAGTGGCTTCTTATTAAGCAAGATGCCTGCTCATTTGGTGTGCTGATATTAAAGGACATTTGAATATGTCTGAATGCCAAACAAGGCTTTATTAAAGCAGTGAAGGCCAGCTGGAAGACTGAACTGAGGCTAATTTGCCGATGGTGTGTAACCTTCATGGAGACTCGAATCATCAATATGAGGCTAAGTTCAGCCAGACTTTAACTTTTCATGAGCAGAATGATCCTGAGCAACAAGGAGCAATTTCACATAAATGTCACTTGCATAATTAGAGGAAGGGTTCAAAGGTTAGAGCTTTTCTCTGAACTCAGCTGCTCACTATGATGATGAATGATACTGTCATACTGAGACAATCATGAGAAGATATAAGTTTGTTTGTTGTGTAACCTATAAATTAATTTCTTTGATGTGTTTCCTGAGCCGAACAAGTGTAAACATTTCTGTGGTTTCAAATCAGAATATTTATTAAAAATTATGATATTATATAAATTCAGTTAATGGGGCCAGGGTGAGCTGGTCTTTAGTCCAGTGTCATGTCAGTATCAGTACTATTGATAGTTTTTATTTCATTTTATTTATTAAATATTATTTCATTTTTGTTTTCACTTTATTTTTAATTAAAGTTTAAGCAGTGTTGTTGTTATTTTTTGTATTTTTATTGTCTATAAAGTATTTATTAATATAGTATTTTATTGATTTTAATTTACATATTTTTTGTTATTTCAATACGTCAAAAAATACTTCTAAAAAAAGTCATTTACTTTGTTTTCTAAGTATTTTTTATCTTTTTATGGTTTAGTTTTCATTTTAGATAATGATAATAAACCTGCCTTGCACCAGAAACAAACCACAATAATAAGTTTGCTTAAGAACCTTAAAAGGAACAGTTCACCCAAAAAAATGATAATTACCCTACATTTTATTTACCTCCAAGTGTATTTGACTTTCTTCATTCAGACGAACATAGTCAGAGTTTAAAAAAAATTATCCTGGCTCCTCCAAGCTTGGTAATGCTGGTGGACACTGGACATTATTCTGAAGCTCCTTTAATCGGATATATCCATTGTGAAACCTACCTATACACCTCCAGGAGGTTAACACACGTCTTCTGAAGCAGATTGATTGAGACGAGTTCTGGCTTCTTGGCCAACCTTTCACTCGACGTATGATGTATGGCATAAGCTGCATTTGTTCATATGGTAAAATCATCTGAGTTTGTTTTCAAATTTTAATTTAATACCAGCATTTAGTATTACTCCTCGTTTGCCTATTTTCTTCTGAGCTTACGTTACAAATGTGACTTAAGTCACATGCCGAGTCTGAGGTCAGCCAACATTGTGTTCATCTGAAAGAAGAAAGTCATATACACCTACTGTAGGAAGATTGGGGGTGAGTAAAATATGGGGTGAACTACATTTTTGGGTGAACTACTACTTTAAGGAGAGTCTTCAGTCAGGCAAAAAATTATTTCCTAACTAAAGACTGTCATAAAAAAGTTGTGATCTAAGAATACACCAGAGGGTTTAACAAAATACCATCAATAAAGCAAGGCAGCATGTCATTTATTGTAGAAGATATGAAAAACAATGAAGCAATCAACTATACCTGCTTAAGAGCTGAGAGTGTCTGCAGGCCAGTTGCCTTGGCAACCATGGTATGGCTGTTGCCAGGGCTTGGTTGAAGATTAAGTGCCAGTCCCGAGATGGCATGAACACGTAGCTCCACTATGGACACTTTATCGTCTACCACAGAGAACTGCGTTTCACCCAGAACCGCCTCCACTGCCAGAGGAGATTCAATCTGAAACGAACAAAACATGACGCATTTTACAGTATGAAAGATAGCCTAAATGCAATAAAGCATAGGGAGGAGTAGAGACACAAAGGGGAACATTTAGTGGATAATCCCACATTTTCAAGACACAGTCCACTGAGTAAAGGAAGAATGGGAAAATACACCTTTTCTCCAGAGGACGGCCAGCACTCTACCTCCACATAAATCCTCTATCTGACACTTCAAACCCATTATGTCACAGTTTCTTCACCTCCCACCACCGTTAAAGGTCACCAGGGACTTACCAAGTGAAGAGGCAAGTGAGGCGGCATGACTAGAAGGGTCAGATAGTCTCATTTTTTTTCCCTGTGTGTCTTTGCTGAACCATGGGACCCTGGCAATCCCAAGAGCCACAAAGAGCCAAGTTAGATAAAACAAGCTGCAATTTAGGCATGGTTTTTTACTTTTAATAATTCAGAAAGATTAACTTGAACTTGCATTTCGCAAGACAAGAACAAGTCAGCCTACGTGGAGTGTTTATTGCCTGAAGTACAGACATAATCAGAGGGAGAAGAACATAAAGCTTGGATGAATTTTAAAACAGACTGAACCATTGCCAGTAGCCAACTCTTCAGTCTCTCCATGATGAACAGAAGTTTTAAGAATTATGACTAGTAAAGAACACTAAAAGATGTTGACAGAAACTGTTCTTTTTGCTTTGACACCACCTGTAAATGTCAAAATTCAACTTCATTATCTTTCTTTTCATTTACAGCTATTCCAAACAAAGAGCAAAAATATTGCCGTCATATAATTGGCTAAATCACAGTGAAACTGGTTACACTTAACCACACAGGAGGGAGTAAAGCTAATTTTTCTCTTGAAAATTAAGCCCAATAAAGTCCATAATGACTTTTAATGGTGTTCAAAAATCTCCAAGCTCTTCAGCAAACATTTTCATCCAACCTGCTATTACTTGCCTGTTCAGAATTACCCATCTCCAGCTAAAAGCCCTCGATGCTGATGTAGGTTTATGGACTAGCTATGCTGCTGATTATACTTTGCATGTGAAGTGGCCATTCACAGCCATCTTTTGGCATAAAAATCCCATTCGACCATTTTCCAGTTCTCTCCCGCTGAAGCACACAGTGCTGTCTTGGCGTTCGGTGGGCGCCAGGGAGCTGAACCCAGGCCTTTCCTGATCCAGCCTAGACTTGCGACCCATATGTCCCAGATGCACATTGTTTGGGTCCCAATGCACTAATGTTTTGGAGCAGGCTGTTACAGTTCATTGACCATCCAGTCCTATAAAATCCCATCTCCCTTCCTCTGACTGGAAAGGGGATGTAGACCAGGGGGAAAACCAGATGAATGTATAATTGAACTGAACTGTTTTGTTCCTGCATTTTTTATATCCTGCGTTCAAGGCAGGGTTCAGAGATAAAACACATTTGAAGGAGAGAATAGGAGTAACAGAAAGAAAAAGGGGACCTAAAAACAAATTCTTTCCAGAATGGCTCATTTGTTTGGTATCTAGGCGGTTGCAATTAGTTTTATTATACTTGCTGATACACCAGCTTTTGATGTTTGCATTATAACCACAGCTCTAGATGATTGAATAGAGTGCGTTCAAAGGCTAAAAAGGGTCTGCCTATTCCCCCAAAACCTAATTACTGTACTTGGTAGACCCGGAAAGCCAATTAAATCATAGGAAATACGAACACGGGTTCACAGGACAATACAGCTCCGTCAATGCTAAGAATGGGTTAAGAATAACTTCTGCTGTTCATAAGGTCCTCAAATCAATGTGTCGAGACAATCAAAGCTTAAAGGTTGTGCGTCTTTGTGCTTAGGTCATAGTGACGGGTGGAGGATGAACACAGCAGATGAAGATCAAAGACCCACCAAATAAGCTAAAAAAGCCCTGTTGCGTTATAAACAACATTATTCATACCTTTCTTTTTGTCTTTGCTTTTTCTGTGTGCTAAGTTCCGTTTATTTTCAGCTCATATTCAGTGAAAACATTCCAATTCAACATTGGCCATTAATTATTAATGGCCTTTGCGGTTTCCGCTAGTATAATTACCAAACTTTCTCTTTTATGCTCAAATTTGTTTATGGAGAAAAACAGACACTTTCTGAAAGCAAATAACAGACAACGCTTTTGGAGAGGTGCGATCAAGCTGTCAGGAACAATCAAAACTCCCTCTGTTTGGACACAATAAATTGATTGTGTGGTGATTCAAAGCAGAGAAAACTTTCAAGAATGATTCCCCCAATTTAACACCATTGAAGTTTTATACCACACAGATAATTCTCTTTCCAAACATCCCAGTTTCTGAATAGCCTACTGGGACTAAATATGCATATGAATAGCTTTCTAAAGAGGCATTAAAGGATAAAGACAGGCAGCAGAGCTAACTTCATAAATTCAGTTTGAAATAGACACCCTTATTGATTTTATCCATAAACTAACATATTATTAGGAATCTGTCTGTTTAAAAGCAATTTGCTAATTATGTTGACACTGGACTTTGAGCAATTGTTGACCCAAAATTAAAGGGAAAGAATGACATGAACAGAAATTCAGTCAGTTATAAACCCATGTTTAGTTCCAGCATGGTCATTCAAAAGAAAAGAAACAACAAAGCAAAACAAAAAGAAACAAATCAAAAAGAAAAACAAAAACAAATAAACAAACACAAATGAATAAAGCAAAAAATGATAACAGAATGATAAATAAACATATGATAAAGAAGGCAGTGAATATATGAGACAGTAAAAAAGATATATAATGATATCTTATAATATCTATATAAGATAATAATTATCCCAAAAACACTTTGCATTACATTTTGACAGGTATAAAACCATGAGTAAAGACCAGTGTCCTGTACTATTGGATAAAGAGAATGTAATTTAGCAAAACTTATTTAGGTTGCATTGGTATATGATATCGAGAGCTCACCAAAACACATTTTTCATCTACACACCCTATCGCCCCATTAATCCATCAGTCTTTTATCTATATGATCTGTTCTTATTTGTATTCTACCTTCAGAGTAGATGTTCCAAGCTCGTTGGCCACAAGAACCGTCCTGTCCACCAGCTCAGCCACCCTGGCATCCACCACCTTCAGAGAGTCTTGCACCAGTTCGGTCACATCCACTTGCCAGTCAGGACCCAACATAGTGACCATCTGGTTTGTGCCTTCACTAGAGGTTGTGTGGAACTGGGTCAGAACCTTAACCTGGGCTCGCTGATACTGCAGTGTACATCCTCTGCTCACTTTACGGTCGTCATCATCATCATCGTCGCTGTCTCTGGCCGTTCTGAGGAGATGAGTGAGAGGTCATTATGAGTTCCTATAAATTCTAAAGTGAATTTATGTTCAATTAACTTCCATTCATAAGAACGATATTGTAGAAGAACAGCCACACCAGCATGTGATAAGAATTTTGTCTTTTACTGTTTATTAGGTTTGCTTTCAACTTTAAATGGCAACTTACTGACTAATAGATGATATGTACATTTGCTTTTAGGAAAAACACAGAAACAATCCTACGTGAAATCACTGAATTCATCGTTCAGTTTGGAAGGTGACTTGCACATTTGTAAAAAAAAAAGTTCTGTAGGATACTTCATTATAATTTTTGTAAATTATTAGATTGCTGAAAAGAAAAGTTCTTTCTGAGGTGAAACAATTTATTAGATTTTAATGAAAGATGTTTAGAAAAAATATATTTTTCTTTGGAACGATTTTGAGGTGACAACAAAAATCATCCATCTTGAACCCAATTTACTGATCCGGGCAGCCCGATCCCACGACAAATTCATACTTATTTATGAGGGGGCTACTTCGCTCAAATTCGTACGACCTCACGTACGTATTTTACGAGTTGCCAATTGTTATGAATGTGTACAAATGACTTACCTAACCCCACCCCTAAACCTACCTGCCACTGGGGTTTTAGACAAATCATACAAAAAATGTGCATTAATTAGCATAATCACCTTGTAAAAAACCTACAAATCCAACATAAATGAAAACAAAACGAAAACGAAAAGAAAACAATAATGTAATGTAATAATGAAAGGCTTTAAGCTAGGTTTTTATGAATTTCTATGTGTTGTTGTTTTTGTTGATTTGCTACAGATCTATAGCAAGTTATTTATCCAACAATCCAAAAAAAAAAAAAAAAAAAAAAGCTGTCACTGGGATGGTACCTTTTCAAAAGGTACATGTTTGCACCTAAAGTGTCCATTTTGGTACCTTAAAGGTAAATATTAGTACTTAATGTGTACATAGTTAGGTACAAAAGTGTACCTTTTCAAAAGGTACTGCCAACTTTTGTACCTTTATTTTTGAAAGTCAATGGTGTCCAAATAATGCACAAGACATATATTCAGACACGCTGCACAGATTATATGATGCTATAAAGTTTAGCAGCTTCTAAGACTGAAAATGTCTTTAGCACAGATTTAAAAAATAAACAAATGCATGCAAACAATATTCCATTATTAGTGAATCCCCCCCACAAAGTTTGTTGGAAATTCCGCATCAGAAAGTGCATTATCTGGAGACCTGTTTCAAGGAGGTTTTGCATCAGTGACTCTTGCATGCCTCACACATACCATCACATTCAATCTATCTCATTTGCTCCCTCAGCAGCATGACACCATGTGTAAGTAAGTGAGCGCTGGGTGGATCTTCAAAGCTGAATGCCATTTCACCCATTCTACACACACAACTAATTAATCAGATAACTTGAGTTGTAGAGACAGCTGTCTGCTTCTGACTGACAAAGCATGTCCTCCCCATCGATTAGCCTAAATTGAGCTGAATGTAAAGCATTGCATTATCATGTAAGAAGACACACTGCTACTTCTCAGTTTCTATAAAAGATTGACAGGCACACAAATGTAAAAGGAGAAGACTTGTAAAGGTAGAAAGCAATTGTTGATCAGCAGTTTGCTCTCTTCTGAGTAACACACAAGCTTCTGTTGCCATGGAGGTGAAAAACAAGAGGCTCTTGCATCAGTTGAAGAGGGCTAAACCTGGCAGATAGGAGCACTCTGTGTTCTTGAGGACAGTTGCACTCTCTTGTCTCCTCATACGGCTTAATATGAGTTTCAGAGCAGAGGAACACACCTCAAATGTGGATCTTTGCTTGAACTCATTAGGATGTTTGGAGAACTGGAGATTTCATGCATGGAAACCCACTCATCCAATAAAGATCAGTGTCCAGTTTTGCGGACACATCATTGTTTCACCAGTTTAGTGAGCTATATCGATCAATGTGTAGAAGGCCAATGCAAGAAACCTGCCCACTGACACGTCTCAACATTGGGCAATGTAGTGGAATGAAATGGACAGGGCAGAGGAGGAAAGAAATATGAATAAGAAATTGTTCAAACAGGCAGTGCATTCAGCTGTGTATTCGAATCTGGTTACTTGTTTGATCATAATCTAATGTATAAAAATAAGTTTCAGTGTGAATGGTTAAATCATATAAAGAAAAAAAAAGTAAGTTGGGATGGAATGCAAGTAATGTCAAGACCAATCGCTGTGTCTGAATTTGCTCCTTTCTTCTTACATGCTCACATGTGAAATTCACTATAAATAAGTGAACAAATGACTGGTTTTATACAAAGAACATGCATGAATGTGTAAACAGTTTGATGCTTGTGTTACGCAGTTTCCTTTCTTTTCTCCTTTCCCCACAGATACATCAGTAAGGCTTCAATGGCCTTTATCCACACAATCAAGAATTTAACTCATGATATACTGGATATTTCTTAGTGCTCTCATTAAAGTTGGCATTACATTTGACCATGCTTATTTTATAAGTACTAACTTTTCTTTTGTTGTAGAGAAACGTATACTTTTATTCACCAATTAATTACGTGACTGTAAATCATCATGTCACAAAGAGTCAATGTTCTTTGAAAACCTAAAAACATAAAAAAAAATATAAAGGTTAGGTAGGTTTAGGTGTAGGATAAGGGGATAAAAATACTGACGCTATCTCACGACCAATTTGTGTGAATTTTACGGAGTGACTAATTTGTATGAGGAGTTTAAACAGACTGATTCTTCAAACTGTTTTACGAATCATTTAGAAATTAAATCTATTTTTAAGGGAAAACGAGTGTTTTTTTAAACAAAAGTGTTTTTTGACCTTGCATACATGTAAATCTGTTTTAAGAGACTCATAAAGCAATATTAGCAACCTTTAAAATGGCATAATAGGGGCACTTTAAACCTCTGTGACCGGTAAATTTAGGGGCGGAGTTAGGTGTAGGTCGTACAAATTCATACGAATTGTCAACTTGTAAAATACTTACGATTTAGCAAAAATCGTATGAGTTTGTATAATTGAGGTCATACGAATTTGTATAAATTAGTCACCTTGTAACATTTTTATGAATTGCTGTGAGATCAAGCTGAATATACAGTTTGCACAGAATAAAAAAACATTACGCCTATGGATAATTCCCATAAACCACACACACCAACATAGGTGTGTTTGGATTTTACACAATTTCTGTTCCCTGTAGACACTTCGCTTGTACTGCGTCTGCTAAGACGCTATGGGGAAAAACTCATTTTTTCCTCCTGACTGAAGCCTTATTCAATCACGCAGTGAAACTGCACGGCCATAGGTTCGTGCAGTCAATAAAAATGAACCAATGGGTTGGCAGCGGTGCTGCATAAATCTATGGCTGCGGCTCCCACCAGTATATAATCCCACAAGTATTTAATCACCTGCTTCGCCACAGGATTCAAATTCCTTGTCCTTCAGCGACAAAGCACCTTGCTGGTCCTGATTAGAAGCCTACGCCATCTAGAAAATGCCTAGCAGCTGGAAGATTCCCCTGCCGCCATCCGGAAATTTCTACAATTTTTCTGAGCGACATGCCTGGTCGTCGATGCTATGTCTGTGAGTCTGTCCTGCACGCTGCTGACAGACACGATAAGTGTGTCTCCTGCCAGGGATAATCTCATGCAGAGGCCCCTCTGACTGATGCTCGTTCTGTAAGTTGCTCAGCTTCACTACTCTCCACGCAAGGATAGCGTCCTTTCCAGGACGTGATTCCAGTCCCCAAGCCCTCCCATCTCGCAAGAGACAGTTGGGCAGAGGGGCTCAGTGCATTGAGATAGGTGAGCTCACGCGTGCCTTGACTTCTCCAACGAGAAAAGCTTCACCTGTCCTCTTCGCTAATGAAGATCAGCATCCCTCAGTGGCTGTGAGTGACCTTGTCTCGTTCGGACTCGGTGAAGATGAGCTGCGAGATGACTGCATGTCCTTTACAGCTTAGGATGTGGAGGAGCTGTTGGGCTTCTGCGCTACATTCCATGGCTGTGCTCCAGGTATTCCAGGCGTAGACAGAGATCAAAGAAAGCTGACAAAGTCCCCTTCCTCGACACGCTGATTAGCTGAGCAGTTTGTTCGGCCCCTCCGTTGAGGGCTTCGCGGAGCGATTTACAGAGGCACAGAAGGTGTCCCAGGCCATGTGACACTTCCTGCCCAAGCATTCTGCACCTTTTGCTTCTGCCGGCAATCCCAGATCACCACCACAGAAGCCCAAGCAGGCGCCTGCACGGACACAGCCAAAGCAGACAAAACAGGAGCCACAGAGAAGTTGCTCAAGATCTGCCACACAACGTTTCCCCTTTCCAAAGAGGCAGGGATCCCGGCCCTGGACCCACCGCCTCTAGCATCGTCCTGATCCAGACCCCGCCATTCAGCGGCATCGTCCCCACTTCAGTTGTGAGCCACACCGCTCATGTGCTGTGCGCCGATGTGAAAGGGCTGCTCTTAAAGGGGGTGATACAGATTATACCCCTGTCAGAAAGTGAAAAAAGGTTTTACATCCATTACTTTCTAGTCCCCAAGCGAGACAGTGGTCAGAGACCTATACTCGATTTAAGATCTCATCTTGCAAATTCAGTCAAAAGACTGGCTGTTTTCACCGGACCTGAAAGATACTTATCCTTTCTCAAATAGTCCCTCATCACAGGCCATTCTTGAGATTTGCCTTTGAGGGTATAGCATATCAATACACAGTCCTGCCTTTTGGTCTCTCCCTGGCCCCACGCACTTTTACAAAGTGTATGGACGCAGCTCTTTCCCCTCTGGGACAGATGGGAATCCGCATTCTGAATTATCTCGACGATATCATCCTGGCCAGATCGCGAGCTGAGGCAGAAAGACACAGGGGTACTCTCCTCAGCCATTTAGACCAGCTGGGGCTCAGGTTGAATTTCGCAAAAAAAGCAGGCTGCTGCCCAGCAAACAGATGTTGTTCCTGGGCACAGTAATAGACACGCCGCGGCCACAGCGCAATGCGTGGCCTCCTTCAAGGTTGTGATTCCTTGCCCCCTAAAAGCCTTTCAGAGAATGCTGGGTCTGATGGCAACAGCCTGGCGAGCGTGGCGTCACGGGTGCGTACAGCTCTGGGCAGACAGAGCCTGCATTGCAGCTCTTCGCCTATGGAGAAATGCTCAGTGGTTGCAAAGAGGAGTCCCTCTCCAAATGTTCAGTAGGAGGAGAGTGATCATGACAGATGCCTCCAAGACAGGTTGGGGTGCGCTGCATGAAGGGTCTCCCATCACAAGCCTGTGGTCAGTCACAGACAGCAGCTTGCACTCAACTGCCTAGAAAAGATGGCAGTGTGGCACACCTGCCAAGTGTAAGGACGATCTAAATACTTATGCGGGGCATCGTTTCTCTGCATGCTTATTTGACTGTATGCCCCGGCTTCTGCCTGGGCTTGCTGTCATACATTGACGCATTATGGATAGGCGTTCCATGCCGCGCTGGAAGTGTTTGTCGCTTCAGTCAAAATAACTTGTGGCGAAGTGGGCATTTATATATTCGCAGCCCCGTCCGGGCTTCGATGGGAGACGCAGCACCGTTTTTATAGACAACACGAACCTATGGCCGTGCTGTTTCACTGCGCGATTGAATAAGGCTTCAGTCTGGAGGAAAGTTTTTCTCCATAGTGTCTTAGCAGACGCAATACTTTTTCCCGTGTCTCAGGGAACCTGGGTTACGGAAGTAACCTATTCGTTTTATACTCACTTTAATTTTATTATGGTATCTTAAAAACAAATGATTCCGCAGGTTTGCTATTACATTTTGCAGTCTGCTATTAGTGTCATCCACACAAATGTAAAAGCCTGCAGGGATTACACACATTATTTTGTGAACATTTTTCTTTTGAAAGTTTTTCTATTTAAAAAGGAACTGAAAGAAATCAGAAGATTAATCAGAAGAAGGATTAGTTGGTACCCTGTTAAGTCTAAAGCGCCATAGCTCAGCACTGTGATATCAGGATAAATATGAACAGAGACCAAATGTTCAGTTTTGTCGTCTTCTCTTTTCTTCAGCAGTGAAAGCTATTGTCTTTGTCTTTTGGTGCTGTGCTGACTCCTAAGTCATTACTACAGTAACCAGATGAATTTACCAGATCGGATTTCTCCACCTGCAGAATGCCAGTGCAGACACTGGGATAAAGATTGGAACCGGAAAACAAATCAGATTTTGATCTGATGACACAGAGATTGTATGTGTGAACAAAGCCTTGGAGATGTTGAGTCCCGAGAGGAAGCTAAATCAAAGGCACTCAGATTGAGGTCAAATGCAAATGTAACAACATACTTGTATTGTGTGTGTGTGTGTTGTCCATATAAAACAGGGAAAAACGCTGAAATACCACAGCACTGAGAGGCTCTGCATACATCTGTGTGATAACAGTGAACCTTGCTGCACTATCTATACTTAACCTAGCGAGCTAGATGCATCCTATATGGTTCATGAGAATACATGACTTTTTAAATATGCAATTTTAATCTCTTCGGATATTTTTAAATGTTCCAATGTTGCTTAGGAACCAATATGCCAAAGAAAAACATTTCTTCCGTTGCATGGTACATGCGTCACGCCGCCAGCCCTACACGAAGGCTAGATGTAGATTGACGATTTGCTTCTAAATTGGATTAGCATAACCGAATCAGATCATATTTCCATTTTAATGGCCCATTTGAATGAATTTAATTAGAGATTTACATAAAAAAAGAAAGACCTCTGTAAGGGAGCAATAATGATACTAGTGAGTTACTAGTATCAGAATATTTTCCATCATGATTCATTCTGGAGAAATTCCTCATGAAAAATGCCAGTGCTTATATTCTGCCGTGCACTGCATGACAACAACGCTGCTTCAATTTGTCAAAATCACAGTAAATGGGCTAAATGAGGAATGACATTCGGGTCTCATGTGGCATCGGCTCTATAGCCGTATTGTAACTAACAAAGCCCTTAGTGACCCAGCTTTAAAGTTTTTAACAGCTCCACTAATTAAATTATAACACCGTTTATCACCCTCATAAAACCTACAAGTATTACGAGGATTGAAATAAACAAGCAACAAAAGAAAAGAAAACATGCAACCAGGGAAATCAATATGTATCAAAAGCAGTCAGAGTGCAAGTATTTTGATACTCTTAGATCAGTGAAGCATCTTACCTGCGGTCGGGTAAGATGGGCACCCTCCAGCCCTTGATGAAGCTCAGTCTGTTGTCTGAGAGCTCTACTTTAAGGGGGAGTTTGGGCACCCAGACGGTGAGCTCGAGAGGGGCACTCAGGTGCTCATAGCTGAAAATCACCCGAGCATTCATGGAGCCACGCGTCTCTTTTCCATTCACAAACACATAGTCACAGTTCATGGACACCTGTTGAGGAGAGCAAAGAGAGATTTGATTACTTTCACTGCCTTCTCTGGAGAGGTTGCGCAATATAAAAGCTGTTCACGGGCAACTGCGAGTGGATGTCAGTTTGAAGTGAGGCCGCAAATTAAAACTTTTATTTGAGTAAATCAAAATTATTCACACATCAATATTTGCCAAGAAAAGCCACCCAAATTGATGTTGGCTCCAAAGCAGACTACTAACCTAATAGTCTATGCAGCATTGCATCACCAAAATGTGGACCCTGATGTAGACTGAAAGGGCTTTGGACCTTTTTTCCCCCAGCATCTCACACTATGAGCTACACACTTTTAAGATACTGTGCTATAAATGTGTTTCGAGACTTTATTCACTCCACAATCAAGTGTGTTTTGCAATGGCAGATATCTTATAGCACTGCATGAGTAAAATCTTTAATTACAATATATTTTCAAATTATTTTAATATAATAATAATATTAAATGAACATTAAATTGGCAGGCGTATTTTATTATTATTTCTCTTTCAAACCAATTAACACTAGAAAAGGTTAAAGTGTCATTTTGATTTAATCTTAAAAGCATTAACTAAAACAAGCATTCAAAAGTATTTTTAATAGCAAAAGAGGTCTTTATACTCTAAACATGTTTCCTAAAATAACAACCCATAGGAACTAGGTCTGACAGCTTTTTTCCTGAGGCATTGTTTTTTGTTTTTTTTTTCTCCCAAAGAAGCAGTTGTTATTCACTGCATTCTGTCTTCTTTTTCTAAGCACACAAACAGACACTCTAATAAACACAACACACACATATTTTTAAATCTTCAAGTTCTGGAAATTTCTTTACAGCACCCAATTTTTTCTCTGCTACTCCTTCCGGTCTGCCAACAGATTTCATATGTGCACTCAGCAGTCTTTAATAATAAATTATTTACTGTAATAGATAGCTGAAGCTTTGCTTTGGGGTACCATCTATGATTTATCTAGGGGTCTAAGGCAGCTGACACCGTAATCAGAGAACGTAATCTCCCTCAAATGGAGGTCGGTGGCTGCAGTCTATCCAAGACTGGAGATTCATCATAGTGGGGGATATCTGTGTAATAAAATAGACAGCTACCCCTCTTATCAATATGGAGGATTGATCAGAGGAGATGGCTCTCTCTCCCCAGTAGCCTTTAAGAGAATCTGCGGGAAAACTCTGCTTGCCAACTTCATTTCTTTTTTAAAGGTACTGTTATTCAGTGAGAAAAAAAGAAAAACCCTATGAATCATGCTACAGCAAAAAACCTGACATATGGTGAAATGCAGAGAGGATAACAGCAGCAAGGGGGAGGTACAGAGAGCGCTTTTCATGTTCAAATGAAACATTTCCTTGCTTGTCCTAAATTTAGGTGTTCAGAATATCCAGTAACCTCGTTTTCTATAGTATAGAAGATTTGACTGTATTTTCTCTTTATTTTTCATGCTAAAACACTTCCTCCTTTTACTACTTAATATGTACAGTAGTATACAGAGCAGTATTGCATAATAGGTCAGTCGTGCAACTCTCCAATCGATCTACACTACTACTGTACCTATATAAACAACTCAACTTGGTCCAGCTCAGTATTGCCCTCAACCTCCCCAGCACCACCTGTCTAGATCTGCCGTGAGGTTCTCCCAACATTATCTTCTGCAGTAATAGTGTAGCAGATCTAATCCACCAATATCAATCCTACCTACTCTGTTTTTATCAGTAAATTGCTGTTAAAATCTATACTGAGAGCTGTCATTTTACTTTAAGTAAATCACTTTGTGGCGGTAATAAATATATTGCCCTGTTCGGATCCTGACCTGCCAGACTTCACAATATTGGCAAAAACAATGGTAAAAGTTCAGGTCTTAATATGTGTTTGTTTGACCACTGAAAGGCAGGGGAATGTTTGGGAAACCTATTGGAAACAAGTCAAAATGTCAATAATGGAAGTCATTATTTTTGCAATGGCATATAGAGGACATGAGATCTTAACATTTCAGTCATGACAGAAAACTAATTGTTTCAAAAGATCTATATAACACAATGTTCCACATAAGTAAGAATAAAAATGAACGACATGATTGTGAGAAATTATAGCAATACTAATGACCCCAAATAAAACAGTCACAATTGTTACTATCAATAGGTGCAGGTGGCACACAACAAAAGCAGCAGCAGTCTGCAGCATTTTTGAGCATTGAGCATGTCCTGTCTGGTTTCCCGTGCACTCTACAGTCTCATAAATGTGTTCCTGCTATGCCACTGTTGATGTAAGCTCAGTCTTGACCCAGATGCTCCTGGGGCTTCTAATAAACTTGGATGGATAATTTTAAGTCAAAAGCAGTTAAGGACTGTGGGCGTCACTAGTCAGCAGGGGCCAGCTGAAAGTACTTTTTAACGTGCCAGCCGGCAGTCAGAGTTCCACGGAGTCACTAATCTGCACTGGCACCTTGCGTGGTTCCAGAGGAGTGGCAAGGGCGAGGTCAGGATAGTGCCGCCCATTGAGACGCCTCCAGCTCAACACACCCGCCAGCTGTGTTTGATCCAAGAAGCACCCCTTGTAACCCTCCACCATCCAGACTGCCGTCACACAGTTAAGCAGATGCACTTTTATCTGTGTTGATGGTATCATGCGAAGGCTGACTATACATGGTTAAAGATGAACATACTGCCAATTGCTAGAAGCGGAAACCGATGATTTAATGCAATATGACAACTAGCTTCTAACAAACAGAATGTTCTCACACTTAAAATAATAAATTCCCAAAATTGTTAATACTGAATAACAGCTCTCTTTAAATAATTAAATCAAATTACAAATGCACAATATATTTGTACAGTATCACTCATCAGTCAGTATTTCAGATTTATTGGAACTGACTGATATATATATGCGCTTTGCTTTTCATGTATGACCCTTTTTGGTCACCGTGATTTCACCAAGTAGAATGTGATCCTGGATCAACATCCTTGTTGATCCTGGAACATCATTCTAATCAACCAATCAGAACTGAGGAATAACTTTTCTGGAAATATCTGTTTTAGGCTTACAATCATAGTCATTCTTACTAAGCACTGAAATGGAATGAGAACGTGTGTTCTTAGGTGGCCAGTGTGACTATCAGAGGCTTGAGAGTAGAGATCAGCTGGGACAGATTGTTTCCAGTTTCCTGCTCCCAAACACAAAGCCCCACAGGGTCTCATCATTCAACACTCACACATAATATACAAAACAATGTAGATCTTCATTACACACACATATAACTATACCATCCCAAATGTATGCAAAAATGCCGAAAGATACACCTCGCTGGTCATACGAGAGTGTTTTATGACCAGCCTGTACACAGAACCTGAGGCAAACATGATATTAAAATTCATTTCCATGCATGCAGCATATATAATGTCATTCTCAGAGCCATGCATGCACCCATCTGTTCTGGCGTCCCCATCCAGAAGTAAAAGCTTCGGTTCTAGGCGAATAAGCCCTGTTACAATAGATACTTGTGACTATCTTTTGAATAAGATAAGCAAAAAAGATGTTACCGGGCCCTATAACCTTTGCCTTCTGTATGACGCTATTTTCGCCACTGCACAGAGCGTTTTATTGAACTGTCAGGACTCATGTTGTCTCAGCTTGAAGGGCTCATCTTGAATTAGCCTCCAAAGTTCAATGGTCCGGGCGGCCAAGCAAACCCACTCAATAACACCAGAGCTAATGCTCTGCCCAGGCACTGCAGCACACACTGCTATTCTGAATCTAAAAACAGATAAACAACAAATGCCCTCACGGCCCATCTTGGTTGACTTATGGATCTCAATCTTGCCAGACAGATGACACTCCAAGGCATATTATTATTTCGCTACATTTTGGATTCGGTTTATAGTCGAATTGGTTTTCTACTTTTAGACTCTGTCGTGCCGTAGAACAGATGGCAAAGATTGTTGAAATGATTGTTTCCTTCAGCAAAGGACACTGCAATATTTTCAAGCCTGTATTTAGAAGTCCTCAGGCACAACCAACTGCCCCCTTGAGTAAATACAGGGAAATAAATCCATTCATTAAATAAAATATACAAGCCTAGCCATTGAGTTCATTGTCTAACAAAATTGTCCAAGATACTTACAGTAGATATTTTAACAAGATGATATTTTTAGAAACCTCTCCTGTATTACTTTTGGAAATAACTTTACTTAACACTGATTATTAATAATAACATTAATATACCTTTTATTATTAATAATATATTCATTTAAATAATTTCAGGTTGTTCTACAGCCCCCCTCACAAGAATAGTTCACGCAAAATTACTAGTTTTTAAGTTAGCAGCTTACTGTAGGGATTGCATATCGCTCAGTAATTAGTTTAATTTGTATTTAGAAGCCTAGGGTCAGTTTTACTAAACGAGGCAAATTAGCATAAGAGTGCAATTCCAAAACAGCGCCGATGGGAGGGAAATAATACAAACGCAACATCTCATTTATGTATTGACCAACACAATATACAAATTACCATTATTGCAAATAAAGTAATAAAGAAGTCACAGAAAGTTCAAAAGAACCATCTAAAAGGATGGCTTGTTAGAAGTTTTGATAGACTGGAATTTTAAGTTGTCTTTTATTTCATGAAGCAAACTAAAAATAGCATGAGTTGGCAAACAATATTTAAGGAATAATGTTATTGCAGAGAAAAGCCAGAGAGGCTTATTGGCAGCCCGACAGGAAGCAAAGGGGGAATTCTGTGAAAACAATCTGCTGGATGTACATTATCCCGCTTTTTACACGGCTTGTTGCCACAAAAGTAAATAATTAATAAATAAAAAATATAATATAATAATAAATAATTGTTTTAACCAGGGAGTCTGTTGAGTCATCTTCTATCCACTGTTTTTCCATACATAAATCAATGTTAAAATTTTTCATGCGTGGTTAAGCATTATTAAGCCACAGGATGGCACCAAACTGTCAGCGTCAGCGGAGTGATATAATTACTAACGGTCAAGATGATTCGTAGTACCAGGATGAGCCTGCGCAGCGCAATTTTGTTTTGGGGGGCGTTAAATAATGCCGAAAATGTGAATAAATATTGTTGCGTTATTCATTTGAATACTCTCCTCCCATAACTTTTGCATCTTAAAAGGAAAACTCCTGAACATGCATATTCAATAAGGTCAGGTGCAAAAATAACCGTCTACGCCTTTTCCGCGCTAATTTATCACTGCTGTTAAAGTAAAACCTGACAGTAAAGGCGGTTTGAGCTGGTGAAAGCTGTTAGTGAAACTGACCCCTATGATGCTTTATGCTTTTTAATGGTGTTTTTTTTAGGCAATTTATTTATTGTTACGATAATTTTCACAGTATGGAAAACTATATGTATTTTTAAGACAGTAAAAGAAAAATACACATTCAGAATGACTTTGAGGTAAAGTTTTCCTTTTCCATCTCTTCAAACTGAACTGTTCAGCTCTGCTGGCAACTAATCCTCAAGATGCGTCATTTTAGTTTATAAAAAGGGCTTTGGTGCACTGCTTTCTAGGAGACTCCTCATTTAAGAGGCATTAAGCACAAGTCAAGTGTGTGGCCTCTGCTGCAATTCAGTAGGAAATGCTGCTCTGAAGAGCACTGAACCCTTCTGATGTACTGTCTGAGACTGAAAAGGCATCGATCCCTCGAGGGGATCACGGAAACAGTGGCCACAGGAGAATATATAAACTCCGTTTAAATGAGGTTTTGATGGTCATTTTATGGTCTCTTAAGTTGACCGCGATTGATTATGAGAATAGTAGAGGAAGTCCTAGATCACTAAACCTCTCAGCGTGGGCATGACGTACCTTGACAATGTCCTCATTGAATGACTTGCACTGCACAAAGGATGACACATCGGTGACTGCTCCGTTCAGCTCTATGGAAACCACCTTGACAGGGATGGCCACGGTTCGGCCAGTAAGAACTGCCGTGTTGATAATCTCAGTGTCCTGGACATGGAAGAAAGAAAGAGGGAGAATGAGAGAGAGCCAGATGAGTCAAGAGGTTAGCAGAAGTTCACCGTTCCAAAGACCTGAATGTTCAGGAAAGCCCTCGAGTCAGGGCTAAACTGCTTAATACAGTGTAAAAACAGCAAAAACAATGAGCTTCACTCTCTCTCAAAAAATGTCAGAGCAATATAAATTCTGCTTGACTGGTTTTAGAACTCATTCAAACACCTGAAATTAGAAGCGTGTTCACCTCTCAGGAATGCGTCCCATCAGATTTTCCCAGTGCAGTTTCTTCAAAATGTGTATTTATGATAATTACATCGCATGATTTTTCTATAATAGAACAATGTTGTAGACTGAAATGCAGTCACTGCCAGTAAACAAAATAGTCTGAAAAGGTTTGCATGACAAGAATGTTCACATCACATAAAAACTTTCTAACAAAAATACTGACAAATTTCCCACATACAGATGCCAATGCTTGGTACATGAATCATAACAACGCTTACAAATAAAAATGATTATTTAAGAAAAGGAACAAATTCATTCTGACATCACAAGACAACTCAAGTTACTACTTGTGACCCCATCAAAAACAATAACAATGTAGATAAAACTGGCAAACAGACTAATAATGCAACCATATTCATTATTTATGTCTCGGTGCATGCTGGGAAAGGAACAAATAGGGTTGATTCACAAAATCAGTGCAGGAATGCTGTGCATATTTAACTTAAAGTGCATTTTTCAAGTTATAAGGTTTATTCAAGTTATCAATTTTCATAATCTAACGTGACTTTAGCATTCCATTTGTTTTAAACCGACATTGTAATTTGGCTGTATTTGATTACACGTTATAATCTTACTGTAGTAACCTTTTTGACATATGATTATCAGAATTATCTGTCAAATAAACATATGAAACAAATGACAAGAACAGTTTTAGTGTTTTCATAAGAGGAAAATATTATCATACTGGAAAATTGCAATTGCTGTAAAGTATTTAAATATCTTATCTGGAATAAATACTTACAAGAACATCTTAATCAGAAAGCACAGAAGAATACACACTATAAAATATAAGAATATGATGTACCTGTTGTTAAAATAGTCATTTGTGACAAACTTAAACGGGATTGAGATTCTCATTCACTTTGAATAAATCCTCTTGGGCTATAGCAGTTATAGTACTCCACGGTAATGGATTAACTTAAAATACTCTGTCCTGAGCTTACCAATTTAAAAGTTTCCCTGTTAGAAGACACATGCAAATAAATCTATGCTTTCAATTACATCTCAAAAGCTGAAGCCAATTAAAGAGCACAATTGCTTTCCAAGAAAAATCAGTTCATTATTTTGGAAAGAATTGCTGTGGGGATGTTGCACACCTAACTGTAAATTATTTCCAACAGGAATAAAGCAAAGACGCAGCTCTCTCTCTCTCCCTCATGTTTTAATCAAAACAGCACATTTGAGGAGAAACTTTCCACCGAGTCCCTTTGCTTTTAAATGCCTGTTTAAAAGCAAAGAAATAAAAGCATGCATGTATGAATGAGAAAGCCAATGTCTTATTTGAACCGGTTTTCAATAAACATCGCATCGTTTTTTTTTATGTCTAAAGTGCCCTTTTAGCACCCTGTTGGCAGAGTTGAAAGAAATGTATTCCATAAAATGGCTTGACTCTTTATTTGGAAAAACTTATTTTCTTATCTTTTTGCATTGCCAGGCTAAACTACTTTAAAGTCCAAACCAGGTGCATCATTGTTGTCCAGAGTAAATGAAGAAGATAGATGACCAGGGTTCCTGATGCTGCAGGGAAGCATGAAGACTGCAGAAGTGGCCTGAGTTCAATGTCTGTAATGTAAGACGCCTAAGACAGAGTTACAAGAAGGACAGCTGATTAAAGCCATGTGTCCCTCCAAACATGTTCAAGAATCCTCATGTGCTTTGGTGGCAGACTGTGGAAACATCTTGTAGCAAAAACTGGCAAATCTGGCTCAGTCCTTGATAATGAGATGCACATTACTTAAAGCAGCTGCGACTTTGGATATTATGTTGTTCAGGGACTCATTATTCAATTACTGTCTGCCAAATGTCTGTTAATACTACTGATACTGATAATAACGCAAAAATTTAGAGCCATAGATGGGGTATCATAGCTGGCTATGTGTGGCTACGTGTGAAATGCGAGTAGTTTTGCTGCTTATGTTTGGAGACACTGAGATGAGATCCAGCATCTCCACTCCTTCATATAAAATGGATGGATGCAATAACTATGTGGAGTGTTGAGGAGAACCGGTGTGATGAAAATGAAATAGTAGTGCCAAAACATCTCATTGAGGTTGTTCTTGTTACTACTGGTTTGGACAAAAACCTAGATTTGCATGTAAAGGGTCACACAGAGAGGGATTTGCAGCAACAAAGCAGTAGAAGTCATTTATTTTCAATGAGAGTTGAGGATCAAGTGAGTATATATAGTCAGAGTTAGGCAGTAACAGATTACATCTTACATCAGATTCCATTTTTTTTATGTGGACCACAAAACCAGTCATAAATGTCAATTTTTGGAAATTCAGATTTCTACATCATCTAAAGGCTGAATATATAAGCATTCAATTGATGTATGGTTTGTTAGGATAGGAACGTATTTGCCTGAGATGCAACTATTTGAACATCTGAAAAAAATGATGCAAATCTTCGTAACTGAGGCCCATGTGATAAACATCTTAATGCACATCCAACGATACAATACATTAAAGATACATATGAAGTGCGCAACACCATGTAATGCAACAGAATAAATATGATGCTACGCAATGCAATATGGTACAGATAGTTTTCTCAGACAAAAATTGTTGATTGTTGAATCCTCAGGACATGCCTGGAGCATGTTTGGAAAAACAGTTGAAAATCAATCTAGAGTATACTGAAAATGTTGATAACATATGGTTAATCCTTTTCTAAATAATAAAATATTGTGTGTCTAAAAGTAATTATATATAAACAAATAATTTTTTACCAATTCAAAAGATGCATTGCTATTCAAATGACATCTTGTATCTGATGCAACTTGCCACATATAGTATATATATATATATATATATATAAAGAGAGAGAGAGAGAGAGTTTTATTTTTCATTAACAATAAACATAGATGAATGGCACTACAGGATTTAATACTTGTCACATTACTGCATTACCCATGGTGCTGTAGTCTTTTTATTTAATTGAAGAGCATGTACTTTTCCCTTTTATTCTTTCTTTTTTTAACATTTTTTTTTTTTGCATGAGAGAAGTCGTAAACGTTGGACTTGCAAATAACATCTGAATTAGGTTCTCTTAATATCTCCCCACTGAGCAAATGAGTTATTAGCTCAGAATTACTCTGGTAGCCTTCGCTGAAACTGCATAATCATAATTTTCATTCAAAGTGCATTACTGGCCTGCCTGCCTTGTTTAAATGGAAGTCTTGGGTACTTGCACTAAGAAATAAAATTCATTACAGTCCTCTGCAAAGGCTTTTCATCCTGCTGCCGACCCACTCAATTCTTTGCCTGACATCTCATTTTTATGCAAGGTAAACTTTAAAGGTCAACAACATCCAGCCATTGAATTTGTTTAATTCACATAATTCATGTTTTGATTCATCCTATTGTGCTGGTGTTGCCTACCACTGTCATTTCCTCCCCTCTAAGCAAAAAACCTAAACAGATGGTCATGGACACACAGGGACTCTCAGCAAAGGAAGCTGATTCAAATCCAGCTTTATTTTGGGCAAATAATAACTAAGCACAGAAAAGACTACAGTAATAACATGAAGATTTACATCTCTCTATGATGTCTCTCATCCCTTGCAAAAAAATAAAATAAAATAAATCTGCAGGGGTACTATGATGACATATCAGATGATAATATCATGGACTTTGATTCATAAAATGCCATTGCATTACCATGATACATATGAACCCAAAACATGGTATTCTTTGAATTCTTTTTTTTTCAACCAAACAATGCTACATTTACATTTACAAGATAATAATGTGGTAATAACATGTTTTTAATGATGTTTCTAAGTATAACACACTGCTCCAACACAAGAGACGGGTCAATGCTGCCCCATCATTTTAAAGTGACAGCAGTGTGCGAGCGAATGCAAATAGGAGTATCATTTTCATTGCGAGCAGTATTTACAGTGACAGACAGCTCAAGCCGAGCGGTCTCACGTGATGGGTGAAACCGCCAGCTCAGATGGATATAGACAGCTTTAGCTCTAAATAACAGCACGGGAGCTTTTGCAAGCCATTAAACACTTCACACACAGTCGGAGCAGGGTAAACCTCAGCCTGTTATCACATACCGAAAAGATACCAAAGATGCAGGCTATTTGATATAAGAGACTGCTGAGGTGACAGACTGCCCTTACCATGAGATTTTTCGAAGCAATTTACAGTTGTGTGTACTGTATTATGAATAACCAGCTTGGTATATGGCAGCAAATGCTTTATGGATTCATACAAGGATGTATGTTGCTGTGGTCAGTTGGCTCGGTTTATAAAATATGGGCATTTTACAGTCAACATGAAATGGGATTCTGAAGCTATCTGAATTCTGTAAAGTGATATAAAACAGGACTGATATTTCTGTCAAAAGTAAGACTAAATTCAGAAATAAAACAGACTGTGCAAAGTGCCTGTTTAAAGTGAGTTTAACCCTGAATTTATTCACATTTATCATACTTTTATTTACATGACATTCTAAGATCAGGTAATTTGTGACCTTGGACCACATCAGTCATAAGGGTAGTTTTTTTAATTGAATAAATACATTTTCAACTGATGTATTATTAGGATAGAACAGATACAATAGGATTAGGATAGATACTGTTTGAAAATCTGGAATCTGAGGGTGCAAAACATCGAAATACTGAGAAAATCATCTTTAAAACCATCCAAATTAAGTTCTTAGCATTGCACATTAACCAAAAATTTTACTTCGAAATATAAGTGGTAGAAAATCTTCAAAGTTTTTCCATGGAATATGATTTTTATGATTTAAAAATCCTACTGTACTGATATATATATATATATATATAAAAAATTGCATCGCATTGGTCAAAAGACAGCACAGTCTCACGATTCTTACTCGACTTTCGTGAATCCAGCACAAAAAGATGCATCCAATGGAGTCACGAAAATAATGAAATATTCGTGTTCCTGACACGAATTAATAGATTTTAGGCTAATTTCGTGATATTGTCACGACCCGTCGTGAGACTGGGTTGTCAAAAGATCATTTTGACCAATACAAATGTATTGTTGGATACTGCTACAAAAATAACTCAACACTACAACTTTTATTGTTTTTTTTTAATGCAATGATAAATGCATTTCTGTTGTGAACAAATAAATGATCACGAAATCACTTTATAATAACTACACGCTATGAATCATTAGTTAAGCATTAGTACACATTGTCAGTTCATCCTTTATAAAGCATTGTTCCAACATTAATAAGTCATAAGTAAGAAGTTTATAAATACAGCTATAAACGCCTTGTTCTTGATTCATAAGCATATCTAAATGTACAAAATGTCTACAGGTTCAATAAACAGTCTGGTTAAAAATTGTATTATTTTATTTTTTTACTAGAATTTGTCAAAGTACAAAAAGTGTCAATGACACTTTAAAAAGGTCGCGTTAACTTTAAAGTCGTAATCTATCCCTCAGGTTTAGAGCCTGAGGAAAAAAACATAAGGTCATCATGACCTCACATCCATAATCTTCCCTTTTTTATATAGCAGGACTATTCCCTTGTCCGAAAGTGTGTGTATGTGTGTGCCCATGATACTAGCCCCGACTGAAAGACCGTGTCATATTTTATTTATGATGTACTATTCAAGCAGGAGCAGAAGTGAAGCCCATGTAGGAAACACATCCTCTGTCCCCCGCGTGCTTATCGAGGACCGCCTTCACATGCCAAATCTGAGCTATTTCAAGAGAACACGCTGAGCTGATCCTGTATGCGTGTTAAAGGCCTCTCTCGCTGGCCAGGTTTGAAAGAGCAGTTTATGTTAATAGAGCTTGAGAGACTGGCTTTGTGAGGTAAGAGGGCTAATTGCGGCCAGACTGAGCCTATTGGGAAAAATGGCAGAGGTTATACATAAGCCATAGGGTTTCATCCAGCATGTAGAGGCCAACATTCTGAGACCACCTCTGAGTATAGTATAGCTAAGTATAGGCCAAATATGCTTCCCATCATATGATTTGAGACTGATATAAAATGATATAAAAACTCTAAATAAATAGTTGATATAAAAACTATTTATTTAGAGTACTACGTGTGCACAACTCACAGTTCTTAATATTATGCATAAAATGTGTTTTAATGTCACTAATGATGAGGATTACATAATCTTTGAATAATATCTGTCTAGATATTTGAAGTGCAACTGAAGTAAACTAGCAATAGTTTCCGTTTAACACATTCAAATATACTTAATTATATCTTTAATTATACATTTTATTCCGGTAAAGTCTGTTTGTAGTAGTAGTAGTACTAATATATTTGCTGTAAAATAATACAAGTAAAATAAATATTGAGAGTCATTCTAAAACCTGATGATCTGAACTATCTAGCATGATTTGTTGGAATGTTGTTTGGAATGTTCTCACTTAAAAAAATAAAAAATAAATAAAAATGAATGTGATCAAATACAAAAAGATTCTTAAATCTGATTAGTAACTTTGATATTAATCATATCCCAAAATCATATGTAGTTAATGCTCTGATTTCAAAAATTTCTTAAAGTTTTGTTTATGTTAAAGTTTAAATGCATAATATAATATAATATAATTTTAATACATCTCAGATTTTCAGTGTGGTCTTTGGATCCCACCCTCTTTCTCAAACTCTTCTTTGTATCCAGGGATTTATATGTGTGATTCAGAAATTGTACCCTATTGTATACGTATGTGCATGGTATTGTCTCTGTATATGCACGTCGGCTCTGTACAGGATACTCATTAGATGCTCTGACTGTGAACGTATCTGTGGGTGTATGAAGCGGGATTTGCTCGCCTAAATCAGTGCAGGATTCATTTCATGCACTTGGCATGCAGCATATAGGCTCTGCCATTGTTATGTCTATAAACACCTCTTATATGAGCCTTACTGATTGCTTCCTACTAACAAATCCCCCAATGAGGGCGAGCAGACCTCTTGTGTACTTAAAAATGTATAAAGGAGGTCTTTTCATGCATAAAGCCCACATAAACACATGGCATATCATGTATATCACACATTTTCCAGCTATTGAACACTTAAATCCATGGGTCTAACACTTAAGCTCCGATTCAAAACTGTGTGAGCTGTCTCGATGTCTGCTGACTGATATAGACCCTTGCAATGATTTGGAATATTCACCAAAAAAAAAAAAAAAAAAAGACTTTAAATGTTTTCTAATTAAATGAGAATGACAAACAAAACCTTTTAATAAAACACAAAGCTAATTTTATTAACTGTAAAAAGATTTATTTTTGCAGTCTGTTGCTGGAATTTCCTTCCCTGTAAAGAATAAATGTGAAATTTCGATGAAATAAGGCATCAAAAAATCAAAGCCCACCAACTATGCTTTAAAATGCTGCCTACGGAAGCAGCTGACTAGGTTTTGGAACTGAGCGTATATCTGTTCTCAAATTCTGTGTGTGTGTGCATGAAGGAAGGTAGTGAAAAATTGAGGCCTTGGCTCTTGCTCTGCCGCAGTTTTCAGTATTTCCCTCATGACTGTCTTGTTTTGTATTCACTTCTTGTTATTTGAACAGTTATATTCTGCCTGCGCAGGGCTTTTGAAACACAGCGATAGGTTTCAGGGAGGGATGGAGGATACTGACAGGTCAAAGAATCCTCTCTACATGAAGCGAAGTGTCTTTTTTGCAGCATCTGGTCCCAGTGTACTGAATCATGCAAGAGTTTAAACATACACACGCATTAAAGTGGAGGGCAAACAACCTCAACCAACCAAAGATGAATTTTAAGAGGTGAACAATGGCATTTTGTGCTTATGGAGTGAGTGGGTAAGAATGAGGAACCCTTTCTAGTCCTTTTCAGAGACCTATTACTTTAAAAATACCCTACGGTAAAAAGTGTGAATCAAGCTTTTTTTTGTCTGATCTTTAAAGATAATGTGAAAATCCTTTGAAAAAGATGTACACTTTAGCATAGTTTTATAAAGAGCATAAATTACATAAGTAAAATACATCAAAAGAATACACTTAATTATGAACTAAATTAAATTTATTACATTATATATTAAATTACACAAAAATATATTATAGCCTAATTGCACTTTATTAAATGCAATTAGTTGAAAGCTGCTTTATAAGCATGTTAAAGTCTATCTCTGAATGTACTAACAAGGATTACAAGGTCAATTAAAATGTACACTCATTTCTATTTAAAAGTGTATTTAAAGTGTAAAAAATGTATTTCCATATAAATATTAATTTACACATTTATTGATGATACTGGAATTTATATACTTCACCAATAAATTTTACTTTAATTTTCTGAATATAATATTATCTCCACATACAGTTTTATAAACTATAGCTTTGAAGCACTGCAAATGCAAAAAACTTATTTTTCACAGCGGTTCAGAAACTACTGTCTGTGAAAATAATGTCCATTTCCCACATATAACCTCAAACAATAACTATACATATTGAATCCATCTCTTGAAATAGAAGTGTTATAGAATTTCTACACAAGTGTCTGATAAATGTCTTCACACACAGTCTGATAAAACCCATATAGTTGCTTAACAGTAATGTAAATATTGTAATATTGGTTTTCAGCAGAACAAAGGGGTTTTAAAAGAAATCTCATTCAGAGTTTTCATATTAACAACTGATTGAACTGGGCCTAGATTGGATGCGCTGACCTTTATTTTGGCGATGAAAGCACTGCACTCTCATTGGTACCAGCAATTTTCATCAAAAAGGCAAAAAATGATTAATAAACAAACACAAGGGTTATGTGCGTGGTATTTTGTGATTGACAGGCATTTTAATTCTGTGTGGCCACAGATGTCATGTGGGCCTGGTGATAAAGTATAAACCTATCAAAACCTATCAAAGTCAGCCTACTCTGAGCTCTAAGGTTGTTAAGCTATGGTATATGCTTCTGTAGGACACAGACTTCAATGCGAATCAAGGAATTTTAAAGCTGACTTCTAGAAACTTTTTTTGGTTTTCTGTTTTTTTTGCTTCCAATGAAATTTTGTGATTTATGGCTTAAATTATTCATTAAAAAGCCTATGAAGAAATGGGTAGGGGGAAAATAATTCCAGAACCAAGGCTGCTGAAAAAGTGGGTGGTACCTTTCTGATCTACTGATTTGACAAGTTAAATTACATTTAAAATAGAGTGAAGTGCAATCTCATTGCTCAAACTTTATGACCCCAGGTGGCAGACAGGAAGAACTTCTCACCATTGAAAGTGGAATGATGGCTTGGATGTCCTTCTGCACAACTGTCAGCTCTGTGACCACCTTCTCTGCATCCGAGGCTGGATTCTGGCCCCTGTAATCTATATTCCAGTTGATTCTTCTGGTGACTGATTGACTGGTGAAGTTCTCCATCTCAAAGTCTAGCTGCATAATTTCGATGCTGGCGGCCATGTCCCTGAAGAGACACAACAAGATCATATGACAGTGAGCGCACTAAATTAATCAACAATACGGCAGTAAAAAGGAACAAAAAATACTGGCTTTCCACCAGATTTAGCCATTAAGCTAATTTAGAAGAGCCTAATTAGGGTCAGGTATGTATTTAAAGCTTAAATGCTTTAATATGCTGGTCATCAACAAAAACAGATGTTCTGTCATGTATTAGGTATTATATATTGAAACAATCAGCAAATGAATCAATCAGAGAGAGCCGGGCAAGGCACATCTGTTGTTTGGGACTGGATTACAGGGGCTAAAAATGGATTTACAAATTACATGTCTAACAAAACAAACACAGAGACAACATGCGAGTATATACATCACCAAAATAGGTCAATTTGCTGAAGTTTTACTTCTTTACTTATCGGTTAAGGTGATTCAGATTTTTGTTTAGCTAATTATATGGAGGAAAATTGATCATAAATGCACTTTTCATTGGAGAACATGTCCTGAAAGTGTAAACGACCACTTTTACAAATTTGCACAGCTTTACGGAGCATATGGGAATTGTTTCAAAAAGCATACTGGTTCTTTAAAAAGGAGAAGTGCATTATTTCTGTCACCACTGTATCTCTTTAAAAAAAAAAATTTCTGAACACTCGCTTTGACTTCGATTGGTGAAACAGGATGTCCTGATTGCTTGAGCGATCTATATTGGTGTGTTGGGCTGTTTAAACAAACTGAACAATGTTTTGTAGTGGCAATGAAAAGTCAGCCATATAGCATACCATACAAAAGCATAGTTCTCTGCATATTAAGCTAGGATAGTGAAAAGTGCTGCAATAAAAGTTATTATTAGTATTACTGTAACAGGAAAAAACACATCACCTTTAATAAAAAGCAATATAAGCAAAAATGCTGCACATTCACATAACAATAATCTTTGATTTCAAGCGCATTTGTGAAATGAACACAAACATTGTCATAAAAACAGCTGAGCATGACAGTTCAGCAGCATACTGGAATCAAATTGGCGACACGGGAAAAAATGCGGCAACTTTGCCTGGCAGATAGTTTCTTCAGAGCCTTTGGAGGAAACCTCCATAATGGATAGTGACAGGCTAAATGAGTTCTGTCTGTTGATCTCATGCGCACTCATCAAGGATTATTTCCTTTATCTGAGACTCCTGTTCTACAGGTAGATGTGTTGATAGCAGCTGACAACCACGCAGAGAGAGACCAGCCAAAAAATAAATTCCCTTGCTGGGGGTGTGCGCGCCTGTGGAAAAATGCTGCAGGGTTATCAAAATGTTATCTGTGGGGGGTCATTAATTTACCAGAGCTGCAAAACCAACAACTTCTTGTGGGGAATAAGACGAATACTTAACTTATTATGCTAAGACTTTATTTAAGGGTCATTTAATGTATTAGTATTAGCCATTTATTAGTATAGTAATAATAATATATGAATTCCTTATTCTGCATGACATTATACTAAATTCCTAATCCTACCCAATAACTAAACACTAACTATCAATAAACAACAAATTAGGAATTTATTAAGGAAAAAAGTCGTAGATAATAAGTGTTCCCTATTCTTACCGTTATTATAGTTTTATATATGACATGAAATTAAATCATTTAAATAATTTTTGTCTTCTAGTGTCCTCAAAACATATTTAGATACCTTATAAGAAAAAAAAAAACTAGTTGTTAAGTTTAGGTATTGGTCA
The DNA here is from genome assembly GCA_032361145.1 of Enteromius fasciolatus. Taxonomy (NCBI): domain Eukaryota; kingdom Metazoa; phylum Chordata; class Actinopteri; order Cypriniformes; family Cyprinidae; genus Enteromius; species Enteromius fasciolatus. Next base: position 17,147,075 of record JAUMHR010000049.1, read on the forward strand.
GGATTACAGACGTCATGCAGAATACTGTATTTGCTTTATAAGCACTAATAAACAGCCAATATTTTAACAGGCATACTAATAAGCAACTAGTTAATAGTAAGAACTGATCCCTATAACTTAAAGTGCTACCATATGTAATTAAAACCCTTACAAACCTCTGAAAATGACAATGCTGTACTTGCAATGTTTGCTTGTTTTACATTTTGTCATGTAACACAACGGCATGAATACAAGCGACTACATTTTTAAGGCCACTGCAATGCATCATGTTGCATTCTGCAAACCAAATGCTGCATTTGGTTTAGCATTTTAGTGAACATTAAACTAGACCAGTACACTAGTGGATAATAGTCTGCAGTGCCCCTTTGCTAAAAGATACTGTTTTGTCACTAATTGTTGCTTGGATAATTTGCAATTAATGTGGCCAATTAAAACTACAAAGCCATTAAGTGTGACTTTCCCACTAAAAGTTTAATTACTTTTCCTTTTGTTTGGACAGAAATACTTCAAGGCCAATGGGAATCAATCTGTATCAAACGTGTTTGCTTTCTTGATGTCCATTCATTGGACACTGCATTAACAAAGTTGATATCGCCTTAATTATTTAGCCATTGCTGAGAATTGATTGTCCAGCACAACAGGAGAGTAGGCCAGGGAAGAGTTTTGCTAACAATCAGTCATTAAAGCACTACAGGAGCCAGCTTTCAAAACTCCCAGCATTTAGAGTCATTTTAAGCTTGCTTAATTCTGGAGTGCAGAAACACAAAGAGAAAAGAAATTGGCGAGAGCGTGCCAACAACTGAATCTCTAATTGAAAACACACTAATGGAATAATAAAGGCTCGTCTTATACTGACAAATAATGCTGGCTTTGCCTCCAAGGCCAGCCCTAAACCACATGTGCAGCGTTTGCTCCTAGCAGTGGACTCACTCATTAAAACCGCTAGAAAAGATAGATGATGAAAGAATATGGGCGGCGTATGCAAAGAGATTTGCAAGTCTAAGATGAGAACTGCAGTCTGTGGACAGAACGAGCTGCGCAAACGTAAAAGCTAGAAAATGTAGACTAAAAAAGTATTAATCTTAGACAACAAGCTCATTCAGGCATTATTCTGTTACGATGCAAAAAGCCCCCAGCCACATCTAGACATATATTCTCCAAAACAAAGAGTTCAACTGTGAAATAGGCCCAAAACAAGTAATACATTTTTGTTAGTTGTGGTGAAAAGCGCAAGGCCGTTTAAACTCGCATTAAAAATAACAAGCAACAACTCTCTATAATCTGGTGTCACACTGGCGCTTGACAACGTGTCAGAGGGTGTTGAATTGTGCTGCACACAAATAAACTGTGATATGTTTTATGGCAAAATGTTCAAACTTTGTTATTTAAATTCTTTATTAAAGTAATAATTTTGCGAGAGCGACAGACAGTAAAATAAATTGGCCGGGAGCTGTGTTTTGTAAATTGCAATATATAAAAAATGATGATAATAATAATAATAATAATAATAATAAAAAAGCTTGTACTACCTTTAACGGTAACACTTTATAATAACTACACGCAATAAATGATTAGTTAGTAAGCATTTATTTGCATTAGTAACTTTATTATGCATTAGTAAACAGTTCCCAAGTGCATCTATAAATGCCTTGTTCTTGAGCATATATATAAAGTTTAAGAATTGTATTTTCATACTTTATTAATAATCAGAGCTAATTTATATTCTAAACAGTAAAGTTAAACATAACAAAGAGGGATACAGAACACAGACATATTTTTGATATATTTTTGATCATCATGAAATTAATAGTACTGTATCCCTCTGTGTTGTTTGTTTAGTTTTTCTTTTAGGACGATAACTGACCCTTTGTAGATTTAGGTATGCTTATGAATCAAGAGCATTTATAGCTGTATTTATAAACTTATAAGCATACTAATAACTATTTATGTTGGAACAATGTTTTATAAAGGATGAACTGACCCTTTACTAATGCTTAACTAATGATTCATAGCGGCGGTTTCCCAGACAGGTATTAGATTAAGCCAGGACTAGGTCTTTGTTAATTTAGGACATTTAAGTAGTTTTTAGAAACATGTCTTACAAAAAAGCATTACCTGTGAGCATTTTAAGACCAAACAATGGCAGTAATGTATTTTAAGGTACGTCAGTGCAAGCCTTTTCCATTTTAGACAGCTCTAACGTTTATTTTAATCTAGGACTTAGTCTTAAACCCTGTTCGGGAAACTGCCCCATAGTGTCATTTTGTTTAACCAAACTGTAGCAAAATTACATTTTTTAATCATTGTAATAATCCTAAAAATATACTACTGTATTGAAAACTATTGAAAAATGTTAAATATCTGTAAAACAAAATATGCAAATATTTTAAATTGTCATGTTTTGGCTCGCTGTGCGCGAGAGAAGCCGGTGCCTCTCAGCAAGGCAAGAAGTGACGAACACAGAAAGTTCAGTATCCTCTTTTTAATAATATTCAAAAACAAAACAAAAGCTGACGAGGCACCAACTCAAATGAAAACACAGTGTGACTGACAAGACTTTAACTAACCATGATCAGAACTCAAAAGACAACGGATTAAATACACAGGAACTGATACTGAAAAGTGAAGGCAACTGGTAAAAAACAGGTGAGACAAATGAACTAATCAAACATAACAAGGGTTAAACCAAAAATACAAAGACAAGGGGGAGCACGAGACCAGACAGACATGGAACGTTACATAAATATAATGGATCCTTAAAAAAATGTATCATGGTTTCTAGAAAAGGCAGCACAACTGCTTTCAGTATTAATAACAGAAAATGATTCCTAAGCAGTAAAAGCATCATGTGAGTAATGACTGCTAAACATTCTGTATTACCATCACAGGAATAATGAATTGCATATCTTTATTATGTTTTCTTTTTAAATTGTAACATTATTTCAGCATTTTACTCTATTTTTATCAAATAAATACAGCCTTGCTGTGCATAAAAGCATATTTGGATAGTAATCTGTTAATCCCAATTATTTGTTTTTTATTTATTTGGTTATTTTTGTAATAAGAGCTCGTTTATATTTTAGCCAGCACATATCAACTGTATTTCTGTAACAAAACATATTTCATCATTAATCCATTAGAATGGATTTCCTATTCTGTTATTGCGCTTAAATGAAGATGGCTTTAAAAAAAAAGCTTTAATATGATACATCATATTGCTTTTTTACCGTTTAAAGTCTATGGATATTAAATAACAAAATAGACATTGTGTATTTACAAGAGATTCCAGTCTGATGATCATTAATAAAATAAAAAAACATATACACTAATACAATTTTGGAAAACCTTCTCTCTACTTGTAATATTGTATATTGTCTGTTGCTGGACTGGATATCTTAATTGGCAGTGTATAAAAAAAATAAATAAATAAAAATAGCCTTAAGCTCCTGATGAAACATGCATACTGTGGCAGCTGTCAGAATACCCTGCATGCCAGGAAACGCAGGAGGTACTCCTTTAAAAGTATAGTTTTCCTGGTAGCACGCATTCAGCTGAATTGTAGGGTTGCAGGTGAGTGACATGGACTTTTCAACATGTCTGACACAAAAATAAAATTATGCCAGAGTCCACTTGATAGAGATGAAAAAAAAAGGTTAAGAGGCTTAGAAACATGAACAAAAGAGGATGATGTTTAATTCAAATGATCTAATCTCTGTGCTGACTCTCAATCACATTGTCTTGACCTACGTGACAAAAGGCAAATAACACTTGATTCTACTGAATCACTCAATGTTCCTGATGATAGAATGAAAGCTTCTAGACTAGAGTTCTGTAGATTTATAGAAACGTGTATTATTTCTAATTCAACTATTTGTGTATAGCAAGAAATGCATATTTAAAAATCAAATCTCTCACTCTCTAAAATCAGTTAGAATTATAATTTAGAATGGACACTAATCATGGAATAAGAAGGAACTATTCTCCTAATAGATCTTACATTTGTATTCTTTTGCATTCTTCTTTTTTTTTTTGTCTAGGATGACTTTTGATTCCAAACTACGGTTTAAAAAAAAGGAATTTTGCACAAATCTTTCTTTTTCTTTGTTGAATAGTGACTTTGAACAGTGATCTTGTAATGTGCTGCTTCTGTCGTAAAGCCCTGCAATAATAATTTAGCATGAAAGAATACACAGGAAGTGCTAATTAACAGGAGTACAAACGTTTCATTGAATATAAGCCTCTTCAATTAGACAGTAACATCCTTAAACAAAGGTCTTAACTGAACAGACGGCATTCTGTTTTAGTTGAATGTTATTGGGATTAACAAGCAGATGTCTGAGTGGGTGAATGTTATGATTCAAACATGAAAGTTTAGGTTCTCTTTTTGTTGCTGATCTGCACCCAGATTGCCATTCACTACACACTGCTTAGTTTCCCACTGGGGAAGGTGTTCCTAGATCAGTGTATAAAAAGCGGGAAGCTGACTTACCCAGGGACTCCTTTGATCTTGCTGGCTTCCACGGTTGCAATGGAGTGTTTGGCTCCGGACTGCATATCCCATTCAACCTTCCACTGGTTACTCTTCGACTTAGTGCTAAGGAGGTTCACCCCTTTCTTTGCTTTCACCCTGTAAAAGGAGACACAGAGGGCTTTAAAGAAATGTATATGGCTAAAGTACAACAAGACTGTTATGCGATTAGAAAGTGAAATTTGAAATATTTGAATATTAATATGAAATACTTATGCCTGAGTGTCATTGGCCAACTGCATGCAAAAATCGGACCAAAGCAGGATTAGCAGGATTGGTTAATATTATATAAAACCCACTTTCCTTTAGAAACTTATTTATAAAAGTACTATAAATTTGTGATGCAAAATTTCCTATAGATAGCACACATGGCTTCTGCATCTTCATTATGACCTCTGAGACCATACATCTAAAAAACACATTTTCTGTGCATCATTTTATGCACACTAAAGCTAATGTTCATCATACATTTCCCCTCTGTCCATTAAAATTCAAAAACATCAGTCTTTTCTCTGATCCCAAACCAGATTTTGATGATAAAATCCCTGTGGAACACACTCCCACTCTTTCAGAGAAGCCATAACTTCAAACAGCACAGTTGTGCGGGGTTTCCAGCAACTTATATTTCAATAGATGGAAACTACTGCTGTTCTGTGAGCATGCATGTACTAATTAACACCTTGAACAGGTGCAGTGACACAAGGCATGGTAAATTATGCATGTTTTAGCCTCCAGATTACTGACCACTATCTGAGTTCCTATACTCTGATATCTACCATTGAAAATCGACCGCTTTGAGGTCTGCCTGCATCCAAGAGCCATGTAGCTGCAATGCAGCCATACTATACAGAAATATCATAGCATACATGCAAGACATGAGGTAATGAACAGACAAGACGAGAAAGAAAAAACATGAGAGCAGAAAAATGGACCAGTAAAACAGAGAGATTATGATTTCAGCAGTTTTAATTATAGGTTTCTATCAAATTACAAAAAAAAGTTTAGAATTATATCAAGATATTTCTTGCACATTATTAATCCTGCACCTGCAATTTGAAGCAGCTGCACATATACAAAATTGTGACTGCACATCAATTTAAATTTCATATAACATCTATTTAATACTCTATATTTTTGGAAACTGTAAATAAAGATGATTGGCATTTTACAATTAAACCTATTTCAGTCTACATTTAAAAATGTGTGACTTACTTTATATAAATATTTAAATGAACAATTCCTGAATTAAAAGGTTGAGATTGAGTTTCTACAAACAATTATAATGTTAAACAGCCTACAGCTAATTAATTAATATAGTTAATGAGGCTTATTAGCAGCATCACTATTTGCTTGCTGTGATTATTATTTTTAATTAATGTCATTATTTGAACACCGGTGTGTTTTATTATGTGTTTAATAACAACAGGCTATATTGCTGTACTTAAAACTCCCTTTTTTATGATAAAATCACTGTAACGTATGGCTTCATGTTGATTATTGCTTTCACTTAAGAACTAGCTTAAGAACACTTAAGAACTTCTCAAGAAAGTTGTGTAAGACAGCTGTTCTAAGGTGCTTTACAGCCTACGGGAACCACACTAAATGGTTGACCAAACACTCACAACGTGACGAAACATTCATTGATAGCCGAAAGTGTCCCCAGGATTAACCTCAGACGGGTTAACCTCAAAAACTCAGTCCTTTCTCTTTGAACTGCTGCTTCGAATTGCACTTACCTGATAAAACGCAGCCTCTCCTTTGAGGAGCAGACCATGACCAATAGCAGAAGGTTCAGTCGTCCATTTCAACAACTCAGTCAACAGAGCCTTATCTCACCCCCTCAGCCTCTCCATCAAGCACAGTATTGATGATCATAGGCTGTACTGCACTAAATATTAAATATAAGGGGAAAAATTGCAGGTCTGACAGCAATGTCTGTCTCGTTTTCAAATCAAACACAATATCTTTTAGATAGGAACAGTAATCACAGATGTAGCTCTGTACTTCGCAAAGAAAAAAAAACTGGAAATAAAGATGACTGGCAGGCAACCTCATCATTTTGTGAGATGATAGAGAGGACCGTGCAACAATTAGATTATTCAACTTATTAAGCATAGCGGTGAATTACTTTATCTTAAAAGCCTTACATTGTCCACATTAATTAACAGTAATCCACACTCAACCGTCAAATGTAACAAATGTCTTGCGTCTTCAGGCCATACGTTATTAAATAAGAAAATTTAATAGCTGGAACTTTTTTTTAAGTGACAAATCAGCACTCAAGACAGTGCATTTAGTGTGTAAGTGACTCCACACAAACACAAAAAGCAAGCTCCCAACAAAAGAAATTAACATTTTCAAATTAATGTGAACATCAATAAGACTATTATAAGGTATAGAGACAATGTTCACTTCAGGCAACATGAAATCTAAACTAAATTATTTAATATACATTCATATTCCTAGTCTTACTCTTCTACACTTTATTTTCCAGTTCTGACTACTAGTTAACTTTTACCTTAATATACTCCTAAATATTGCTTATTAATAGTCAATAAGGCAGTTGGTAAACAAAGCATTGGGTGAAATACAGTGGTGCAGAATATGTGCTTTGTAAGTAGGCTACTAATTAACAGCCAATTTGCTAGTAATATGCATGCTATTAGCAACTAGTTAATAATAAGCATTGGTCCCTAAAGTAAAGTGTGTGTGTGTATATATATTTCACGAGTTTGAGCTTGTCGGCATAAATTAAGATAAGCTTGTTTGGCGTGCTGCTAATGGATGAGAACTCAAGGTTAAAAGGGCTGCCGAGCCCTAGGGTAAATAGCCCTAAGGGCTCGGGAGAGTGAAGAGGCGGACAGCCGATTCCTAACCCAGCCCCCCAAAAGGAGCTGGATGAATAACCGCCAAACAGATGAGCGCCCTAAAAGGTGCAAGGAGAGAGAAGGTATGCTGGACCTGGAGGGGAAGGTGAGAGGGAGGAGGTTTGTTAGCTCGAGAAATGGGGAACGGGACTCGGGGTCTGGGACCTTATCTGGAACAAATGCTCGAAGGGTCTGAGACCAATACTCTTGGGGACCAATGCTCTGATCGTTGAGATCAATGCTCTGAGGGGTAAGACCAAATGCTCGAAAGGGGCTGAGACCAATGCTCAAAGTGCTGAGACCAATGCTCGAAGGAGCTGAGACCTATGCTCAAATGGGACTCAAAGGGGCTGAGACCAATGCCCTGAGGGTTGGGACCAAAGCTCGAAAACGGGACTGGAGGGTAGAAAACTGGCAGCGGAAAAAACGTGGGGTATTTTGGACTGGAAAATAAGGTGCGGAGCTGGTTGAAGGAAGTGGTTGGGGTGGAGGGGGCGGATTGATGGTCGTGTTGGATGAGATTGGGGTAGCTAGCGTCTGAAGAATGGACTTAATGGTGCTCTTGTCAGAGCAGATGTAGCTTTTGTAAGCGTTGGATGACCAGCGCCCGAGTTAAGATTTGGAGCAGCCTTTTTCGGCTGTGGAGGTTGCGGCTCCAATTCAGAAGGAGTGGGATGAGAAGTTTTCGAAAGGGATGCCGGCAAGCAGCAGGATAGTTTTTAGATGCTTCTGGAACCAAAAGCGAGTAATTGGTTTATTGAATTAGTCCGTAAATAAAGGGTCGGATGGGGAGGCGGGGCTAACCTTTCTGTAATGAAGGTAGGTGAGCAGGGTTTGCAGGGGTTTAATTTCACATTGGAGCTTGAATATATAAATGTAATAACTTTTTTAAATTGGTCGGTTTTGCTCTTTTTAAGGAGGAAAGCGATGGTTTCGTGATCAATGACACAGAGATCGGAAATAGTGGGGTGGATACTTGGGTTAAACGTGGGGGTTACTGTAATTTCAGAGCACCTTAGGAACCCGAAAAATGTGAGGGTAAACATAGCGTCCAGGTAACCTTTAATGGGGCTAGCATGCATGTTACTGAGGTCCAAATAGGAGATAAATGAAGTTACGGAGAGGAGGGAGAAGTCTGGAAATTCTAGGTTTTAGTGGAAATGGAAGGTTTTACGTAAGGTAGGAATGCAGGGTTCGCTGGGAAACTGCTAGAAGGACCGAGTCTATAAAGGCTTCATGGAGGAGCCTCAGGGGATGGTTTAGGGGAAGATAAGTTGAGAATATGGAGGTACTGGCGTTGGCTGGATCTCTGCTTCTGGTGTCAATGTCCTGAATTTCTGTGGTGGCTGTAGCATACAGTGCTAGCAGGTCGGCCTTGGTAGCCTTCCGTGAGAAGCGGACGCCAGCTTTGACAAGCAATTGTTTAAGCATGGGCATGGTGATTTTCTCTGATGTTGGTGCTGGCGAGTGAGATGAAAATCGGGATGAGGCAGGAGAGGCTTGCGGGGTCCTTTGAGGAGGTGGAGATCTTGATCTCAAGCAGCGCTGGGTGCACGCTGGCTGAGGCCTGGTAGGCCTGCGGCCTCTTGAGGAAGCCACGGGCTCCCTTGGAGAGCCGGGGTAGCCCCAGGAGTGGCGGTGGGTGTCGTGGCAGGAATAGCATCCTCATAGATGGACTAGGACTCAGATGAACTGTGTTGTTCAGACGTCGTTGGGCAAATCCAGATACTGTGATCGAAGTGAGGAAGGGAAAGGGATTTGGCTATTTTATAGGGCGAGTTTAGGGATTTAATAGGATGATAGGTGTCACAGTCAGCTGGAGGTGCCAGCTCAGGCCACTGGATGTACTCTGTGTTTTGTGTATGTTTTCATTCCTGGACTCCATTTCCCAACATGCACCTCTCCTCACAGCTGTTGCTAGT
>JAUMHR010000049.1:17156491-17172483 GCA_032361145.1 Enteromius fasciolatus
GGGTCGGGTTCGGTTACTGCTCTGTCGGACGCGGGCCGGGCTCGGACAGAAAAATGCGGCCCGATCCGCACTCTAGTCCTGACCCAGAGCCTGAATAAACCTTTTGCGTATGAACTCGAACGCTTCACATCCTGTTTTGTGACAATAGGATAATTGGGAAATTGGAAGGAGGAGATCGAAATGCCTTTGTGCCCTCCTCCCGAAATGTGTTTTAGAAAACTATATATATATTTAATTTGTATTTTTTTGTTAATAATTCCTCTCTGAAAAGACTTTTATTGTTATTATTTAGTATTATTTTATTATTATTTTCATTATACACTGAACCACAGAAGTATGAAACCATGTACTGATACTGTTTTTTTTTTGAATGTCATTTTATACTATGCCACATTAAAATTGGTAGCAGCATTTTCAGATTGACAGCTAAAAATTCAGCTTTTTTAACGAATAAACTACATTTGAAAATATTACATTGAAAAACATCAATGTTAAATTGCATTAATATTTCATAATTATATGAAAATGAAAAAGTGACATGTCATGATGTATCAAATGTGTACATGCTTTACGGAACAGTAGCCATTACACCCTTCAGAGAACTGGAGAAGAGTCCTCTGTGGCGAGAAAACACAGTGATGTTTTTGACCATTTTGACCATTTGACAGCTTCTACATAAGCAAAACACATAATTTTATAGGATCTAGGATATGTTCACTGCAATGGAAACTATGATTTGCCTTTCTATTCCTAGAACAATGACCAGACACTAAAGTTGACTATAGCAGCAGTGAGAAACACAAGCAGTGATGAATAACTCTAGCCTTCCCCGTCGTCTCTTACCATAAAAATTACCGTAAAAAAACCATAAACAAGCAGGATAAGAAATGTCAGCAGATGCATGTCTCTAAGGCATTAGGCACTCACTCCCTCTTTCTCTGCATTACTGCAAAAGCTGTCCCTCTCTTCAATGTCTAAATCTGGCCGGCAAAGATTTTTTTCCACCCATTTGTAGAACCAGGGCTTTCCATTAGTTCCACTAGAGAAAGGGCCACTTGACATGAATAAATGATCGCTGGAGGTCTGCAGGCAAACACATCCAAGTCACAACACACAAAGATTAGTGCATGTCACTCGAATCTTTTCCTTTAAATATTAAAATGACACTCTAAAGTGGCACATGTACGTGAAATACGCTCCCTGTCCAAATAGACAATAATTATTTCTTAAAAACACCAACATCTACAGATCACGTTGCATTTTCATCACTGCAATAAAATCAAGCCACTATCAATGTCAGACAGCATTAGTTCCACCAATGCCTCCCTTAAACTGGTCGATTGTGTCTCGGATCAGTATTTTTAGACCATATAACTGCATGTATATAAGTTCTGTATAACTTGAAGTATATCTATTTTGATTTTATCGAGCAAGTGTAACTCTTCCAGTACTCCCACACACAACACTGAACTCATTAGACTGGCCATTTAGGACAAACATCAATAGCTCACACGATCCGACTTATTCTCTGTGTGTGATTGTTTCATACTATTGACTAGGAAGGATCTATAGAGGCAAATGGTTATTTTGCACAATTCAGAGTGCTAAGATCTGCCACTATTCAAAATACTGTTAAACTAAGCACAATGAAAAATGACAATGTGTGAGAGAGAGGGACAGAAAGAGGGTACGCTGGCACCAAGAGGAAGAGAATTATGGCATTTCTCTGTCACTTCGGAAGAAGATTTAGAATGGAGTGAGACAGGGCTGAACCTGCCAGCGAGGATTTTCACAAAGATGACAATTCATCAAAGGAGGAAAAGCGACTATTCAGAGCAAAAAATGGTTCACCATTTAACTTAACAACACAGGGCATTCAGAATGAGATCATATCTACTCAATCTATTTGACTTCCATCATATCAAATAAAAATGCTGAGGCAATTTGAAAATGCTACGTCTGATAAAATATAAAGGTGATGACAGTACAAAAATGCATGTACTTTATATTTTTGGGTGAGCCTTAGTAAAAAAAAAAATACAACAACACATAAAAAAAATACCATTTAAAAGTGCAAGTCAATTTAAAAATGATAAACCGTTTATAGAAATAGATTAAACGACTTTTACATTGCTACAAAAATTATATATTCAAAATGACAATGAAGCATTACTGAATTCATGACAATTTAGCTTTACCATCACAGGAATAAATTACATTTTATATATATTTAAATACAAACAGGTATTTTAAATTGTACAACTAAATTTACGGTATTATTTTATTGTTTATTCATCAAATAAATGGTGGCAGTGTACAAAATAAAGTAAATTATTAATATAACATGAAATAAAATATATTATATTTAGGACTGTTAAATACTGAATTAAATATATTCAGATTTTAATAATAATAATAATAATAATAAAAAATCACAATCATTATGCCTGGCCAGGTTATAATATAGTAATTTAAATAATCTTGTCTACATTTTAATTTAATTTTTTTATCGTAACACGTTAATCGTTTATTTTATAACTGAAATAATATACTGTATGACTATTGATATTTTAAATCAATTTTTAAATCATTATATCAATCAGTTTTTACATTTTACATTTTTGTTTTAATGTTGTGATCATTGTTTTTATGATTGTTCTACTTCCTTTTTGTGATTATTGTTTTATTATTGTTTTTATCATTATTTAACTTCCTTTTATGTAAAGCACTTTGAATCACCTCTGTGTATGAAATGTGCTATATAAATAAACTTGCCTTTTTTACAAAGTCGGAAATGTAATCGACTGTCACAAAATATTTCCTTATGCTAAAAAAAATTCTTATCAATGAATCAAAATAACAACGTCACCATATTACTATGTAATAAGCCTTGATACAAAGGTGATGCAGAGAGCTGCCCCCGGGAAGGTGGGAAGGTCCTGTTTTCTCAATGCAGAGAGAAAGGCCAAGGAAGAAAGAGAATGAGCCAGAATGATAAAGGGAAAGAGAGAGAGAGAGAGAGACACTCAACAACAATGTAGGAGAGCAAGAGAGAGAGCAAGAGCCATCCGGTGGTTTGCAATCCTCCAGCTTGGAACACAATTATTCTAAGTAGTTTTCCCATCAGTAGCAGGCATGAGCGGAAGACCCTCGGGTGAGCCAAAACCTTTTCTGCCGAAGCAATAGGGGGAAAAAAAGCAGCTCTCCAATTTATTTGATAAGGCAAGTGGAACTCAGTCCTGCCAACTGCTGCAAAGAACAGGAAAATCACCCTCGCACCCTTAGCCAACTCACGTCAGGCAGCTGACATTTCACTGGGCATTTCAAAAGTTTGATGTGTAACTTCATGATTAATTTCTATATGTTTAAAGTGTGGGAAATAAAAGTAAAAGAGAAAAGAAAGAGAAAAGAAAGTACAAGCTGTTTGCACATGCAACTTAAACAATAATAAAAAGAATAACACATTCCATTACATTTTAAGAGAATTACCTATAAACTAAATAATAAAAAAAAAAAAAAAAGGTAACAGCAATTTTATAAATGTCTCAAATCTTACTATCCTTCTGAATTAACTTTTTTTTTTTATTATCGTGCCACTTACAAACCAACTTTACAATCATACTATGCTTAAAATGTCAGATTCTATTACATCATGTAACCATTTCCTTTTGTGTTTACGGTTAGCTAAAATTTTGCAAGGTTATGATCAGCTCGATTGGCCGGATACCATATCATATTGTAGCCTGCATGCATTTCTTCGCTGCTTGGCCAATAATAATAATGTCTATAATAATAATAATAATAATAAAAGTTTCAGAAGGTGAGAATCCAAAATATGAAATCTAATTCAACAAAATGTTCAAAGCTTTGTATTCCTCAGCTTGGCTAGCCTGCTAATGCTGCTTACACTGAGACGACTGCAGGGAGCAGCAGCAAACATGTTATTGTTATGGCAACCAAATGCATTGCAAGCTGATTTGCTGAAAGAGACGGCAAGTACAGTATCAGTCACTTGCATCAGCAAAGATATGCCAAAAACTATAGGAGACTGCAGTCAAAACAGGGACAATTTTAATGAATGATTAAGGAATTGTGAAACTGGAAGTCTATGACTAAAATATTATGAAACATGGGGGCTGTGAATTTTATGACATGCTATTACATAGTGCCTTCCCACACAGTCATCAGTACTTTCTGTACTAATCTTTACTAAATTACTTACTTTTAGTCTGGAAGTACATGAACTGGGACGCAACTCCTGTGTTATAGGGTCTCATTCATGAGAAGGACAAATCTGTCACAGAATCAGCCTGTCTGGATGCATGGCATGCTGGTACTGATCTTATGACAGTGGAAACCACACGAGGACGCCCAATGAGATTTAATACTAATCACATATAAGTTTTATCTGAGTTCTAAGAGATTTTTCTAAATTTGCAAACATTTTCATTTGGAAGAATCCTGCCTTTCATGTCTTTGCCCTCGCTTTCAAAACTGAGAGACACGATAAATTAATTTGATGGGATGATAAATGTCAAGCCGAGTGCTTCTGAAGATCAACCAAATATCAGTTTCTTTTGAACACCGAATCAGTGTCAAAAACAATAAGAGAACCAGCAGTTCAAGAGGACAGATGAGAAAGCATCAGAGCGACCAAAAGAGAGGCCTGTACTAATTACTCTATGAAACAAAACCTTATCTCTCGTAATTACAATAGACATTTTGATAGCTTAAAAAGGAGTGTGAGCCTGTGACCTTGAAAATGTTCATTTTGCGTAAACCAGTTGTTAATATGAAATACATTTGAAGCAAACGGTTTCCAATTTGCATGTAAACGTGGCAAATTTGTAGCAATGTTTGCCACAGGGGTTTGAAACGCATACTTTGAAAAAGAGTGCTTCAATGAAAGAGAAAGATGAAAATAAAGGTGTAAGGACTGGAAAAGAAAGAAAAAAAAAAAAGAGTAAAATAAAATTTTAAAATGTAATTCTGGCAAGGACTGCACAGAAAACACACTCATACATCTTATTGCCACTTGAGCTTTTCAAGTGGATCAAGCCTCTGGTGTGGTGACAAAACTAGCACAAGAGCCTTTTCTAATTAACTCCTCACGATAAATGCAGCAAAATACCACTCTCTTTCTTCTATCCATTCACTCTCCTCCTATATTTTTATTTATTTTTTTTTAAATTGAATCAGTGTCAAAAATAATAAAAGAGTGAACAGTGTAACAAGACAGATGAAAAAGCAACAAAGGACAGAGCAAGACAAAGAGTAAGTGAAAAAAAGCATTGAATCTTTTATCGACCAAAAAAATCTTGTTCAATGGCCAAAAATAGTTTTCATTATTAAGGAATGGGTAAAAAAGCCTTTAATGTAATTTAATTGTAAGTTAAAAGTTTTAATCATGTTTAACAAAAAACAGAAATATTATATCTTAATATCATGATGTTTTTGTGGAATCACATCATAGTAAAATTTTCATGCCAAAGTAGCAAAACTTCCTAAGCAATAAAGCAGTTTTGTTTAAATATTTATTTTGCTAAGAAATAATTATAAAAGCAACATAGACTCATTGCGTTATTTAATATGACCTCAAAATATTTTTACAATAATGCATGATATGTAAACTATTTTACATCACATACCAAAGCTCTGTAAGTTCGGCTTTTCTATCATTGTAAACATGCTCTATAGCTCACCTACATCACTGTAGTTGTAATGTAGACCATAGATAGTGCTGTCAAATATGTATTGTGATTAATTGCCTCCAAAATAAAAGTTTTTGCTCACTTACAGTATATATATATATATATATATATATATATATATATATATGCTGCATCTGTGTGTCTTTATATGTATATATTTATTTTATATATATGTATATATTTATATCATTTATATTTTATATACATATTTAATATACAAATCTAAAACTACAAAATAATATATACACACACATGCACAAATATTATGTGAACAAATACTATTATTTTGGATGTGATTAATCATGATTAATCATTTGATTGAACTAGATACAAGTCCCGTGAAACAACTAAAAAAGAACTAAGAATTCTTAGAAGCAAACTAAAATGATTGCTTCATTAAATGTGTTATCTCGTGTTTGCTTTTGTTAACACTATTGGTTAGATTAAGTGTAGGAGGCGCATTATTATAAAGAACTAACCTTTAGCACCACTCACCAGACATTTCATTTTTAAAAACATGCAAATTCATTTTATTAATTTATTCAGAAATTGTGCTCTTCATAGAAGGAGAAACATGTATGGACTGCTTTTTTATTTATTTATTTACTCTCAATACCATCACTGACCCACCCCATACGCCATTACAGTAGGTTTAATATCATAATAAGTTCAACTGTAAAAAATGTACATTTGTTGCAAATATTCATTTGCATGTGAAAATACATGCATATGTCGCTTGCCAAATGAATCAGACCTCCATGTCAAGATGTCAAAGCAGCTGAGGTGTGTGTTTATACAGCTTCGACACAAGAGCCTTTTCTCATTAACTCCTCATGACAAATGCAACAAAACGGCACATCTCCACAGCGAGAGCAGGCACATCTCTCGCTCTCTCTCTCTGTCTGTCTTTCCATTCCACTTCTTACCTCACATCAATAGTTATTACAATCAGACCACTATCGTTCACCACCCACCCTAGCCCAATCCCTTTCTTCCTTCCATCTCTCCCCCACTTTCTTGTGTATTTCGCACTCGTACATGCTTTTCCTCTTAAATAAATCACTTCTTACAGCACAGATGCTCTATGAAACTTTCACTAGGCTTTGCTGCTGCCTCATCTCGATAATCAAGCCTTTCTTTCCTCGTAGAGGTGCCTGGAAAGGCTCTTTGCATTTATCTTTCCCTTTTCAATGCCTGGAGTGTTACAAGGCTCTTTGTGGACCAGCTTTATGATGGAGTCCACTTAATCAGTTCTTGTTAAGACAGATCTATAAGTGCAACACTCTAGTTGAAGTCATGTGTGTTACATTGGGGAGTCGTTTTCGGTTTGTTCTCATAGGACAACCAGATGTCCCGTTTTCCTGGATACCGTCCCGTATTTCAAATGAGCTGGGACACGTGAAAAGCATCTAATATACAGGACTGTCCTGGGAGAAATGGGACATCTGGTCCTATTTCTTGTATTTAGAGTGGTGCAGTAAACAGTCCAGCAAGAGATCTGCTGCTACAGAGGGCTCAAGTACAGCACAGTTCCATCAGTTTAAAAGACCTGGACCTTCCGAACAAGGTCAAAACCCCATTGAATAACAGTCAGGCCAGATTCAGATTTTTCCATTTTGAACAGCGCACTATAAATAGTGTGTAAAACCGTTGAATTTCTATAAGCACAATATGTAGTGTCTCACAGATGGATTTCAGGAAATCTTCAATGCGCATTCCTCCACTCTGTACCAAAGGAGGGAACTCTACCAGAGTAAGAATTTGGAGCTTTAGCCACTTTTACTTATAGGTACAGTAAAGAAAGAGACAGCTAATGAAGTAATGAAAAACCAAGCCAGACTCGAACTTACATTACATTTCAAATTGCAAATAGGCAGCCAAATTGTCTTAACATATGCACAAAAACACTATACACACCCACAATCATTTTTCAAAGTGTTGCTTCACCGTTGTTATTATTTATTTTTGATTACATTTATTAAATATGCCAGAAAGAATGAGAAATTTTATAAGAGAGCAAAACAAGTATGCAAAGACTTCTAGCCTCTTTGATCTTTGGCTCACCCCCACATGCCCGTTCTTCTGTTTAATATACTGAGCTGTCCTTATGGTCACCTCTATCCTAATCTTCTTCCCCTGGTACTGCTTAAGCCGTTGTGCATCACTTCCTGTCTTCCCATTTTGTCCGTCCTCTCTTTTGCTTTCACGTATGGATGCACAAACGCATTGGCAATGTGCACAAACGCATGCACACCCATATATATATTTTATATATACACACACACAACCATTCTCCCCGCTGCTGCTGTCCCTGCTTATGTATGTGTTTTTTTCCACTCTTTTTCAGTAGCTCTGGTCTAATCAGCCCACAGCAATGATGCAGTGATGACTCTGCACCACTGTTATTTGAACTCATGTAGACTTTGTGTGTGCTTACAGGAACATTTCATTGCTTAGAGGTTGCTGTTTTATAGTTTAGTAAACCTAATGTTGAAAATTTGCAGAGAAAAAAAATGTAAATAAAAATACAAACAAATAAGACAACTGTTAATATATACATAATATAGAGATCTCATTTTTAATCTTTGAACTGAAACACACAACAAAACATCTGAAAGAGGATACAAAAAAATAAAGATTTTATCATATTTATAATTCTTTGACCTAAAAAAAAGAAGAGGAAAGGAAACAATAGAATCTCTGATTTGATAAAGATTCCAAATTTAATTATCAAATAAATTCAAAACAGGCAAACCCCAGTAATACTGTTTTTTTTATTTATTTATTTTTTATTTAATATTTAAAGTTTCAATTTTACCATTTAAATAACACAAAATAACAAAAGTTTACTGGTATATAACATGGTATATATATATATATATATATAGAAAAAAATCATTTTTGGTGATATTACATAATATTATCTAATGTATCAGTGAACCATGGTACCTATACATTTTCTTTTTTTAAGAGACTGCAGCTATTCCAGCTGGTCGAACACACATTCAATGTCCATCAGAATTTTTTTCACTCTGTCACACACACTATCCTACATATTTCTTCCTGGCCTCTGATTGGCTGCATATGTGGAACTGACAACAGTGTCAACAATCATGATTTCTCATCCTTAAATCATGACACGTAACCATTCGCCACAGGGCCTGTAAGGTTCAGTGAAGAGCACTAAGGGTCTCAAACGTTAGTGAGATCCAGCCTGTTTAACAGACTCTGACCCTCCGTCTCGCTCAGGGCCCTACTTTAACACTGACATTCAGTCATCCATGCAACTCCTTTACTGCACCTCACACTTTGTTTGTGCTCATGTTGAGAGAAATAAAGCAAAAGATTTTTTCAAATTCAAAATCTCTTTTCTTTCAATATTAGAAATATTTATTCATGACCCTGGGTCACAAACCCAGTTAAGTAGCATGTGTATATTTGTAGCAATAGACAATAATAGATTGCATTGGTCAGAACGATAAGACTTATATGCATTGCTATGCTACTTAGATTTTTTTGTGTTTTGTACTCTCAGAATTCAGATTAAAAAAAAAAAACTAACCCTTATGACTAGTTTTGTGTGAGCCAATCTCAAACTGATGTACGAGTCTGAATATTTTCAGAAGTAGATGCTGTCGGCGGAGCTTAACTTAGTTTAAAACCTGGGATATTCCTTGTAGATGAAAACACAAAAAAGGGGAAATAAAAAAGTAGATGAGTAATCTGTAAGACAAGTGGCGGATAAAAACGTGAGAGAGATGTAATCATTTACTTTTTATGTAATCAAGGGATCAGACCAGATTACCACACAGAGCTGATGAGGCAGGCACCATTTACTTTTCACACGCTCACATGCTTCATACAGCGACGTCTGCTCGAATGGAACAAAGCATTCTTTTTTGTGCTTGTCTTTGTGCTTTGGAGGGATTGTGTGTGTGTGTGTTAGGGGTCAGGGATTGTGGCAAGGGTTCTCATAACTGAATTTCAATGAACTATCCTCATAAAGGGTCTGTTTTATCTCCACCAGAAAAATAATGCTCATGTAATAAGGACCCTGATGTTGACATTAAGCAAGTGACTGGCTTTAAGACTCCAAAACAACACAGCTGCATAAAACTAAGGCATTAAAACAGCTATAAACTTTAAAATGATTTTTCTGATGGCACAGTTTGATTTTCATGAGCATGCATTCCTCTGTCTGACAGAATGAAGATGGTAGGGCTCAAATAACACTGGCACCTTCAGCTGTTCAATCATTTCCCTCATTATATCAAATGAATCTAATGATTTATTAATGTAGAGGCAAATGTGCCAAGCCATAGGTTTCCATAGAGACAAATGATGCCATGCACCCAGCAAATTATAACATAATGTATCCCAATTTAAAAGGAATGGCGTGATTTCTCTCAATTTATCAAAGCTGGATTTAAAATGACCTTTTACTTAACAAAAGAAAATTCGAAATCCAGTCCAGCTGGGTTTATTTATTACTTCAAAGGTATTTTAGATAATAAAATATATTATTTTATTTTTAGATTAAAAACATTAGAAAATAAACTGCAAATTATATTAATATTAAAACTAAAACAATTATTTTAATAGTATTAGACAATAAAAAACCTCGGTGTACCATGGTGTATGAGCATAGCATTTAAAAGTATAATCTATTATATCAAATTACCATCTGACACTGCACCATGATACTGCCTCGGAACGCTTTTGTAAGAGACCGCAATAATCTCAGTTAAATTAAAGCAATTACTGAAAAGTTTCTTTATTTAGTGCCTATGGAAAAGGCCACTGAGTTCACATTGTGTGTCCAGGGGAGAACCGAGTACCTTAATTAAGTCAGAGGTAATTAATCAAGCAGATAACTACTTTTACATTGAAAAGGGTGAATTTTATAATCTGCAAGTTAAAGCCTGCAATTTTAAAACAGAACAAAACTGATACTATTTGGAAAAGAGTGTAAGGCTTCATTGTGCGTATGAAACAAAAGCTCAGGTGTGGATACAACGAACATGAGTGTTACACAATACAACAGCTGCAGTTCTGAACATCCAAAGATACAGTAGGAGCCATACTCTGAGATTTAACATTTGCATATCTTTATGCACCTGCTTGCATATTTTGCCAAGAGTACAAAGTTAAGCTCGTTCCAGCACATCTACCACCTCTCTTTAACCCCTTCACACACACTCCTACACACCCCTGTAAGTGTAAAACTACAATGCTGAGGCTCACCCCAGCGTTCACTTTCACCCAGCACACCATGAGGCTGAAACCTGCGAGGGCCATCCATAACAAACAGAGAGGGAGAGAGAAAGAGCACAAGGCCAGCGAGAAGCTATTTTCCTGAGGCAAAGCCTGTCTTCTCCCATCAACTTACTTGCTCGCTCTAAACAGGGTTTAAGTCCAAAAACCTACTCATGGGGTTGATAGAGGGGGACAAGTTGATGTTGGCTTACCTACTGTTTGGGAAAATATCAACCTAAAGGGAGTTGTGCTTTCAGAAAAAATGTAGACCTATTAGTCTTAAGGTGCATTCACACAGACAGGGATTTTATCTCTGGAGATTGTTGAGAGGATGTCTTGCTGGTCTAAGTATTCGCTGGATACCGTAATGCTATTGAGCATTTAAAAATCTGATCACGAATGGGATGAAACTCACGTGTCATTATAATTTGACAATCATGTGACATTAAATTTGCATTCTGGTGAAAAATGTGCTTGTAGATAAATCATGGCAGTGCATCGTAAGTAAGATAAATGAATATCAGTGCATTAATCAAGCTAACATTATTATTATTATTATACCCCTTTGTGTTATATGAAAATTCATCTCATGAGCACTTTGTGCGTATATTATGAGGTCGCTAATTCTTCGCTAAGACTTCACTCGTACAAGGGAGTTCATATGAATATAAAATATGTACGGATTGCCATGAAATCAGGCTCCATATACTTAGCTATATCATATAACTAGCCAGCTAGGTTAGCTAGGTATCAACCTATTTGCGAAAAAACTAAATTCATAGATTTCATAAAGACAGACAGAACTGGTGAAGTTAGCTATTTTACAAACTAGACTAAGAATTGATACAATTATGAATGAATGTCCTATTCATATTACAGCATATTGTCCTGAGCTAATGATGATAGATCATAAATAACAACAAAGCAGCACTTTTTTAGCGTTATCTAGGAAAAATTAGACAAGAGAACAGACTAATGTGATTATGACAAAGCGGCAGCACTTTCACCTCTGCTCTGCGAGGACCCTGAAGTCCTGCTTAAATAACGAGTTTATCTTTCTCTTCCTAAAGCAAATCTTCAAGATCTTTGGACTCAAATGACTTTATTTAAAAAAGAAAGTGTCCCTCTTAGGAAGAGGGCACAGCGAGGGACAAAGCACTAAACAGCCATTAAAGATGAGCGGAGGCCAGCGGTAAAAGCCAGAGCGACTGTAGCGCAGTTGGCTGGGAGGCGCCCCATAACAAGGCCACACTAAGATTCTTCTTCTCATTTAAACCAGCCTCACGGAGTGGCCTCGGTTGCCGTGGCGCCCAGCCATGGAGAAGCGAGTGTTTCACACACACCCGCACACACACACAAACAGCGGTTAGAGCTGTCATAGGCTTCATGCTAGTTGTGAGGTCTGCTGTATCATATCAGAGAGAAAGAGAGAAAGCACTAAAATAAAACAAGCTCTGAGGAAAACAATAGTAGGGGTGTACAAATATGTTTTCTAACATACTCCCACTGCGAACTGCACAAGAGAAAGAAGAAACACATGGTTCATATATGAAGTCATGTTGTACATTTGGTCCATCAACTATGGAACACACACAGACATGAATCAGTGTTTCTTCAAATATCAGCATATGATTTGATCCAACACAAAGTGGAAACAATTTAATCATGTCTGAAATTAAATGGCTCATTCCATAAAACACAGTGAATTATCAATATTTTTTTGTATATATTCTCATAGTTTTTTCAATGTAATACATTGTTTTTAAGACAGGTTTTTGTATTTTTTACGTAATTAAGTAAACGCATTAATAAATACAATTATTATATTGAAAATTCAAGTGCAATATATAAGACCAACAAAAAAACTGGAATAACATTATGTGTACATATCACTGTGCTTTTCTTTCTCCATATTTTACAGGTGAATACTTTGGCACTAAAATGAGGAGAGATAAGGGAAATGCCCCAGGGGTCTGTACTTGGCATATTACCATTTTGACAGGCGCCAAGTTAAGTACTACTGTGAAAAATGTATATTTTATATTGTCTATTTACAGTATCATTCCACAAAAATCTATTTAAAGGAATGCTTACCATGCCTCAGGGTGGCAGAGATCAGCAGCACCGTGTGATCATCTATTGGCGTAAATATATTAAAGTGAGCAGACAGCCATATCTAGGGCAACATTCATATGCTTCCAGTTGTTATTCTAACCATTTCTTTGTTGTGAAAGCTTCTATGTTAACAGCACAGGTTCAGGTCAAGTATGTAAGAGATTTGCGAGTCAAGGTGATACTGTGCCTTTTTAAATGGAATTCTGGGTTTGGATCAGAATGACACTGAGTTTAATACCATTTGATGAGAAGAGCTATTTAAAAGTAGTTTCACACAGCCGTCGCCTGCTGCAGCCTTGATGACTATATGCACCTACTTACAAAAACACAGAGTGAATTAAACATCCATGTAGTTTACTTCACTTGTGACAGCTGGTGACTTCATTACTAGTGTCAGACTTACTGTGAATTTCATTTCTATTAACCTCTGGTGTAGCAGTCAACAAATGATTCACAATGATTAACACTGACCATTATGTTACCAGTCAAAAGCTTGATTAAAAATTCAATAAAAACAGTATTATATTTCACACTATGTTTATTAAATTATATTCCACATTTCAACCTCCAATCTGTTTCATATTCTACTTTAATACTATTTCACCTCACACTACAGAAGCAAAACGAATTTCAAGTTGACTTCAAATGTATAACGTAATCATGCACTGAAACATGCAAATAAGGACCGGACTGTTTGGACGCACTTGCACATACTTCTATCAGGGAAAAGGGAATGAAGAAAATAACCACTTTCATCATCTGTGCATAAAATTAAAGCATTTTTATGCGTTATAACTACAAAAACTAAATAAATTTATTCCGCTAATCTTTCCACTTTAAATTGGTATGATTACATTTAACAGTGCCCCACGAGACGCTGAATTACAATGATCGCAATATTTCCTATATGCCCCTTTAATTGCAAAATTCATTTCTGTCACAGTAAGAGGCCTTTTATGTGCCCTTTAAGAAGCGGAAAAGATGAAAAAGCAAAGAAATGAAAGTAAAGTGTTGCTACAGGGAAGCTGTGAGCATGAGGGGTCTCTTCGATCACCTCTCATCCATCAGCTCCCAGAGGACTGGACACAACCCTCATGCTGCAGCAAAACTGGATAGTGGATAATGTATGAGGAGTGTGAGAAATACAGCACTTGTTTTTATAACAGCAGCACTTCTTGATTTGCTCAGAGGGTGCGTGGACCACTTGCAATTATGACAGAGGCAGTGAAAACTTGTTTACTACAAATTTATAGGCATCTTTGAACCCTTATATCACTGACTCTACTATTGAATATGAATCTGAAATTATGAATATCCAGTGCTGCGTAGATGACTAGTCACAATGTAGGTTTGGTTTTTAGGTAATGTATTCCGACTACTGTATTTTAGATAATGTTATATTTATTATTGTTATAAAAACAATGAGAAAAAAATATATTCTTTGTGACTAATATAATGTAACACATTGAACATTACATTACTCCAGGGTTTCCTTCAACACAGGTAAATAAACTGCAGAGGGTTTATGAGTTGATAAAACTATAATAATTAATAAAATAACAAAAAAGTAAAATTAAAATAATGAAACAAAATAATAATACAAAATTTTATATTATGTGCTTAAAAACAGAAGCATAAATCACAAATTCATTTTTCATTATGTTTATATATCCATTCCATGGAAATGAATAATATTTAACAGATAAAGAAGAATTAAATAGAATGAATAAACTATGAGTCATTTACTGCCATTGTATGAATAATTTGTGAATGTAAAAAAATCATGTAAAAAAAAAAAAAAAAAAACCCTCAAATCTAATTATGACCATTTTAAAAATGAAAAAAAAGGGGCAATTCACCAAGGCATTTAGGCATTTAAAGAAAAAAGACATTACATATTATTTAGCCAAGTTTGTACCAACATAAAACAAAGATTAAAAAATATTTTTTAACAAATCCAGGTAATTTAGCGCTATATATATATATACACTTTTTTTTTTTTTTTTTATGTGATGTGATGACCTTTAAACTTTGGATGCTTGTTCAGAAATATCTGTCAAATTTTGAGTTGTCCTTTAGGTTTTAGAGGATTTGGGGTAAATTATGAAAGGCCCTTTTTCTAAACAACACCGTTACAGCTTCCCAAAGAGCAAATTCTACATTTGTTGATAATTATTGGCCTAGAGAGTACAGAGAACTGTACCGCAGTGTTTTTGTCCAGACTGAGTGAAAAAAGTTATTCGGAACCAGGAGTTATATGATATGAATATTGTATGTATGTGTGGAAAACCGTGTGACGTACAATTGTTTATGTCCTTGAAAAATGTGATAGCCACCAATGGCCGATTTCTTCCAAATTTCTTTCAGACCTTTGGGGTTACTGGAGTTTCATTCCAATTCATTCCAATCGCAAGTTCTCAATCTTTTTGAATCTCAACATGAAATCCAAATTACATTTAATCAGTTACTACCCAGCACTGTGAATATCCTAACATATACTCTGAGACAATCCACCTACTTTACTAAATTCATAAATATAATCAAGTCATTTTAGCTCACTTTTTTTAAGTGCTGTCAATCTAATCAGGTATATTTAAAAAAAATAAAGCTTAAATTGGTTAATGAAATTGAAAATGGTTATGGAAGTTATAAGTTATGGAAAAAATAAAACATGTTGACATGACGTGACCATGACGTACTGATTATATCTAGGTCTATATTATAAAAACTAAATAAATCATAAATGTGTGACTTACTGTATAGGTGTATATATATGCAGAATTAAAAAAAGTGACATAACATAAGGTTATTTGTCTTCAAATATTTTTTTTTCTCCAACATTTTAAACATCAGGGTTTAAGTTTTGGGTTAGTCAGCAATATTAACTGTCAATTTAATATTTAAAATATC
>JAUMHR010000049.1:17172583-17192806 GCA_032361145.1 Enteromius fasciolatus
TTTATATATATATATATATATATATATATATATATATATATATATATAAATCTGCCTTATTTGCAGTGAGATAACCCATGGCTTGAATTTCACAAATAATTGTAAGAGGCAATTGGTAAAGATGTGTTAAAAAGTTATTCAGAACCAGGAGTTATATGATATGAATATTGTATGTATGTGTGGAAAACCGTACGCACATCTGTGTGAGGGGATACTGTATGCAGTGCTGCCCAGAGACCTGGGTGTAAGGCCTGACTCTTTTGTTAATACAGCTGCACATAAGACTGCCTTATCTTTGGGCCCCAGGCGAACCACCCTGAGAATTGTGTGCGTGTGTAAAGAGGACGCAGAGGAAGGAAGGACCTGTCTGAGTAGAATTGTTCAGACTGCAGGACAGTATGTCAGTGTCAGAGTAATTACTGTAATGTACTCCAATTACTTCCCTTTTAGTCTCATTCACTGTCTGCAGTTTAAACTGATACTCACCACACCAATAGAAGATGCAACAGCATATAATATCGTCACTGTAATTTTATCCAAGACTATTGGAAATCAAATCAGAAACCTTCACTACAGTATGACATAAAGCTACGGCATAACAATGTCTCTCTATTGACTGGAATGGCTCTGAAAAATCGTTTTGCATCAATCACTTTCAATGAGCAGAAAAAGAACACTTTGGGCATAAATTATTGCATTTTCATACGTTGCATGTATCCTTTTTAATGTCATACAAGGCATACAAATACAGACTGTTCAAAGGCTAGCACAGTCTTGAGGTTCTTTGTTAGATATTTTCACAACTTGTGCTTTCCAAACTTGCTCATCGACCTGGAAATGGTATAGAAAGATGCATTTTCAATATCCCATCGACTGAATAATCCACATCCAACAGTACAATCAACTGAACAAACTGGTCTTGGACAGTCTTTCTTGTATTCAGAGTGACTTATGGCATCTGTCCTGATCGATAGGCTGTATTTTCCTCAAAATTATTTCAACTTAATAGTCAGAAGATTGTATGCAAGTACAAAAACATTTCAGGTCTGCAGTGTTGACCTTCATGAATGCAGCCAGAATATACATACAACTGATAACAATTTTATTTATGAAAAGTGTTTATTTTGCGCTACGTATGTTACGGGGTTGAGAGACGACGAGGCGTGCAAATTCAAATGCGGAGTGTTTAATGACAACAGGGTAAACACAGACAGGCTGAGTCATTACCGGCAGATAATTATGGAAGAGGCAAAACAAGAGAGTAGTCAGAGTCCAGGCGTGGGTCGAAAACAAAGGGTCCAAAGGGAGAGGCAAAATGATAGTCCAAACGAGAGCAGGGGTCAGTAACAATAAATCCAAACAGGGAAACACGAATGAAAATACAGGACAGGTTGACAGTGCAATGGACCGTGGAGGCAGGCAAAACACTTCCGGGTTTTATACAAGTAAATCTAGGTCAGTGGGAGGAGCTAACAATGAAGTGCCATGACAACTGACGAGCGGGGTGGAGACAGGAGTTCATGGCAATGAGTCCATATGAACAAACATAAAACACACACAGTCTGCTGGGCGCTGAAGTGCCATCCAGTGGCCTGAGCTGGCACCTCCAGCTGACCATGACAACGTATAATCGATCAAAGTTGTTCTTTAAGTTTTTGTCAAATGGTGTCTATAATGACTAAATTCTATTAGTAGATGGAAGCATAATTAAACGTTACAATATATACCAAACAAAAAAGGAGGACGATTCAGAAAACTTTGAATGATTAGCGCCCTGATTCATCAGAGGTCTACAGAGTTTGCAAGAGCAGCTTCCGTGTGGGCCTGCAATGAGTCATAATGAATTCAATCATAAAAAAAAAAAAATCCTGCTGTGTTACAACTAGCTGGATGGCTTGGCGTAGAATAACACCACGGTAATCACCGCAAAAAAACAAAACAAAGTGATCTTTTCTTAACGTAAGCGAACACCTACCACAGGCTTTCTAATAAACATGACCTTTCGACAAGCACTACAGCAGAATGCAAAAAACTGTGTGACCTTTTAGTCTTTGATAATTGGCTGATAAAGAGACCAGCTCAGAGACATGTATGAATATCCAACCATATTGGCTCAATGGCATCTATCTGTACCACACAGCAGAGAGCATTTATCACGCAGGCGCTTATAATGTGCCAAATAAGGGGGCCTGAGTTCAAGAGTGTCATCAACACAGGCATGTAACAGGAGATCTTAATACATTTGCATTCATTTTTATACTCCGTGCCAGCACTAGGAGGGAAAATGCATTTATAATGTCACCTTTAGCATGCATCCACCCCCGTCTGATATAAGCATATACCCACACACACACCACTGCGCACCTCCACAGTCTGGTATTCATATAAGATAACTAATTTGTGGGCTGTATCTGCTGGTACACGTAATGATTTGGACTCTCAGCCAATGGGCAATCCTTCTTGGCACTGCAAAAGGTAGCATGTGCACACTGAAATCAATATCAATGTCAGCCAGTGGCCTTCTGGCCATGCTATTTCATGTCATTGTTTGTGTCAACAGAACAGTGCCATGGAATAGAGGATGAATTACATGCACAATTTTATGTCATTTTTGTGACGGCAAAATGAGTTTGAATAGACGCTGAAATTACTGAAAGTATTTTGTAACAGCACCCAGAAATTTGCACCTTAAATCCTCCTGAGATATTGAAGAAAAAACAATTGTTGTAAAGACATGGGAAGCACAGACCTCTTCTTGTTTGCGAGGAGAGGGGTTTGGGGCTTTAGAAGGCTTCTTTTGAGATTGTATTGATCTGCACAAAAACGCAAGATCAAAAACAAGAAAATGAAATAGCTTCAGGGAGCTTAAGAAACCAGTCGAAAGAAAATGCTCAGGCAAAAATGGGTTGAAACTGCCTATTGTACTCAGAGTCCCTCTTGCTGCGGTAATGGTAGATGTGGTTGAGCAACTACCAGGAGTGGGAGGGGATAGAGGCGTCCCTTCTCTGCAGGGAGCCAAAGACTTGTGTATTGATAGACAGGCTGCGGGAATTGTAAAATGTGGATTGTTTGGGATAAAATGGAGGATAAGCTCAGCTAAACCACTTAACTCACATCATTCATGTTTTCTCAGTTGGTTGCATAAAGGTATTTTCCTTTGTTTTTCAAGACAGTTTTATGATGTTGCTAAAATGCAAATAAAATTAAGGAAAATTTACAAAATGTGACTCCATACATTAGTAAATTTCATTTTTTAAATTTAAAATTTAAAATTTGCCATAATTTACATTTTTGGATGAACTATTCCTTTAACACTGAGCAATCACACACACATTAAATACATTAAGGTTAATGAATTTAAAAAAATAAATAAAATTACAATTTAAATAAGTGGAAGCATTAAATTTATAAAAAATCTCAAGTAAATATTCACAGAGACATATCATAATTTATGTAGTTTTGGTTTATATATAAATTTTCATTAATGTTATAATAAATAATATAAAATAACTGAACTGTTTTTAAAAAGCGGTCACTAAAATTAATTAAAACTCCGCGAAAACATGAATATTGTTTGATAAAGTTATTAGTATGATAATGTATGATATTAGTATGATAATCTTTTTGTGGTCACGTTTCAGTGACATAATGTTGCATAAATTGTTAGGCAGGTGTCTGCTGTGGAGTCAGCATCTGCAAAAAGGGTACATCCAAAGCACACAGTGGCCACAATGGGGTGCTTATGAGCACTCTCTGAAACTTGAAATGTCAAATTGGACACCTGATGGTCTTGTGGACATCAAGGACACAACACAAAGCAGTAAGCACACATCAAGTTGCAGCATTGGGCTGGTGGGCACACTCAACCAAACACAAATGTTTTGTGTTTACACTTTTCTAGGAGACCAGCTTTTGTTACTGTCGCACGCATATTAAACTGGAAAGAGAAACTCAGTTACAAAACTGAACATTTACACACTTTAACCAGAGTAGCTCATTAGCACACCTCATACTGAAATGAATGGAATAATTCAGTGATACTAAAATAACCAGATTCTGGGACTACAAGACTAGATTTGTGTAAAATCAATTCCATGACATATTAACTAATTACTCACCAGAAAGTGTTCTTTAGGAAGGTTCACAGGCAGAATAGCAGCATGATTGCAGTACATAAGCACATGCCAAAATTCACTGCATCATTGAAGTGTTTCTTTATAGCTATAATGACTCCACTCTCTGGCCAGATCCTTGGTAAGCTAAAGCTTTCAATAATATTTATTTAAATTAATTTTATTCTAGATCTAGATTTATTCTGACTAGCTAAACAGATGGGTTCATTTAACTCGATTCTGTGTAAAACACAGCAAACACTAGCCCTTTTCCAAATGGCACAATTACTTGTTTCCTTGACCTCTGACTGTATGTGTTCATGGTCCACCAGACCATAGTGTACAGTTTGTTATTTTAGGATTTAGAAGTGTCCAAGAGTGACCTTTTCGTGGCAGCTACACATAACAGTTGCCAACTAAGTGCGGATAAGCTAGCCTAGCTTTGTTTTTGGCAGTAAAGAAGTTGCTGCTGATCACATGAACAATACACAATTAAAAAAAAAAGGATCTAATTAACTTTATGTCTTGGTTGTGTATCTGAGACTTACATTGGGAGACAACAGAAACTGTATCTGTGCTCTGACTGCAAAGTATCTGCATGAGGTCAATTTAAAAATCTGTTTCTGCGCATCACAAAAGAAAAACTCATGTTGATTAGTTTGGTGAGAAGCGTTTAGCTTCTATCTTGGTCAGACTTAACCAAGCAGGAAAGAAAGTGTCGTAAATGTAGCACAATAAGATTTCAATTGACTTTGACAGAATGGTGCTGCATGACCAATTTGCTGTAATGATATAATCCTTGGCGGCACAGACGGCCATGTTTTATGAGCAAAAGAACTTGGCAAGTAAACCGTAATGTTTTGCCAATACTGCTACTGCAAACATAAAATTAAGTGGCATCCTCAGGTGACAGCAGTTGCGTTGCTTTATACAAGTTTTATTTGAGCAAAGTGCTGAATTCATTTCAAAGACAACATTAGAATACCAAACACCAAGATCTTGAAAATTGCTGCTCAAGTTAACAAGCCCTTAAGATCGTCGAGAATTTTTATATGTGATACACTGTAAATCAGAAGGCCTTGGTATGATCTGAAGCATAACTAGATAAACGCACCATACCTTGTGTGCCAAATCTGTATAAGTTTGGCGATATGCAGGAGATTGGACACTTGGTCAAGAATCTGCAATGAGAGGATGATGACTGCGCTTGACTGAAATCTGTCTGTTTTAGCACTTCAATTTATCTTCTGAAGGATAAGAAGCGCGCAAGAGAGAACAAGAGACCTTTCTCCTTCGAGCATAATAAATGTCATGTCGCATTTCAAACTGTCGATTAACAGTTCCTAAATGTTACAGCCAGTATTTCAAAAGTTCAATATCTTTAGTGCTAACGAAATCATGAAAAGAAAGTTCACAGGCAAAAAGACCTTTCATGCAAATTATTTCTTCTCCCGATAATTTAGCTTGTCTCATTGCAGTAATTGATGTTCCGTCAGATCTTTACAACCTCATTGTTTATTGTGTACACAGCATTACTCATAAAGAAATTGAGGCAGCAATCAAAAAATGTTCCCCACCCCAATTCGTTTTTAGTGAATCTGTTTGTTTGGATGAGAAAAATATTTCTTTTGAGTCCTTGAATGAAATTGTATGTCTTTTTGTTGTAAGAAAACCGAAGCAGCAACAGGTCTCTTATTCTATATTGGGACGAACAATTGAATGTAATGGATTATTGGGAAAATATGTAGGGCTGGGACTTGTTTTTATGTTGTTTGTTGATTGGTGTGTTTGGAGTAGCCCAATAAATTGTATGTCTCCAGTAGGGCTGTCGCTATCGAATATTTTAGTAATCGAGTATTCTACTGAAAATGTCATTGATTAATCGAGTAATCAGATAAAACGTTTTTGCTTAATTAAACAGCAATATTAAATATGCAAGAGAAAATAAGACCGGTCTCTTAAAACAGACCAACTAGAACAACTAATTGGTTTCTTTTTTTGAAAAAAAAAAAAAATAAAAGTACATTTTATTTATTGATGATTTATAAAATTTAATATAATTTAAAATATTAGGTAAAATATTATTATCATACAGTAAGTTCATGGCTGTGCATTTATAAACCCTATTCATTGCAATCAAAATAAAATAACCACATCTGTTGTATTGAGCACATTGGACTTAGAGACAACAATTTATTCAAAGTTCAGTATTCAAGTATCAAGTAACGTTATTCATCCAAGCCATGGTATTGAAAAAGTATTATGTATGTTTAATTGTAAAAGCCATGCACAACTTTATTGACAGTAAACTCATTCCTTTGATAAGTAGCTTTG
Organism: Enteromius fasciolatus; assembly: GCA_032361145.1. Classification (NCBI taxonomy): domain Eukaryota; kingdom Metazoa; phylum Chordata; class Actinopteri; order Cypriniformes; family Cyprinidae; genus Enteromius; species Enteromius fasciolatus. The sequence goes on from JAUMHR010000049.1 coordinate 17,179,030, forward strand.
GTATAAGCTGATAAATATTCCGGTATAGTGTAACCGTGCGTTCACACCACTGCCAACGAGAGCGTCAAAATTGTCTCTTGCTGCCCTGCCAAGCGGTGGACTTCTGCATTCTGACTGGTTGCCGCGGAACCGCGTCATAGCTCATTACCATAAAGTTAACCTGATTTCAACTTTCCTCGACGCTCTCGCCGCCCATGACGTACCACAACGCCAGCTTACATTTAAAATGAATGAATTCCGGCCACTTTGCCGCTCTCGTCGTCGGTGTTCCCTCCACATCCGTAGTGCAGTATTGCACTGACCGTTGTGGTTATTCCCATCCATTTACCTGGTCTCGGGTGACAGTCCTACTCCGGTCTCTGAGTGGGACATTTTTGTCATTTTCTCCTGTTCATTTGGTCTCTTTGCTTATCGCCATTGTTATTGCTCTCCATTACCCAGCCCGCTCTAGTCTGCAAACCGTGCCCTCACATCAAAACACCGCCATCTCCTTCCGCTTCGTGGGTGACGCAAGCGTAAGTGCATTGTCACAGTAATGCAAAAATCATTGCGACAAAACGTGACATGAACATTAAAATGAATTAATAGAGGGTTTGAGGCAGAGGATTTTGCATCGATAATTTTTTGTAATCGAGTTACTCGAGGAATCGTTTCAGCCCTAGTCTCCAGTTTTAATATTTTGATCGCACAAGGTAAAAAAATTAAAGCTACATGGATTAATCTTTCACAATTACAACCATAACATGCATTTATTAAACAGATGAGAGAGTAAATTTTATTTTCATGCCAATTACAATCGTATTTAAAGTAACTGATCAGTATTTGATTTTCCAGTTTAAGCCGTTTTTGAGTTGGATAAATATTGCTTTGACTTATTTCATTAAATAATATGTGTATATTTAATTAAGTAAAATAAATACTTACTTATTAAACACAATATATTGCATGCTCAAACAGCTTCAATATAGTGGTTAACAGCTTGTAAATGTAGCCAACCACTTGCCTGTTACTTACCCACGTTCAATTATGTGTAGCAAATCTCTTCCCCAATGCTAATTATCTGTTGCTAAACGTTTCCTCATAAAGCTTGAGGTGAACGCTCGCACAGGTGGTGTGTTTAATTAAACTATTTAATGGCAGAAGTAAAAAACAAAGTGATGGCTATAAAGATGTGAGACCATGGGTTCGTTCATCGGCGGGCAATGTCAGTGGGCCTTGGAATGGGGCATTTTGGGAGCATTGCTTCATTGACGAGAGCGAGTGTGAAGAGTCCAGATGTGGCTGACCAGCAGAGCATAGCAGCGTTGGGGTGACACCTCGTTGAGTCACCCAATCAGACGTGGCGACAGCAATGACACATCCTATAAGAAGCGTGGGGAGAATAGGGCTCACTGAACACAATGAGCTATAGAGCACAGGGCGAGGACACACGACCTTCAGGCACTGTCGTTTTTGAGTGGACTAAACCTTCCTTGGAGTAATTGGAATATGTGTGCTTTCATAACCTTCACCCTCTGCTACAAACATCATGATAACTCATGGATTGTTTTGTGTCTCGCAGCCGTTTTGTTCTCTCTAATGGCATGCTTGTGTACCTTTAAAAGTTACTGTCCTCTCATATATCATTTATCTTGTCATAGATGGATATGAGCTGTAGCTGAAACATGCAGTCACTGTCCTCTCATTAGGTTGCTGCGATACACAAATGTTAACATCTCCATCATTTCTGGCATATTCAGACAATGGACGCCAGTTCTTGAAAATAATTCATGAAATCTCTAAGAGGTAAGATAACAATGCAGAAAACATCCTCAGCATACTGCCATGATTAAATTAATATGATAGCATAATTCATTAACCCAATAAAACCTGCTGTATTATATTTAATATTAACATTTCTGTGATCAAATTTGTGCTCCAAAACTTGTTGTACGCAATTTATTGTAACACTTCAGAATAGAATAACACTTATTTGCTATTTACTGTGACTTTTCCTTCAATATATTAAGAGTTAGTAAGGTAGTTTATGTATTGGATAGGATTAAGCATTATTTTGTTCTTGATTACTATTAAATGGCTATTTATCTAGTAGCATACATGCTAATAAGCAACTACTAAGAAGTGTTACCCAATTTAATGTCTGATGTGAGTATCAAAAATAATACATGATGTTTTTGAGAAACACTGATCTGTATATCTCTCAATATTCATTGCACAATAGGTTTTACACAATATCATCAGTGAAATAACATCTTACTAAAACATGATATTATATGAATTTATATGCATTTTTATATGCAAGTAGTCATACTGTTATACAGATCTAACTGGTCTCACTTTTTCTGACGGGAAGAGTTATTTTTCCCTCTTTAAATATTTACTATGCATTTTGCATATCATGTTGCATGAGTCATAAATGCTTGATGCATCATTTAAGGAGGGAAAAAAATTAACCAACTTTTTTTCTTTCACAATTTTTCTAAAGGTTCAATAGTGTTACATTAAATTTTCTTTCATATGTCAAGCCTTGCACATGTATGCAAGGGATGAGTTGGGCAATTTTAACTATTCAAGTTGCCATGAAGTATTGCATGCGTGTTTTTTTTTATTTTTTTTATTACTTCTCTGTTTGCTATGGAAATCTTTATGTGAAATGTGGATGCTTTTTATTTGCATGGCTTGACAAAAAATATCAAACAATAACACAAACAGTGATCAGAACTTGATTAGCAAACACATTCTGAATAAAAACACTGCCACAATGCCTTGGCTTTGTTAAGGTGTTAAGAATGTTGCTATGCAGTTTCTAGGCTATTTTGGGTTGTTGCTGCTAGGTGGTTACTAAGGAGTTTAGGGTAGTTGCTTACTGGTTCAAATCTATGGAGTCCACCTAAGATGTCTCATCTCTTAGATCTCATCTCCTTCAATGTATATTTAAAAGGTTGTTTTGACAAATGTATCATCTGCAAGCCAAAAACATAAATAATAGCAACAGCTCTTCAGAACAAGATTCATGTCTGCAGTTTCTCACCAATAGAAACTTAATAAACACCAACTAACCATATACTGATAACTATTCTGGCCAAGGAACAACTATTCTGTCTTTGTACAACTCAGCAGAATTGTTTTGTGACCTCCTGGGTTGCCACTGGCTTTTGCCTCACAACATCTGTTTGTCTGAATTGCTGGAAACCGATTGTTCATGGACTAATGTAGTCAATTTAATTTATAAGACATTTAAATGTTAATAAGATACTCACAACAATCTTGCATTGCCTCAACAGCTCTGAAATAGCCCCCTGGCAGACCCAAATATTGTGACCCCCCCCCCTCAGTTGTTAGTTGTACCACACACTGTTTTTCATTATCATTCTACAACAGTGAGGCAGTAATTTTTACTCTGCAATGGCTACCAGGTTGACACTGTCGAGCCAAAAATATAGTGTTTCTCCATGATTAATCCCCTTAACATGCAATCTCTATAAATAACAGATGTAAACAGTTGAAGATTTTAAACTGTAGGAAAAATTAAAGTAACCTGATGGTGGGAAGGAATGTGAAGTGGGTGGCTGAGCTTAATTCATATTTAAAGAGTTCCTTTATTACATCTTTAATAGCCTTTTTTTGTTGGTGTCCCTCAACTTTTGGCTCCCAGCACAGTTTAATTCACCTCCCATTGAGTTGACTGGCTCAGAGCTCTCAACTTCAGACTTTCATCTCCTTTCTTTCTGCCCGAGCTTTTATTGCTCTTCAGATTTTCCTTGGAGAATTAATGCCACCATATTGGACCACAAAAACTCCAATACGAGTGCATAAAAGTATGAGGTCAGAGAGATTTACTGTTTGGAATTTAATATCACAGCAAACAGAAAAACTCCTGCAGATGAACTTTCATTGAAGATATTAGGTTGGCAAAAAGGTATTAAATCTTTCCCTCATGACACGGAATAGAAATTAGGCAACTGCTTCTTTACTATTTCAATCAGGTTGATGGCCCTTTTTGCCAAAATGCCCCGGGATGAAGATAACTCTTCCAGATTCCACTTCCAAACTAAGGATAATTCTCTACATATGCCATAACATTAAGAGGATTAGGTTTAGGAAGTGGATTGTGATGCTTGTAGTGACAAGCAGCAACATACTCTGTCACTATCTGGACACATCACTGTGATATGCCCACATCTGCTCTGTAATTTGAGCAGGCTTTTCTTTTAAAGGCTGTATGAAACATTATATTGACTTATATTTCTTCAAAAGGAGAGTTGTTTTTAAAGGCTCACTCAATTTTTTTTTAATCTCATAAAAAATTCGATAAAACAAACAAATGTATGCCACTTTTTTTTTTTTTAAATGTGTTTAAATCATGTACAATTGCTAAAATAAAGCACATTTGTATCAATATTGAAAAACTCTTGTTAACAACAAATCCAGATGAATATTATTTTAACATGCTTCCTGTTAGCAGAAATCTTTGCTTGTTGAATAAATGAATCATATCTGACAGCAAACAGGGCATAGTATGATACTGACTAGATGTCAGTATACCAAGACAACTGCCATAAAAAAATGCCAATGCAATGCATTCCCCCGCAATTACCATTCTTCAGTACAGTGGCAATCCAAAAATTCTAACAATAATACAGTGTAAATAAAAGCTTATGATACTGCAAACACTGCAACAACATCATCTGACCCATAAAGTCTGTCAGACTTCACAAAAAATAGATCCATTCTGTAGACACACAGACTAAAGTTCAGACTATGTCAGATAAAACTTAATGAACTTTAATGAACTAACTTGCTAGGGCTACACCACAGCTCTGCCTGCTTCTGTTCGGGTTAATGAATTATCGAAGCCTAATTAATTCATGGTGAATTTATAAATTGAAGTCTGTGAGTTTCATTACAATTAGAGGAACTGTTTATGAAGCGTTCCTTCGACATGCCTCAAAGAGCAGCTAATATCCTACCTCCCTTCCCAATTTTCCTCCGCCTTCTAAGATTTAAAGAATAATTTTTCTGCACAAGAACCATAACCCTCCTATTCTGTTGACGATGAGAAATAAAATAAAACAAGCAGGCCAGATGAGAAATATGCCTCATATCCCCATGGCTCTAATTCGACAAGAACTGGGTCAAGCTTATGAGAAATTTAATTTAAACAGATGTCAATTAATACCCATTATGTCTTTACTTTGAAAAGCAGAATCCTTCTCACAATCTCTTAAATCCTGGCACTGCACTAGAGATTTAGTTAGATCCTTTGTGATTTGTGTCTCGCCTCTTGGAAATTAGTTTTCACCTTGTAAGGAATCTGAGTCAATGAGATTTTTTTTCCAACTCTCTGGAGCTTGTAGAAATCGAGACAATGAATAAGACAGGGATAAATCCTGACGTGGTGCATATGTACTGCTATGCATAAATGGCAGTGTGTATGCAATAACTATGCCACATGATACTTAACAACAAGAATTAGCTTATTATAAGCCCTGTTACGACAACCCATGCATGAATAAAAAAAATAGAAAAGAACTTACTTGAGTGTAAACTGCTCCACAGTAGAATTTGGGACCAGGAGCAGGTAGATGTTGAGGGTCTCTCCTGGTTTTAATGGCCTCTCTGGTAGCCTCAGAAAGAGGTTCTTGTCCAGTTGTTTGTCTACCACCAGCTGTTCCTGATTGGGCTGGTACAAACTGATGCTCCCAATACGGAGAAGGGGTTGTTGGGATGAACTCTCCCCTCTGGACGCCCCTCCTCGGCGTGGGTAGCTCTCCCCACATTCATCATTGCTGTCTGGATCATGGAGGGTATAGTAAAGCTCTACTTGAAGGGTCTCCCCACTAAACTCAAGCCCATCTGTCCCTGAGGACTTTCTGCGACCCAGTGGTGCTACATTAGCATTAAACCATGTCGAAGGGAGATCCAGTTGGGCCAAGCACTGCGCCAGATTCCCTTGAAGCCTGCAGGATGTTTTGATCTCCCGAACATCTCTAAAAGCATGCAGCCTCACGCATGGAAGCTTGTCCTGAATCTTGAAGTCATCCCAGTCCCGTCCTGCGATATAGAACAGCACCTGAACCAGCGGGTTACTAGCAAATACTCTGGACTGTACAATAAAGGCCCGGACCTTCCAGTTGACTGTCAGCCTTCCAGGAATGTCCAAAGGACTTGACGGCTGCAGTAGGTCCTTAGACAACGTCTGGTCTTGGGTGAAAGGTCCAAGTGAGATGTTGATTGCAGGTAATTCCTTGGTCTGGAAGACCACAAAGCTTTCTGAACGCTGAAGAGGGTGTCCACGTTGGCTGCCATATGGTTGAACTCTGGTCTCTTGGAGAAAGAAGGCCAACTGTGTGTTGGAGAGCTTAAAGTTGGCAGGGAGGTAAACTTCTGGTGGGCTGGAGGTGGTACTAGGAACCGGGGCACTGAAGAGGGCATCAGAACTGGTAGGAGAAACTTTACCAGCAACTGCAAAGACAAAGAAACAAGACAAAATACTGTTAAATATACCCAGAAAATAGAGAGTGGTAGTCAAGGATTGGAACAGCTTGCATATAGGTGTAAACTAATTAAAGAATTAAAAAATTCAGGAAATCTACAACTCAAGGAATGCTGCTCAACACTGAACCCTTGAGTTGGCACTTAAGTGGGAACTCTATACAGCTTTACAGGGAAAGCCCCTTGAGTCACAGTGATCCAAGTGGCACTTGATGAAAAACAACTAGAAAATTACAGGTAGCAATATGCTGACTTCCTTACATCTTATATTTTGCATAAAAAGGAATTCAAGAACTACTTGTATCTGCTAGTGACTGGGAAATATTCTCCAATCTGCAAGAAAGCGAATGCTTGTTCTCCCTTTTATGCTTTGGCTCTTACAATAGACTTTCAGATTAGATGGATTTGTATGAGTTCAAATAACTAGCAATAAATTCATTTGGTAAATACAGTGGCTTCACAGAGAGGACAGAGCGGGTCATCTTTAACAGAAATTCACACTTTTTGGAGTGAACTGAGATATCGACTTGGATGCAACGTTTGTCCAATAACATATTGTACACCGAAGATATCATTGATCCCTATGCCTTGGGCTCCTAAGATTAACTACCTAAGACTAGATGCCCAATCGATTGTTGAGAAACTTCAATACACTGATCATAATCTCCCTGTACTGGAAAGAAATGGAGAGACTCTGACCGTATTATTTACTGCGAAGTTGAATATAAAAATAATAGTAAGCTTTTAAAGCTATAAACAGAGGACACACATGCACTCTATTCAACTATAGAGCTTGCCCTCAAAAATTAGTGGAACAGTAAAACATACTTATCATAATGACAAGTCGAAGTGAACAGAGAATCCATGGCAAATCCACTTGAACAACAAAATGTCCCATATTCCACAAATGCTTTGCATTTAAACAGAGTACTTCACAACTTGAATCACTTCACAGGTACACACACACACAAAAATTATCCGTGCAGCTGAAGCCAGACCTCAGAAAAAAAGTGATAGCTGCAGATCAAGCTCAGTCCAAGCTTTGAAAACCTGCTCAAAGTCTCCAAACTTGAAAGCAAATGAGTAGTATCATCTCAGTAGTAATCCAACTGTATCCAGAACTTGCTCAAAGATCTGAGAGAGACTGATCACTTGTGCCTGATGGGAGGCTCCGAAGGCACCTCCTGCCCTGCAGCATGATCGGAGAGAGTCTCCACTAACATTCGCTCACTCCATCTATTCTCTGCAGTTCCTGTTTGAGTGTAACTCCTCCTAGCAGATCCCGTTCTCCTCTTACAGCCCGAGACAAAGCCTAGACACCGCCCTGTCTCACCACACCTCACCCCAAACTGTAATAAACCCTTTAGCTCTCATTCACAGCCAGTGCAAAAGCACTCCTCCCAGGACACCACCGTGGCAGACTACAAACTACCCTTTTACATTCATCTTCTCCCACTGGACGTGTTGAGGCAGACTCTGAATGTGTCTGTGTGAGGGAGAGTGTATTTGTTAGGGGGGCAGGGTTTGGGGGAGGGATGCATATTTTGAGCGCCTTCAGGCAAATAGTGGGGGATTAGTAGGAAGATCATTGACGAATTAGCTCTCCTTCTCCCCTCATACAGCAGACTCTGGAAGACACATTTTAATGAAGGTGGGGGTTAGGGGTTGAAGGAAGTGGGTCGTCTACCCTTCCAATTGCCCAGAGAGTTCTCAAAATAAGCTGGAATGATAGTCTGTGCCAAGCTACGCTACTTCTATGACAAAAGAAAAGTCTTCACAAAAAGCTGCAAAATATCATTCATGACATTTCTGACCAGTGCATTTCTCAGCCAGAACGTAACTTATCATGTGCCACTTTCAGTGATGCAAATTACATCTTTGAGACTACTTTCAAGACAGGTTCCCTCTGCTCCATTACATTTCTGACGTTTATCATCGTGCTCATTCAACAGATTATAAAAGCTCAAAGATTGGGTTTCACTCAAGCTTAGAGGTTTGAACACCTTTTGGTGTGGCTGTGCCCTGTGGAAACAGATATGAATGCCTCTTAAAGGGATGAGCTAATGCCTCTGAAAGGCAATCCATTACAACCACATTAAACACCAAAGAGCTCCTCTCAACTACTTTTTTTCTAGACATAGGCAGTCTAATGTATATATTTCAATAACATCATTGGATTATGTGCTTGCAGTACCCCCAGGGACAGATGCTATTAGAGGTCACAGATTCAAATACATCATGCACATCACTACATTGGCTGTGCACTGTGTCAAAAAGAAGGCACATATGGGACTACAACATGACACCAAAAATCCACCCCGATCCCTCCTCCCAGCCCCACTAATAGACCTCTGGGTGTAGTGGAGTGGCGACTGCTGTTGCTGAACTCAGTAACAGGATACACATCTGTTGGTCAATGAGTGTGGTTCGATACAATCCTGCGGGCTTTCTGCAGCTTTTAGCCACAGCCTTATGAAAGATAATGGAATCGTCATGTGTAATACGCCTTTGAAATCCTGGAGTTTCACTGTTTAATTTAACTCGCTTTGCTTTCATTTTTCTCTGTAATCCCACACTTATTTTTTATTTTACTTTTTTGCCACATGTGCAATGTAAAATGCTGGAAGTAAAATAAGAAATTCCCCACAAGCATAAAATATTTCCTTTGAAATAATCTGTCTAGTGGGGCAATTGCTCTAGGAAATAATCCATGCGGCTTTTTCTTAGGAAAAAAAGTGACAAGCATAAGAAAAGAAGTCCCCCACCCATGTTGCACACACATTATGAAAGTGTGTGCAACCTACATTTGCAAGCTTTATTCTGTTGTTTGTTTCAGAGTCTGTTAAAGTCTGAAAAATGCTTAAATGGTATTGCATTTCCTGGTTTGAATTACTGAACAAATTGAACAAGGTAGTGTGTTAGTTAATGAGCTGTACCTCTCTATAAAGAGACAGGAGAAGTGCTAGTGGAATTGTTCCATTTGAATTATTGCATTCAAGTGTACCCCAAAGGAAATGCACAGAGAGGAAATTGAATGAAGAAGAGGCAGTGAGAATACAAGATGTGACATATGATCAAAGATTGGGATGATGCAATTTGAAAGGTGAATCACCATACGACAGAGAAGGAGAACGCAACATTCGATTTGCAAAAACAAAAATTTGCATAATTCCGTGATTGATAAAGTCACGTCTGTTAAACTGATGTGAGTTTTAACTTCATAAACAAATGTAGCATTTAAAGTAAAGCTAAAACAGATCATCTAGAGCTGCATGATTATGTCAAAAATAAACTACTTCTGATTGTTCTCTTTACAATACACATACATTTCCCTTATGTATGTGTATTATATGCCTGTAGAAACAAAGACACTGAATAACTTCACATTCTCAGCAGCCTGAAAAACAAAACTGTTATTTTGTATAAACCCATATTTTGTATAAATTGCTTTTACAACGCTTCACAGAAATATAATGCTCTCATTATGTTATAATCACTAAAGCTGCTATACTGCAAAATGAAGTGAAATATAAAAAGTATTTGTGCATCTATTTCTGTGCATCAGATCGCTGAAATCTCATCAGGTGTTTATTGTTATTGGCAGGTCCAAAGAGAAACTCAAACTCTTATTTGCATTCATGTGCACAACAGACACCTCTGCAGTCGCACTGTAAAAAATGCTGTGATTTTAACAGTAAAAACTGTAAAAATGCTTCCTTAAAACCTGTTAAATGGTTAACTCAAGTAAAACTCAAGTATCCAAAATTCCATGCATTGCATTTTAAATTTTGTTTAAATATTTATGTTTTTTCTTTGAAATAGCTGCGTTTCTTAGTTTTTTTCTTTGCAGTTATGTTTATTAGGGCTGTATGTTACATGTAATGCTTTAAATTGATGTTTAATGCACATTTAAGTTTATTGTTTAAAGTCTTATCATGATAGTGTTTAATGCTTGTGTGAATGACACTGAACACCTACTAAATATGTTCATATTTAAAAGCTGATTGTGATGGGCTTTGGTTCATCATGTGATTTTCTCATCACCACCTGCATTTGGTGCTTATCAGTATATTTCAAAGGTACAAAACAGATTTCAGTACTTTAATAGGTTGGTTTATTAAGATTATATCAGTTAATGAAATTACGGTATGTAACTGTAAACTTTTCTTTAAATTGTAAAACCTAAAATGTTGTTACCATATTTTTTACGGTCGAATTCTGGCAACCACATCTGCCACATTTTTTACAGATTTTTATTTTTTTTACAGTGTTGTTACAAAACTCAAGCAAGAAGGGTGTTGCACAATCAACAGTTTCAGTTTAGTTAATCACAGCAGCCTTAATCATAATCTACGATTTTTACAGTTGTTCTAAGAGTTTGCTATTTTTCATCATCACATAACTGTCCCTTGAGTTCATCAGCATTCATCAGTTAGGCCAAATAAAGAGTCCATTAATTCACCAAAAATGAACTTAGGAACTGTAAAGCATACACCAAACCTTTTGATCTATGGCTATGCTAACGGGTCTGTCAGTCGGAGCGATTCAGAGGCTAGTGAATGAACTCTGGCTTGAGTTTGCATGACAAGCAACAGTTGCAAATGAAGTGATTTACATAAGAAACAGGCGCTTCGACTGTTAGCATCACTTCAGGCCTTGCTGTATCACAAACAGTGACTACCATTGCATTGCATTCTCCTTATTACAGCACTATGGTCTCTGTTTCCACTGAAGAGAAGGTGTTGAAAGGAAATGATTAGAGGGAAATAGGCTTTTCAGATATTCTGACTCTAAACCGTTAACCATATTTTGCCATTATTTCAGCATTCAATACCATGAGGCCTAATGTATTTTCTTCTCTTTGCGCTACTTGGCCTTGTCTGTCCTACAAGTGCCTTTTGCTATGAGTGGATGAAAATTGACTCAATAACAGAAAATGCGCGATACTGAGCAGGGAGCTGATTGCTAATGCGGTGCCACTGCTTTGCTGCAAAGTCATTTATGGTAGAATTAAATGAAAGGGAATGAGGAGATTTGTCATTAAGTATTTGACAGGATATAAATCAGAATCCAGTGAATTTCGGATGGTGAGGCGCATTGCCACACATTCAGATTATGAAATATTTAAGTGGCTAATTATAGCAACTAAGCAAAATTATGATTCTATGCACAGCGTAGAAAAATATCCTCATTTCCAGAAGCTGTGAAAATGTTAGAATGACAATTTCAGCATTTGAACATGTATTCAAGGTGAATTGGAAAAAGATATTGATGTTTTTATCGATCTATTAACTATATTACTTTAGAAATATATATATATACAATGCTGTCATTTAGCATTACAAAGCGATTTAACTGGCTCGGAACTCAGAGTATGAAATAAGATGCCTGACATAAACAAATGTATTCATACCTGCCCTCAAATACGCACAGACACAAACACACAATCATTTTTGCTAACTGCATTGATTGTACTTTAGAAGAGTGTTTAATGAGCATGGGTAAAAAAACACAATCGGGAGAGACCCATTCCACTGGGAATTTTAATGAGTGTATTGACTGAGAAGATGTCTGGGTCTGTTGATAAATGATTATAAGTGAAGCACATTGCTTTCACCTTCATAAACAATACAGTCTGCAGCATTTTTAGTACATAGAATAGAAACTAAATATTTGGGAGGTGTTTGAAAACATTTTAAAGGGAAAAAAAATATTGGTTTTAAAGATTATATTGATTATATCGTTTCAAATAGATAAATTCCTTGTTTTAAGCCTCTGTAGAAAATGATATAAACTGCTTAATAAAGTGTGAGTATGCAACTGGTCTGCACAGAACATCATTTATGCCAGTCGTTGTACATATCCATCACTAAACATATTTTTTGACTAGTTTTGATTATACATCGAGCTGAGATTAAAATGTAATATTTCTCAGTTAATATGTATAAGGTGAATGGCATAATTTAGTCTCACCGTTAAAACTCATAGTTAAATCATGCTATACACCATTTTAGTAAACTTCCTGCCTGTGTTAAATGATTTTAAATTTGTTCTATTATATCACAATTGCATTTTAAACATTGCATTTAAACTGTAATTTACAATATAAAATGTAACTTATTTTTCAATATGTATGTACCTGTATGCATATTAATTATATAAAAGGTAGAACGAATTTTTATGTCATGCCAACTTGAAAGCTTTAGATGGAATATGTTAGCCGACAGGGATATGCCAACAACCCATTTATGTACATTTTACATGAACTGTAAAATGCCGGAAGCATTGTCATCATAATTTCTCATTAGACATGACTAGTACATCATATGGGAAAAGCATTGAGAGCCGTGTTCATAAAAACTTCATTAAAATTCAATCAAACAGAAAAAATAAAAAAATAAATGTAATAAACATTCATCTCTCCTAATTTGGTTCTCACCTTCTTCTGTTCCCATATAAAGAACCCTAAAATTCCCTACCGAGTCACCAAAAAAAACAGCTTTTGGTTTCGAGACAGTATTTATGATGATCAAGTATGACAATAATAAACCATAAATCCTTAAGCCTTGAATATTGTTGATGAATTTCAAAAGATTTAGATCTTGGCCTGTCAGCTGTTGCAATCCACAGGGGACACTGCTCTTGATAAGCTATGATTGAACTTCTTCATATGTAATAATCTGAAACAGACATGTGTTTCTCAGTTTGGTTCCTGCCTTTTCCCTTCCCATAGATAAGGCCCTTACCCCCCCCCCCTACCGAGTCACCATAACAACCAACAAGTTTTGGTACAATATTTATAATGAACAAATGAAGTTCGAAGTGAATCCTGCAATATCTTCAGATGTTCTATCTTTGAGGCTATCGAATGCAACAGATTAAGCAGATTAAGACTCACCACAAACACTTTTCATTACGTCTGCACCGAGAGCACTATTTCAGAACAGTTTTCATTCAAGAAATGCTAGTCGTGGCTTTTATTGGAATTACTTCACTAAGCCGACAAGGATTTGGAGATGAACACCCTCCCCGTTCCTGACAAACTGCTTATCGACAAGTAGTAAATACAATAAACTGTAAGACCTTAAGCCTTGATTATTGCTGATGAATTTGAAAAGTTAGCGATCTTGGTCTGTCAGCTGTTGTAAGCTGCAGGGGACACTGCTCTTGATAAGCTACGGTTGTACTCATTCAAATGTAATAGTTATTCATGGCAAATACGAACATTAAAGTTGAACGCTGTATTTAAGGGTGCAACTAAAACAAGACCAAAAGCCACATT
>JAUMHR010000049.1:17202182-17219341 GCA_032361145.1 Enteromius fasciolatus
ATGGCCCTATGTTGTTGAACTAACGTGGTTCAAACGACGGAGATGCGACCGTGTTCGGGAAACAGTCGTGTGTAGCTTGTTCGTTTCCAAAACAATGCATCGTACTATGGTGGTTTATCAGGGAGTTACATCGTTGTTCGGGAAACGCACCCATGGTAAGCATTACCACAGCGATGGCTCTCTGCAACATTGTGTAAAATAGAATTTTTTAATGCTTAAATATCAGTGGTTTTTAGTAGTACTTTTATTTAATTTCAGTTTTTGTTGAAAAATTGCTTGAATGAGACACTATGGGCGTCCTGCCTCAGCCGACTGGGTTGTTTGATGTCTCATCCCAATCAAGCTCATCGCCAAACATGTTTCATAGCCAGAGAGATTTGAGTGCCAGTTCGATATTGCTGATTGGAGTTGTGACCTCATTATGAATAACAAGCGAGATGTGATTGTGTGACTGGCCAAACATGCTGAAGAATATCTGAGTAAATAAACATACAACATTAACTGCATTAAACCAGTAATAAAGCATTTGCATTTATTTTAGCCACAAGAACATCTAGAAATGTCTTCTTTTTATGTGTGTATATTTAGTAGTCAACATTCGAAGTGGATCAAAACCTTTCATCAAAGTTGAAAGTCCTAAGACAAGAATAGGTATTGTTTATGATTTTAGGACATTTTTGATGAAAGGTTTTGATCCACATCGAATGTTGACTACTGTAAATACACACAACACACTCAAAGATTTATTGTTTAAAAAAATTTGAATTTTAAAAATATAAATAATAAATAATAATAATAATAATTTAATTACAAAATGATTGATTCTTTTGAGGAAAACTTACATAATTAAATACTGAATACTGACACATTATTTACAGATATCGTTATTAAGACAAAAAAACAATAGCTAAAACAAACACATCAATGAATAGTGAGCCTAGAATCCTATTTTTTTACAACTAGCAGAGCTTTTGGCTCACAGAGATCCAGGTTTGAGTTTGACCTGGATCATGTCTGAATCATATCCCTCCTCTCTCATCTTCACTTTCCTGCAAATAAAGGGCAAAAAAGCCCCAAAATACAGTGTAATGGAGAAAAAGACTCTCCACCCATTTCTGCCTCGCATCCTTTCACCATTTGCACATTTTCAGGTTTTTTTCCCCCACAAAGCCTTCAAAAAGGGAAAAAAAAAGTTTCTAACAAATGATTCTGTTTTTCTATCAGTCAGTGCTTTCTGAAACTGACAAGAGATTCCCTTGTGTCCAACAGGGATGTAAGAGGCTGAGCTCGATTATGTGCTTGTGCATTCTGGTCGTAACAGAGAAGAGAGGCACTTTGACGAAGAGCCGGGCACAAGGATAAACAGCACTAGCAGTTTTGTCAAAAGGATTTCCTTGCTTGTGGAGCAGTCTATCACATCTCTGTCTCTGGCATGGTGATAAGAGGTGTGAATGGGAGATTAACGGCCCGCCTGTGACAGCTTTACCTTGGTTCTGCCCTCATAGAATAGCTAAAAAGACAGGGAAGCTAAACCCTTGGAAAACACTTTAACTGTCACTGCTTAAAATCCCTCCTCCTGAGTGACTCTGGGACAGGAACGCTACACTCTTTTCTTCACAGACTGAAGAAAAGCAGAATGCTTCACTTAAATATGCAGCGCTTCTCTCTGTGCATATTCTCATCAAAGGTCTGCCAATATAGGGCAGCAGAGATTTTTATTTGCCCTGCTAATACATTTTCACTGGTCTGGATGGGAAGTAGCCTGAGCCCGCCCATACTTCCTGTGATGCTACATTTTATTTAGTGAGCAAAGTTAGTCTGGCAAAGCTGCCGGTTTAGAGCATTTCCGTTCCCAAAAAAGTGGGAAACGAGGTCAGTGGTCTAATGTCCATTCCTTGTGTTTCTTGGCCCAAACAAATCTCTTCTGCTTGTTGCCTCTCCTAAATCGTGGTTTCCTGGCAGCTACAGTATTTGACCACGAAGGCCTGAGCTGCTGTTAACTTGCGATTTCTGAGGCTGGTGACTCAGATGAACTTGTCTTCAGAAGCAGAGGTTACTCTTGGTCTTCCTTTCCTGGGTCGGTCCTCATGTGTGCCAGTTTCATTGTAGCGCTTGATGGTTTTACTCCACTTGGGGACACAAAAGACCTTAAAGTAATGATGGCCACTCGTTTTTCTTTATTTAGCTGATATAAAAGATGTTTTCAGTTATTTCACCTTTTTTTTTGTTAAGTACATAACTCCACATGTGTTTATTAATAGTTTTGATGCCTTCAGTGAGAATCTACCAATGTAAATGGTCATGAAAATAAAGAAAACACATTGAATGAGAAGGTGTGTCCAAACTTTTGGCCTTTACTGTATATATTTACGTTTTAAACAGTTATACTCTGCTGTAAACATCTGAATATAGTGCAAGATTGTATTGCAAGTATTGTTGTTTTTGACATCCGTCACCTTGTTCTCTTTATGTGTTCCTTTAATTTGTCTGTTATTACAATAAAAAAAAAAAAAAAATGGTACGAATCTAGTGGGTCCTCTCATGTGATTAACCGTATGGGGTTCCCAAATAAAGCCCCGCCCCCCTTACGGCAGAAGAGTCGGCTCTCCCTGACGGGAGTCGGCTCTTCTCGTTCGCTATAAGAATCCGCTCTTAGAGCCGGCTCGTGCGTGAACGTCACATCACTAGTACAAAATAGATTTCACTAATTTAATAGGTTGGTATATTTACATTATATCAGTTATTACGGTTTATTATTAGAAATTACGGTATTTAACTGTAAATTTTACATAAAACAGTAAAACAAAAAATAGTGTTGCCGTATTTTTCACGGTTTTATTCTGGCAACCACAGCTGCCGTTTTTTTTTTACCGTAAATTCTATGGATTTTTTTTTACAGTTGCAGGTACACAATTACTGAACCCAAAAAGTCTAAAACTCTCTCACACTGGTTCAAAACACCCAAAGGTCTTAAACCTTTTGTCTAAATCCAACTTGGCACATAAATGTGGAACTAAATAAGCAGGTAAATTATGTGGTAAATAATGTCTCAAACCTTACATATAATTAGTGGATTAGAGCTTTCTGGGAAATGCTTTTAACAAGCATCTGAGAACCAGAAACATAATAACATGATTACAGGCTGATTCTGTAGACAGGACTTCAAAAATAAATATGAACTCTGATGCACTCGCTGTGGATTTAGGCAAAATATTAATCAAAAAGGCCTGGCAGCAATAGTAACAATTCTCCTTCCCTTTTTCCAAGTTAAGTTATAATCTCTGCAATTTTTTGTTTGACAGAATTATTTTGACATTTAATTGTCATTTATTTTCTTAATGACGCACAAACTTCACATTTCTTCATTTCAGTGTAGTAATAAATCATAACTTGAAAATTCTGTCAACATTTACTCACCCTGAAGTTATCACAAACCTGTAAAAATGTCTTTCTTCTGCTGAACAAGTCAATGGAGACCAGCAACTGTTTGGTTACTCCCATTCTTCAAAATAATCTTCTTTCATGTTTAACAGAAGAAAGAAACTCATTCGGATAAAATGGAGACCAGCAACTGTTTGGTTACTCCCATTCTTCAAAATAATCTTCTTTTATGTTTAACAGAAGAAAGAAACTCATTCGGAATAACTTGTGGGTGAGTGACAGAACTTTCATTTTTGGTAGGAAACTCATTGCATCATATATGAGCTAAACTATTTACAGTATCTTGTTAAAAATGCTGAAAAAGGGTTTCTAATGTATTCTCTAGGTGGTATAATCTAATAAATATTCCACTTATAAGTCTGAGCAAGTTCTTTTTCCTACATAAACATCTTACATAAATGTTTAACAATTTTTCTTTAGTAGGCCGCTTTTATTTGAATTGTGCATCTTCTTACAGTTCGACTTCCAAAACTATTTTCTCGCAAAGTTACTGCCCGCTAGTGAGTTTTTGCTTGCCAAAGCCAATTTCTTTCGCATTTGGAGCTTGGTGGGTGTTAATTTTACACTCTGACATGAGTTGACAATTTTGTCATATCTGAAAAATGTGAAAAAACAAGATGTCCACATGCACACCAGCGCATCCTTACGTTGGTGGTTATGCTGTCCTACAAAGGCAAATACAGTAACTAGGCCAACATTGAAAGTAAGGGGGAAAAGTTGAATTTTGACTTTATATTTGAATCTTCTCTTTGATTGTTGAGCTAGTCCTGGGGTTGGAAGAATATCTTAAACATCTTTAGAAAGATGTTAAGAAATTTCTTAAGGTAAACTAAGTTTGTAAGAATGTGCTTAAGAGCAATTCTTTGAGTAAGTTCACAAAAGTTTTCTTTAAAATATGTTTCTTCTAAAGAAGAAAATGGCAGGCTTTGGTGATCTAATTTTTTGGCTTTCTGCGAACCCTGAAAACTGTTAAATACCACCTAAAGATAGTTAAAAACTAAAGAAAAACACTTTGAATGCGTTTTTTTGTACTGTCTGCAGATTGGAGTCATTTGCATTTTGTCTAACTTGAATGCTGTTGGTGTCATACTCTCATATGCTGTGGAAAATTTTACAATTAGAAACATTGAGTCAGCTTTGTAAAGTTGCATTAAAAAGCTCAAACTTAATCATGACCATTGTTTACATTATCAATGAATTGTGTAACTTTAGAGAATTTAGAAGGCTTGTACACACCGGGGCGAATATCGAATGTGAATATCGTCAGCGTTTTTCACAGTTCATACCCACGCAATTTCAACTGATGATGAGCCGATGGCGCATAATAAAAAAGATATATAACCCGGGACACAAGGTAGCGCTGCGCAACTTTTTATGCTTCTATTACACAGAAGGAGGAGGGAGCCAGAAGACACGCTTGACAAAACCATTCATACGCTGCTTTGTTAACAGGCAAAATACATGGATATTTCAAGCAGCAGCTCCAGCGATGAAGAAACCAACGAGACCAGCCGCTCTACATTCATCTTGCCGAGGTGAATCTTCTTCATCTACTTTGTGTGCTCGACAAGAGCAGTTTGTGCTTGAGCGCCACCAAGACGTGTACTGTAGCTCCTGCAGCTCCACGCATGTGAACAAAGGAGGCAATCTCATTGGTCAGCCAGTTTTTAACGTGGCGCTTCAAACCAAAAAAATGAGCAGTTTTGTTTATTTACCTCTAGAGTGCCAAAAGTTACGTACTGCAGCTTTAAACTTCTTTTAAGGAACTGAGTTTCCCAAAAATGTCCAAAAAAACAAAATAGACATTCTTAATAAATTTGTTTAAGAACACAGATGTATTCTTAAGTTACAAAATACAAAGAAAATACAATTTAATAATTTTATGACTCTGACTCCAAAATTTGAGACCTAACTAAATTGACAAAAGTTAGTGTAGTTACTGGTTTTTGCCTTCGCGCAGCAGTGTGGTACAGCGATTAAAGACTTAACCTGCTAATTCAAAGGCTACAAGTTCAATTCCAAGTCGGGCTGACTCATCATCTGGAGATTAACTGAGATCCCATTCCAGCCCCATTGTGTTCTCCAGCAAGGTGCTTGACCCGAAGTAGCTCCAAAGGGAACGTCCCTACAATTAGTACAGTGTAAATCTCCCGGATGTAAAGCATCTGCTAAGTAGCAGCCATTGTCCTCTCCGCATAATCTTAAAAGCTCTGCTGTCAACTCAGAAAATGTTCTCACACTCCAAATATAAATATTAAGCTATGTTCTGCTCCTTTAGCAATGGGGCTGAGTGAGTTGCAAGCCTAGTCCATCTGTTTGCATCTGCTGTGTTTAGTACCCTTATGCGTGAACATCTGTGTAGAGGTCCTATCATCTCCACCCTCATGTACGGGCTTGGAACAAAAGACTGCCTGCTCTCTGTAATCACACTAAAGTTCTTCTGATGTTGTCCCGTGATACATGGAAGCCACTTCAATTATGCATGAGGACGGCATCAAAAAGGCTTGGGGAAAGTTTTGTCTTTTTGTTTTTTTTTTAAAGGGGACATGTTGAGGCTTGCCACTTCTGAAGAATGTTTGAAGAGCTATTTAAACATATGCACAGGCATTTCTTAGCAATCTCTCTGCAATTGGTTATTAGATTTAATGAGCAGAATGAAGCACTGGTGTTAAGGATCGGAAGTTAACAAAAAAAAAAAAAAAAGAAAACAGGCATTTATAGCAGAGCATGAACATAAAAATAAATTATCAAACATAGCACAAACAAAGGCTTCTGTGATTTCCATGCAGCTCTGAAACCAAAGGGTGAGACGGGTGATGCTCAGATATAAACAAATAAGGTGAAAAGACATTTCTCTAATTTGGCTGTCAAAATGACTGTGGTGGCACGGTACTTAAGATTAATCTGTCCTGTGGTCACAGTTCAGCCTTAAAGCTTTTTACAGAAGCTGTGCAAACATTAGATAAAGCAATACTGGATTGAAATACAATTGAAATCCACTGCAGAGGTTTAGATATTAGGTGACCTCACCAACCCAATCTAGTTTCCTGAAAGATATATATATATATATGTGTGTGTGTCTGTGTAAATAGTTTATATATATATATATATATATATATATAAATATATAAATAAATAAAATAAATGTTTACTGAGTAGCAAATAAGCATATTAGAATAGTAAAAAACAATTAATTAAAATAAATAAATAAAATATACTAAATATATTACAAATTTATTAAAATGGAAAAAAGTTATTTAAAATTGTAAAAATATTTTACAATATCACTGTTTTTACAGTACTTTTTTAATCAAATATTTGCAGCTTTGAGAGACAAAAACATGAAGGAAACTAATGTGTTAACCACATATTTATCTGTCACTTATGGTGATAATCTATAATAAATAAATAAATAAATGAACAAACAAACCAACGAAATAAATAACCCGAATAAGTCAAATAATAGCAGTAAGCGCAGAGTCTCAAAAATTTTATTTTAATATCTTGTAATAAAAGTAAGATTTCCATTTATGATGTATATTCGAGCATGTTTATTTGTGGCTGTTAATGAGCTCTTATTAAATAAAATCTGTACTCAATAATTAAGGTTACAAACTGGCAGACACTTATTAAGTGCTAGAAATGACTTTGAGGATCACAGTTATATTCTCTCAAGCGGTATGAATGTATCAACACATGATTGTTCATTTCAATTGGATTGTGAAAGAGAACTGTGCTTTATACGTGAACGATTAAAGTGATTAAACTCCATGATTGTAGAGCTGGAGGGATCTGTCAAATAAGCATCGCACACACAAAGCCAAGCAACCTTTAGCCTGCATTGGGAGGTAATAATGAAAAGCCCTGTAGCCAAGCTGCTGAGCTGATCTTTGATATGGCCTTTTTCCTCATTAAAGCCCTGGACAGCTGTCCACTTCTTCTGTCGTGCTTTATGCTAAGTCAGTATCAGCCCTACAAGACAAACACACACCGACAGATTCCGACCCACACAAACAGATCCCGGCTAATTAAGCTGCTTTTCTAACTCTCAATCCTCCTGAATCATCCCAGGATAACTACACACAAACAGATTAGCGCTGGAATCAGGTATATCTTGTAACCACAGGACAAGCTCGGACGTAATGTTCCAGGTAAAGAACAACAAGCTGCCAAAAAGTTCTACTTGTCAGTATTTATTCACCTTCATGTAATAAAAAAATCCTGCCAGTATGCTGCAATTTTTTAGTTTTAAAGAATCTCAAAAATAGTTTATAGCGATCAGGGGCCTCGTTTTACGTACAAACTGTCCTACATTTAATCCTATGATCATTTGAGAGCAGCAAGAATTGTTTAGGTTTCCACATACCTGCAGTACTGTGAATCTCTGTAATTAGGAATTGCAAGAAAAATCATACTGTTATTGCAGAACGGCCAGTTCTTCTAATGCTTTATTTATAACGAAATAACAATATCAAAATCTCACGATACAACAATATCATTATAGCAAGTCCACAATATGGTGTTTATCGTGATATATATATATAGACAAATGAAGAATTGGAAAAAAGAACATTTGCTACAATTTAAAGTTAAATATTTTGTACAATTTAAAGTTAAATCATTCTATCTATTACACTTACAGAGAGTTTAAAATTAAGAGTTTCAACCCATGCACTTCATTAAGAAACTTAAGTCAGAAAATAAGTCGGTGACTTAATTGTTACCTGAACTTTAAAGGGAACTCAACCCTTTTTTATTTGTGATATACTGTTTTAGTCTAATTTACATAAACACTGGTGTTTTAGCAAGACAAATTAGAACATAATAATAATAATAACCACAACAACAACAACGACAAATGAGAAGACTATTCGAGAACAATAACTTAGTCTTGTGACAATAATCACACAATAACCATCTTATAAAAGTCGGTGGAATTTTCCAAATTCTAGAGTCAACCACTTCCAGATATTTCAGCTGTATTGCAGCTTGGTATGTTATAATATTATTTTAATTCATAGTACTGTAATCATAAGCACACTGGTTTGTGGTGGAAATTGTTTTTTATTGTTTACTGCACTTTTATTCTTTTAGTGGATTCTTTTATTCTTCTATTCTTTTATAGTGGATAATGAATGAGAAATGTTGAATGTTGACAGAAAGTAACTTACTTCCATATTTTAAAAATGTGGTGGATATAATATTTATTATATCATTTTTATATATAAGACTTAAAATATAGTGCACAAGACATATGGTTCAATTTTATTGGGTAATTTTTGATTTTTGGAGCTGAACAGCTGTGGTGATTATAAACCTTAACTGTATTGAAAAAAAAAGGGTTACGATTCTCGATTTCTTTCTTCCACAAAAGCAAGTGACTAATGGGTTTGAACATGAGGATGAGTAAAAATGACAGAATTTTCATCACGTTTCTACTTAAATGTTTGGAACTGAACTGACACTTTTTTGGAGAGAAAAAAACATTCATACCATTCACTTGAACTTAAACGACAAGGCTTAAATGCTAAAAGGATTCAAATCTGCAGTTGCCAATTTTGTGAACGCTGCTTAGTTTTTTCTTTCCATTTCAGTTAATGAAAAATCTCGCTCTCTTTTTTTTTTTGCCATTTTAATCTGTTTTCCCAGCTGTGACGTTCCACCAATCGTGACAGACAGTTCAATCAGGGTTGACTGTTGGAACATCAGGGTGACTTGCCTGCCTCAGAATAATTTTCCAAAAGTAAAAGTGTCACATTAAAAATAGAGTGTCAAGGTGTCACTTGAAGCCAGAAAATGGTTTCTGACTGCTTTAGAGTTGGTGATATGGTGATATTCTTGGCACTTTATTTATTTGAACACATTAATTTATCATCTCTTAATTACTAAATTAGAATGAATAAAACCTTTGCAGCAGACATTTTGCTCTCCAGATAGATATTCATATTGAGAAATTATACCAAAGAGACTATACTATAACATGTTTTTTTTAAAATGAGCTAAATGAATTGAGAAACTAACGGAATGCATAGCTGATATAAAAAATTGGATGACAAGTAACTTCTTACTGTTAAATTCTGACAAAACAGAGGTGTTAATTATCGGACCTAAAAAAACCCACATGTAAAAACCTAGACACTGTCTAACACTTGATGGCTGCTCTGTCAGTTCTTCTTCATCAGTTAGGAACCTAGGTGTGCTGTTTGATAGCAATCTTTCATTTGAAATCCATGTTTCTTGCATCTGTAGAACTGTGTTTTATCTCATGAACATATCTACATTGCGACTCAAACTCAAATGCAGAAATGTTAATTCATGCATTTATGACCTTGAGGTTAATTTATTGTAATGCTTTATTGGGTGGTTGTTCTGCACGCTTGATTAACAGACAACAGCTGGTTCAAAATTCAGCAGCTAGAGTCCTTACTAGAACCAGGAAGTGGAAATATGAGCATATTAGCCTGGTTCTGTCAAAACTGCACTGGCTCCCTATTAAACATTGTATACTTTGTATACATTTTAAATTACTTAAAGCTCCTCAGTACTTGAGCGAGATCTTATCACATTGTAGTCCTCTACGGCTGCTGCGTTTTCAAAACTCTGGCCATTTGATAACACCTAGAATATCAAAATCTACTGCGGGTGGCAGATCTTTTTCCTATTTAGCACCCAAACTCTAGAACAATTTACCTAATAATGTTTGGGAGGCGGGCACACTCTGTCAGTTTAAATCTAGATTAAAGACACATCTCTTTACTCTGGCTTACACTTAACACACTGATACACATTTATTAATCAAATCCGTTAAAGGATTGTTAGGCTGCATTAATTAGATCAGTCGGAACCGGCCCTTAACACACAACACACAAAATACTTTCATCAACATCGTAAAAAAGATACAGATGTTTGAGACTCAAGGAGAAAACAGCTCAGTGATTAACTGCTCATTCCTGTTCTCTGAATCAGCTGAAGCCTTACATTTCCTCTTAATTGGCAAAGATAAATTTGGTTAATAAAAAAAATAAAATAGGCCTACATTCAAAAAAAGATGTAATGGATTCCCCACATTCAGTTTTACCAATGAGCCTCAAATTTCCAAGATGAGCCTCATGACTCTTTCAAACTACAACTGTTCTCTTTTTAAGAATGCAAACCAGCACTTAATTTAATTCACTGTTCTGTAATAGGCTGCCTAGTCAAGTATTGGATTAGTGAACTACATGAACCTAAACAGCTGTTGGGCAGTAATTTCTTTCAACTTGACCTATTTTATTATAATCCGCTTTTACTGTGTATTGCAGGGAAAAGAGTGGAAGTCGGAAAATTCAATCAAAAGCTCACTTTAAGCTTATATTTTCTTCTGAATAGGCTGTAATTGGAATCAATGCAGCAGCTATTTGGCTAAGTGAAGCATCACCGGACAGCTCCCCTTAATCATCCGAACCAAAATAGTCATAGCAATTTGCAAAAGAAGGATGACCCAAAATAGAGTCAAAACAATCTCCCTGATCCCAGTGGTCTGTTTTTCTCCATCTGTAAACACAAATGCCTCAGCACAGCTGTACACTGCTGTTTGCTATAAATCATACACCAATCCCCTCGCGGTGATCCAGAGCTTTTGCTCGGGCCAAAAGGGGTCCTTCACAGGAAACACCCAAGCGAATCAGAGAAACACTCCTCCATAGTTCAACCAATTATTCTTCGCCTCAGGTGAGGTCCGCTGAATGTGAATCAACAACAATAATCAACCGAAAACTAGGCTCATGCAACAGAGATCTTAAATAACACTGGAGCTTAATGAAATTGTACCACTGTGCACAGATAGTTGCACCACTGTGCACAGTTTAGTAGTGTAAATAAATATTTTCATTTTTAAAGTAGAACGTGTAAGTATAAACGTGCTTACATTTACCTGAGAAGTTAAGTTGAATGGGTAGCATGATAAACGGAAGGATCTGAGACAATATAGATCATAATATTGAGTATACATATATAGATCATGCATATAGATCATGTTTTGATGAGTTTGAATCATGTTTTGATGAGTTTGAATCTGATTGGGACAAAGTAGGCTAGTTAGTGAAGGAGATGTCTTTACAGACGCAAAAACATCTCTATTAATGTCGTGGATGCATGTGTTTGTGCGTGATCTAAATATAAAGAGCAGGTGCGTAAACCTAAAAATTAAAAAAATAAACCATGCATTAAAAGAGTTAAATGCATCAGTCTTTACCAAATATGGTCATTTTAAAGTAATAAATCAATAATGATCTGATTTAGCCACAAGATGATAAGAGATGCCGGTGGAGATGTCTAAATGTGTACTGTATGCCTGCAGCACAATTTATTTTGTGGATTGTATTAGATGTTAAGTAAATGTATTTAATATTACATAATAAATTAACTCGGCAAGATGTGAATGTTTTCTACAAAGTAATAGCAATGAAATGGTCTGAGTAGAGCATTCTTTTATTTTACTGGAGTTATTTATTACTACATTAATAAACTGTGGCTGAATGGTTCTTTTTTACAGCCATTATATTCTTTTCATTCAACTGACTGGTGGAAAAACTGAATCTGTTCTGGAGGTTTTGCATTTGCTCGCAAAGTATCTAGTGACTTGCTTATACTGTATATATATGAAGATCCTTCTAGGTGATTTTCTTTTTTTGGGATGTGTACATGGGGCTAAGATGGACACCTCAAGGTCAGTATTGCATAAGCTTATATGCAATGTACATCTGTACAGTCCCAAAGGTGTGGGTGATGTATCACTCATTGGCATTGGATGGAATGTCGCAACATGTCACTAGAGGCTGTTTATTAGCAGAAGTAATGTCAGTCGCACAACTCACACACTATTCTCAACACCAAACTACTCCAAAATCAGACAGAAATTGTCCCATCACTTCCTCCAGTCATGCAATTATAAGCCACAGTGGAAATAAGACAATTGACCACCGTGAACAAAACAAAAATCTGTATCTCACATTACAGCTCAGAAAACTATAGCTTAGACCAGCATTTATTTCAGTTCATGGGTCAATGACACAACTAATATTTTGTCCTATGTGTATATATATATGACATTTTAGTTTATACAAAGTGACCTGAATACATCTCTTCTGATGAGCATGTTTTAATATATTTTTTGGGGATCATAAAATTGCCAACAAGGTTTTTAATTTTTTTTTTCTGGTATGACCCCCAATGCTGTATTTATATGATTTGAATAAGTAAAAAAGTTTCTATTTTAATACATTTTAAAATATATAATTATATATATATGCTAATATAATATGCTGATTTGGTGCTCTAGAAACATTTCTAGATGTCAGTGTTGACAAAATTTCTGTGAGTTCATATTTTATTTTAAAGAGCTATACGTCTTTATGACCACTTCTTATACGGTGCTGTACGTACGTTTTTGACTCTTATAAAGCCAAAAAATTAACTATTTAGGAAACATGTTATGTTTACATAGCTGTTTCTCTGAGAAATCACCCTGTAGATGGTAATTATACTTTGAAATGTGCTTTCCGGGGCGGAATGCCTTTGTTTTTGTAGTACCCATTTCAACAGCTAGCTGTCAGTCTTACACACTGCACCTTTAAGTATTACTCAACATTCATTACTTTGACCTTTTTACTGTATGAAAGACAAAGTTAGTTGTAAAGTGTCTTGTGGTGCGACTCAAAACGTAATATTTATGAACTTTATATTATCTTGTCGATATGCCATTACTTTTTACTCGACTACACCACAGTATGATTTTTAGACACTTGTCTTTTCACCAGCTGGCGAGGAACCCAGTACACCCACAGCCGATGCTTCAAAATCATGCTGGTCCGTTTTGTTGAGGACCTCCCGTGTTCATTTGAATGTGACTATGTGGTGTCGTGCCTCAACTTTGAGCAATCAGGGTGATCATTTGTATGCATAAGAGTGTACAGCCACTCTAGAACATGCCCATCACCACCTCCGCAAGAAGACGTGTGATGTCACTGGCTCAGGGTGACAGGCGGCTGCTTGTGTCATCCGTCAGAGCCTCTGACAGCCTCGTCACTGGCTTGTCATAGCTGTTGTTTGTCAGGTCAGTGGGGCCGCCAGCAAGTCCACAGCCTTCGGGACAGCATAATACACCAGGGAGTGCATCGCAAACTAGGGCCTTCCTGCCTTCGTTCGCTGTGGCCATCACATGAACGGCTCACACACACTGAGGTATAATGAGACAGGGGAGACTGGGGGCTGGAAAGGGAGTTGAGAATTGTTAATCTCACCCCGCAAGGACACGACTTGTTGTTTGACAGAGACAGATACGTGTCCATGGGCTAATGTGAGTGAATTACAAACCACATAACAGTTCAACACAAGACGCCGTGCGTATAAAGACACGTAGACTTGTAAACGATCCATTTTCAGCTGTAGCCACAACAAATTGAGTGGTTTTGTGGGAAAGTTTGTGGATCTCAAATGTGACCATGAGATATACACACAATATTGCTACCTATTCTCATGACATAAAAGTACCTTGGTGCACTTTTTAAGGAGACACAAAATATGTACCAAGTAGTACATATCACTGCAGTTTCCAAAAAAGGCAGTAAAACTCTAAAACCTTATATATATTTTTATGCAAATAGTTTCAATGAATAAAACAAAATTTTCACACAATTACTTGAAGAATATCATGTTATGACTTATTAATATTAACAATATTAATATGCTGGGATATTTGAAAAAAGCGAATCGCGAGTAGATGAGGGGGAAGACATTTGTGTTTATACCTGCTGTTTCAAATTTGACCACTTTCCTGATTTCTTTGATGGAAGGGTCTATGGGTGCGTGTACGAGTGGGCTTTTTTTGATCTTTTGATCAGCAGATTGCTTTCTGCTCTGACAGCCACAAAACTAAACACTGGGTTTGTTATAATCAGGAGAATATAGTGTGCTTTGTAATTTTTTTGGCGTTAAAGCAAACTTGCAGTTTCAGATGGCAAAGTTTAAATCCTGTCTGCCTAGCACACTTCAACAATACGCCCGGTAATGTTTAATAATTAGGTTAATTAGTGGAGAGGAGTAGGTCTTTAGTGGCAGCTTGAACACAATTGACCACATGTGCATCCACACCATGAACTGTGCGTTTTTGGTTGAAAGTGAATGTTTGCAAATGTTTTTTTTTCTTCTAAAAGTTCATTAAAGAAAGTTTGTTAATCAGACATGCAAAACAGGTAAAGTTTGCTGTAAAAGTAAATCTTGGCTTTTTTTTGTGTGTACTATAAAATCATTTTATTTTTTATTTAATAATATTTTTTTATTTAAAAACAAACTAACATATTTTAGTATTATCACACTTTATTATTTTGTGCATTATTTTATTTAAAAAATAAACAAAATGAAGTGCAATCATACTATCATTACTCTTATTGATTTTATTTTTTACTGTTATATTTAATGGTGTGTGGTCTATTAAAGTGAATAGACTTCTCTGTAAGCTGAAAACAGTCCACAGTGAAGTTCCAAAACTGTCCAGGCTTAACTTGAATTTCACATTTAACAAATTTATATAGTTTTGTTATACAGATATAGTAGCTATAGTAGTAGTACTGCATTTTGATCAAATACACGCAGCCTTGGTAAGCATAACAAAACTTTTAAAAGCATAAGAAAATCATACACTACCGAACCCAAATTTTTGTTCAAACATTATATTAGAAAATCTGTCAGGAACTGGCCTTTCAATACAAAATCTATTAACTTCCCTTTATGGTGACATCCATTTCAATATGGGTTATGTAAAAATAATAGATGTGTCGCATAACAAGAAGGTCACAGTAAAATGATGTCACCTCATTTCGTCTGCACTCCTTTTTTCCAACCAGTAGGAGTCTAATTTAGCTCTTTTGGGACTTTGGGCCAAAGCAGTGGGATGGGCTTCCAAAAAACCCGGTAGAAATTAGCAGGAAATACATGCAATCTCTCTCTCCCTCCAACGAACAAGAGCTAAACTCATTATCTGGATAGAAGGGCATGTGTTCCACTAATCTCTGACATCAAATCTCCGCTCATGTCCAACATGTCTGATCAGCTTGATTTGAGTAAGAGAGGTACATCGCCCAGCGAGATTATTCAGACAGATCTAGCGCAGAATGATTTAGTCGTGAAACTAAATCCCTGGTACATGACAGCCTATCTACTGCAAAATACCTTTTAACATGTCAGTTCAAGAGTTCTGTTTAACACCGTGATATACGAGTCAGGTCGCAAATTTTCCCATCTTAGATTGATCTTAACATCTTGTGGCACTGCACACTCATGTCAAACTTATCTTGAAACGAAACAATAGAAATTTAAAATCTGGTATTCTCAAACGTCTGCGAGGCTTGTGATGTGGTGAAAGGTACCATATTAAAGTACCTTTCTATGCATCTTAAGCCAACGCTGGGACCCCGATATGAAAGCGGTATCCCTCACCTTCTTGGCTCATAAGTGACAATAATGTGGGAGAGCCAGGCCTGATACATGACTAATATCTTCTCGAAGCCAAGGATGTCATGTTAATGGCTGAGGAGGGGGAGGCAGAGGAGGATCTGATGTGGCGCTGACACAGTCTCGAAGTGTCCTTTGAGTGGCAGCTAGGTAATGAAGTCTTTGTGATGAATCTGAAGGGAGATGGAGCAGTGATAAAGCACAGGCTTAATATAGCGCAGCCCTGCTTGAGCCCAGCCCTTACAAGTGTACCGTACCGCTACGAGTTAAGAGAAACAAGAATACTGCGCGCTTAACCAAATAAAAGGCTTTTAGGATTTTTCAAGTAAGTAGATCACGCTGACAGAAGGATTCATAAGATTATTATTATAAGGCAGTTTCGTCTTATGGATATTAAGAGAATCACTTACTTTGGAGGTAATATTAGGGCAAATGCATTAGTATTTAATTCGTTTTTTTATTCTGCAAAATAATTCATTTAACTTGTTTAAAAGACACTTTGATATAAGAATTACTCCCTAAAATGAGAAAGTTTTGTCTGACAAATTGAAGTTGTGTGTACTCACACATACAGTACGTATTTTGAAAGTATTTACATGTAAATGCAAATATTTATTTTCTTATTTTTTATATCATGTAAAAATACATTTATCTTATATAAAATATATAAACGCAACATATTCTTAAATATGCATGCATGCATTTGTATTTATATATACATAATAAATATAAATAGTATACACAAATATTTTATGAAAATAAAAACTTTTCTTGTGGATTAATTATTTGATAGCACTTATAGTCTGTGCGTGTGTTTATTTTAATTTATAATTGAATGCTTGAATCTGATTGGCTGACGAACGTTCTGAGGTGTGCAATTATTTTCAGGTAAACGCACGGCGAACGTAGTTCCAGGCAGCTCTCTTGACCGCATTACAGTTCCATATCACTTCGCATAGTTAGAAAATCTGTCAGGAACTGGCCTTTCAATACAAAATCTATTAACTTCCCTTTATGGTGACATCCATTTCAATATGGGTTATGTAAAAATACATAAGTCGCATAACAAGAAGGTCACAGTAATACTGTAATAATCACACGTCCTTGCACACGGACACCGCGGTTACACTCACACAAAAACGTGTTGTCAGCGCTGCCCTGACGATTTTATCAGTTAGCTTAGTGTAGCAACTTAAAGGCTACACATGACATTTCTCACTAGCGAGGTA
>JAUMHR010000049.1:17254405-17273690 GCA_032361145.1 Enteromius fasciolatus
AAACTGCAGTGGAAGCGCAAACCGAGCCGAACTGATCCGTGCCGAGCCGAGTCGTACCACGCAGTGGAAAAGCGCCATTAGTGCTGTCAAACGATTAATTGCAATTAACTGCATCCAAAATAAGTGAGTTGGTACTGTATTTATTAACTAGATACACACACATACTATGGCTGGGCGATTTAATTGTTGATTAATTAATGCGCATTTCGTCAGTAAAGCCGGTTCTTTGATTAGCGGTAAATCTCAATCAGCTGTTTTTAAAATGCACGGCCGTTTAAATCGCCCAGCCCTAACACATACTGTATATATTTTTAAAATATTTACATGTATATACATTGATATATTTATATCATTATATGTTATGTTACGTTATATATAAATATATTTAAGATATAAATATAACATTTTTCTTAAACATATACATGCATGTGTTTGAATATATACATACATAATAAATATACACAATACACACCCATATATTATGTAAGCAAAAAGTTTTATTTTGATTAATCATAATTAATCGTTTGACAGCACTTATATATTCATTCATATAGACATTTTTAGAATTACTTAAAAAAGTTAAGCTGCAAGTACAGCGATTTGTTTTATTACATTACCACGGTTATTGTCAAATCATAAGCTTTATTGTCTTCACTTCCACTGGTATTCACTGCAACTTCACTGCTTATTTGCATAAAGTTATACTATGTTCAAATCTGCCACATCGCCAATGGTTGCCGTCACTCATGTTTCCTCAAATGGCCAACTCATTAAAAATGATTGACTTCAAATCGCTTTATTAAATTGAACCACTGTGGCATGGCATTTATAGTTTAGGTGAACAGCTCAAAAGTTTCTATGAGCTAATATTACAGATGGGTCACTCAGGTGTCAAACAAGAGACAGAGTGTATAAAACATTCATGTTTATGCTGGTGGAACTACTAGTATTTGTAGAATTCTGGTGTTCTAAAATTTCAATGATTATGTAACTTTAGGGGAAGAATATAATTAAAATTACGCCATCCAAGATGTAGATGAGTTTGTTTCTTCATTGGAAGATTTGGAGAAATTTAGCATTATGTCACTTGTAAATGTCACAATAATTCACAAGTAATCCACACGACTCCAGTAGATCATGTTTTAGATAATTGATCTACTGGAGTTGTGTGGATTCTGTTGACGGTACCCATTCATTGAAGATGTTCAATTGGTGAAGCTAGATTTCTCTAAATCTCTTCTGATAAAGAAACAAACTCAAAGCAAATTTTCATCTGTGGTAAACTGTGCTTTTCAGCTTGGCATTTCAAAGATCCCTATCAAACCTAAAAATTGGTTCTGATTGGCTGTTGTTCTGTCACATTGTGACACCATTTTGCTTTCAGTGAAGACAGAAAAAAAATTACATGTCGCATTGCACCTGGTTAGGACACGCTGTAGATTTAAAAGACTAGAAAGGGGAGGTTATAGTGCACTACTCTGGGAAAATAAGTGATGTGACAAAAAGGACATAATGGACTTCTAAATAGGACTCATTCTCTCTCTTTGTGCCTTTTTTCTCCCGCTGTGTCTGTCCTCAGTCAGCCCACACTGCTCAGAGATAGTAGAGTAAGAGAACCATCTCTTAAAGCTGTAATGGATTAAATAACTGAAAGAGGAAGCGCCATCAGTCCTCTCAAGCAATCATGACCAATGTCGAATCCTGTGCGAGTCATTTGTTTCTCTTCCTCATCACTCTTTCCCTTCCCCTCTCATCTCAAGTGGAGGACCACTGGCTAATAACACAGCTGCGTGGCAGAAGTCATCAGCTGAGAGAGGTGAAAATTCAATTTGCGAATCTCCCGCAAACCAAGAAGCACAGAAACGTTCACAAGTGCTTATTTGTTAAATTTACGATTTGAATTAGCATTCAAGCAATGATCATCAAGAGGGGACAGTGAGTAATGGTACATAGAGAGCTGGCAGGAGCTGTAGTAGTGACATAGCGGCAGTTTTGGCTCACTGTGTCCCTGAAAACCACCGGAAGCTCACTGGCCTCTGTGCAGTGTAGTGCCAATGGCTGGCACTGAGATCAGGAGTTCAGCTCTGTTCCAAAAGCTAGTGGGCTGCCTATGTAGAAAGCAATATAAAGCATCATAGTAAGCATACTCTTAATGGGAAGCTTTGCATAAATACAGGTAGTCAAGATCATCATACTATCTATAAAGATTTAAATTGGGATCACTGGAAAAAGATGTCTGTCGTGGCATTTCTGCTAAATATATTACATTGAATATGCCATGAAACATGCCCAAAGCAAAGTGAATTGTCCTTTGAATGGCGCTAAAAGTGCACTCAGTTTTAGCCGCACAGATGAACGAATCTGCTAGTACTCCCAGGTGGAAAAGAAGTGCACTTCCTTAATGTATTTAAAGTGCTCTATTTTGTGCATTATTTTTGCACTTAATATACTAACATTTATTTAAGTATGATACACTTAAGATCATCGAAGCATACTCAACTGTGCGGTTTTAGTAGTAGGTGGTTAGGGTCTTTCACACACTAGCATGCTCATGTATGTGTACTACAAGTGGTCAATAAATATTTTTTTTACAAACAGAGATAGTATGTTAGTGTCTCAAAATGCACAGTTGAGTACACTTAGATTACTTCAAGCTTATCTTAAGAAGTACTAAACATAACTTTTAGAATATTTAGTACAGAATTAGTATGTATTCAGAATATAAAAAGTCTGGTGAGTTGGGTTGATGCTCTATTGCAGGTTCTCACAACTCTGTTCCTCGAGGCCCACTGTCCTGCAAATTTTAGCTCCAACCCTAATCAAACACACCTGAAGCAGTTGATTAAACTGTTAAGGATTACTAGTAAGCTGGAAGCATGTCAGTTTGATAAAGGTTGGAGCAAAACCTAGGACAGTAGGCCTCCAGGACCAGGGTTGAGAACCCCTGCTCTATTGCATTTTAAGAAAATATACAGCTTATTCTTACAAAATTGAGAAAATTAATGCATTTTACTTATAAAACCCAAGTCTTTCACTCTATAAATTGTGACTTGAGTCATCCATGCAGTCAACTTTCTGTGCGGCTTGTTAGGGTGCTCCTGTAGGCAGAAAATGCATACTATGGGTTTTTGAACACATTTGTCCAAGATAAGGGGCGTATTACACAACCACATAAGAACCTTTGACTTTTCCCACTAATGATTATCTTGTTGTAGAAAAATTATACAGCAAACTCTGACCTTAGATATTTGCTTCATGCATATGCAGTAGGAAAAGTCGGTCAGATCTCTGAACTTATATTTATGACAATGTTATGCACAATCAGATGGTCATTATTGCAAAATAAACCCAGACAGGGTCATCAAGGCCACGACTTGCAGCGAAGGGGTCCAGAATCACCCTGAAGGAGTTTATTTTGCAGTAATGAAAGGCTGATTGTACATTATTGCATGTATTAGACGCCTGCAAATAAACATAAACAGACATTAAATATTGAATTGAGCTGAAATTGCATTATGTGACAAGAAATGGACTGCAGGGTGATACAAGAAGCTAAGGTTTACAATACTTTCAAATTGTCCAATCAATTACGCTAAATATGAATTTACTTTTATCTCTAACCAATTAGATCCATAAATCTGACATTGCCTTTGGTTTTAGGGCTGAAATGATTCCTTGAGTAACTCGATTACCAAAAATTATTAAGGCAAAATCCTCTGCCTCGAAGCCTCTATTAATTAATTTGAAAGTTTATGTCACGTTTTCTCACAGTGATTTTTGCACTACTGTGACATTGCACTTATGCTTACGTCACCCACCAAGCGGACGGCAGTGTTTTGATTTGAGGGCGCAAGCGCGAACTAGTGTGGGCTGCGTAATGGTAGGGAGCAATAACAATGACGATGAGCAAAGAGACCAAATGAACAGGAGAAAACAACAAAAATGTCCCACTCAGAGACCGGAGGTGTGACGAATCACCTGAGTCGGTTGGATCCATTTGCAGGCTTTTAATAATCGTAGTCAAACAGGCGGAAGTCAAGATCACAGGCAAACAGAGTCAAAAAGGGTAATCCAATAATCACAACGACAGTCCAGGCAAAGGGTCGGGGCAGGCAGCGAGATTGTCCAATAAACAATCCAAACAAACACTGAGAAAACAACAAGTGGAAACGCTTGAGTTGACTGCTAGGCAAATCAAAACTTCGCGAGGAACAAACGTCTAGCTTCTGTTTATATAGGCCACAAAATGGCGGGTGATCGAGAGCGGAAGCAGCCAAGGTACGTGGGGGAAATGGGGTCGGGTAGGAACCTTAGAACTCAGGCGAAGGTTCCCGCTGCTGTCTTCCGGAGAGAGCCACGGAGGCGCGACTTGTGACAGGAGGAGGACTGTCACCCGAGACCAGGCAAATTCATTGTAGCGTTAAATCAATGAGATTGTTAATCGATATTGCGGCTGTTAAACAACGTATGTTAATTATGGAAGGGATAAACCACAACGCTCAGTGCAATACTGCACGTCGGATGTGGAGGGGCTGTTATCGCCACCGGAGAGAGCGACAAAGAAGCAGTTTTTCGTTTTAAATGTAAGCTGGCGGCGAGAGGCGGCACGTCATGGAGGGTTTATAAATGCACAGCCATGAACTTACCGTATGATGCTAATATTTTATCTAATGTTAATATTAAAAATTGTATAAATATCAATAAATAAAACGTTGTTTTTTCAAAAAAAGAAACCAATTAGTTGTTAATTTTAAGAGACCTGTCTTATTTTCTCTAGCATATTTAATATTGCTCTTTAAGCAAAACATTTTATCCAATTACTCGATTAATCTATGAAATTTTCTGTAGAATACTCAATTACTAAAATATTCGATAGCTGCAGCCCTATTTGGTTTTTGTACATATCAGGGCGACACTTTGCACTGCTGTACCAGGTGAGCTACACAGCACGCTTACTACAACATAAAAGCCATACATATTGTAAGAGTTTTGAGGTTTACTAACTAGACATCTCCTGGATGCACTGGTGACATGCATTAGCTTGACCCGTTAGCATACTGATACACACAATCACAAATACACGATACAGCTATGCAAAACACCTATGCAGCTTTAGATGTAAAGGAACAGAAGGGTATATCTGCATGTGGTAATTTTAAATTAGCTATCCAACAAGACAATGACCCACATGCACAAAGCAATAGAAGCCATTTATTGTAATTTACTGCACTGCTTAGCTGTGTTTCCTTGCTCATCCGTAAAAAAATTTAAAAAGTTAATGTTGCAATTATGCTCATGCCTTTTTGGGCACAGTTGCCATGAATCACATGCATGAATTCTGGTAACTTGCAAGCAGCGAAAACAAAAGTCACACAAACAATCGACTACCAAAAAATAAACAACCCCTCCTTTACAAATCCCAAAATGCACCTGATGAACCTCCCTGCTGGGCTAGAGTGCCAGTGTCTGCCAGCACCGGTTTGGGCAGCGGCGCGTACACAAAGACAAAAAGTCGAGCAGCAGACTCCACCCCTCTTTGTCAGCTGTCGACCCCATTAGCAGTTTGGGGTCTGCGTAAATTATGCAGGAGCTTAAATTCATTTTTAAATTTTAATTGTGGGCTGTCTGGAGACATGCATTAAGGGAATCCTCCTAAGTGATTCTCAGCATCCTAGGCTACATTTAACTGCTCATTATGGAGGTTTGGAAAGTGGATGTGAGAGAGAGGGAGAGATGGGCGGGAGGGGCCGCAGCTCTCTCCCTTGAGAGCCTTTGCGTGGAGCTCTCTGACAACCACCGGCCCCTCAGCGGATGGCGTATGGAGGCCCACTTTAGCCTCCATGTCAGCTCTGGGGGAAAAATTATCTTGGTGAACAGTAAGAGCCCCACGTTGCAAACATCAGCAATTAACCCACATTTAGCTACCATGAAATCATCCAGTGTCGAAGTGATGTTTGTCAGAACACTGTCGAAAAACATGAAAAAACTATGATCACTAGAGCTGGGTGATATTCAATATCTACCCAATATCGTGTATTATAAATGAATCGCCTGCGAAACTGAACTCGATATTGCGTAGCCTGCCAGTGATCTAAGGCTCTTTGTATTAACTGTGTTTAGGCCACTGTATTTTCTTCATTTTTAATAATATATTATAATACAAGGAAATATATGCAGTTTAGCGTAACTTAACTTAAATAAAATAACTAAAATTACAGTTATTTAGCTAACTTAAATAAAAATTTTGGTAAAAATGGAAATAAAATGAAAATGAATAAATGAATAAATAATTAAATGTTTAATATTATCTCAGTGATACTAAAACTAAAACAATACTGCTATAGTTTAACAATTTAATTAATTGCTTTTTTTTCTCCCCCTACAATGCCATCTTTTTATTTGCTTGGCTATGGTAATTACAATAGGGCCAGTGTGCTTAAGAGTCCTAATGCAAAGAACTGTAATAGGTTTTACTTTCTTTAAGCAAAATATAATTGAACATTGTGAAAATTAATTCCATACAGCAAAAATGGTTCTTGATAAGAAGTGCTGCAAATAAGAAGCAGTAGCTGAATGCATGTTATTACTCAGAAAAAACATTAATGAACATCAATTATAAACACTAAAAAGCTATTAAAGATATTCATCACAAAGGACACAATGTTCGCTATTATTTGTATTTATTTATTCAGAGGTCAGATATGACTGAGACAATGTTTCTGAAGTCTTTTTGAATCACACACATAATGCCATTATAGTAACACAAGGTTGCATTTTAACTCCAATATGGGAAGGATAATTATCAGTTGTTTCCCACGCCTGCCAAACAAATAGCTTTGCGCTTGCTTTGCCCTTTTCCACCAGTGTTGACCAGCGTCCCTTTTGTCAGCCATAACACTTTAATCAGCTTTGGCTGTATGTGTGTTTACATTCAACACACTGATTTCTGCCAAGACTGTCATTACGCATTATCTTATCATTTCATAAATATACATGTAAATGACCTCTAATCCACTGATGTATAAACAGAGCTCACAAATAACTGGGACTAAGACGTCCAAGGAATTATGCAAATTCAAGGGGCCGGACCAGGGGGCTTGTTTGCCCTCAAAGCAGCCCACATTAAACAGCTCATCTGGCAGAATTAGGCGTTCCAAGCCAAAGTAGGTTTAATCCTTCATTAGTTTAGCTATGCATGAATAGGTACGCAATCACGGGTGCCAGCAGCTCTGACTGTACCGCAGATACCGAGTGACACTGAAAACTTTATTGGTTGATTTACATTTTGACGATAACGTCTGTTATTACACAAGAAAATGTCCATATCATCAAATGTGGCTCACCACAACGGCAGAGCTAATTTCCACTACCCAAGGTCAAGATTAAATATTATTGGGCATAAAGATGAATGAGAGCTTGGCCATTCTTCTTATAATAAAGGGCCATGTCAGAGCAAATTCAACTCTTTCATTTGAAAGGAGACATTTCGAGATGAGCTAATCGTAAAAATAATGAGAAAAGTAAAAGTCTATAAAGGTCTAAGGGTCACTGGAGTCATTAGAAAGAGCTGGAGCTTTATACTGCAGGGTACTGAGTACACAAGCAGCTCTTTGCAAATATCCCACTAGTGCGCACATCTATTCTTCCCAAAATACGTTCTACAGCTAGACAACGCAAACATCAGAACTCCGCAATGATGACCTGGACATGTAGGCAAACATTTTCTTTTTTCTTTTTAAAGAAATTTATAGTTATATTCAGCAAGGATGCAGCAAAAATGACAGTAAATATGTGTATTAATGCTGTTATTTTCTTTTTTTTAACTCAGTAGTTTTACTGGATTTCTGAAGGTCAATGGGACACTGAAGAATTGTTATTGCTACCATAACAGGAATAAAACACACACACACACACACACACACACTTTTCAGTGAATTGTGGGGACTTCTGTTGGTTTTTATATTGGCCAAACGATATTTCCCATCTCCTAACCCTAAACCTACCCCTTAAAGAAAACCTGTTTGCATTGCTACACTTCCAGATAAACATCCTTTACTAATTTTAAAATTTTATTCCACTTATGGGAACTGCATGCCAGTCCCCACAATGTCAAAAACTTCAGGTTTTATTATCCTTAATATTCAATATTTTTTCAATATTTTATATAATTTTATTTGTAATTAGTGTGTATTCAAGTGTTAGAGGGATATTTAATCTAAAAAGGAACATTCATGTACAATTTTACTCACCTGTGAATAAATGTTTTACATTTAAAGATGAACTTGCATTTTTCATTCTTTCTTTCTTTTTTTCCTTCTACGCTTTTTTTTTCTTCATGGATTTTAAAGGATGAAGGAGCATTAGCATAGGACGCATTTCCCAAAAGCATCATTAGCTAACTATTGTTGAAAGTCCCACAACAGAACTTCAGCCGCTTTTGGGAAACACTGTACTGCCCGTGTTGACATGAAATTGCAGTAAAATACTGAAGAGTTTGATTGGACTGCCATTAGCATCACCATCAAAAGATATGGGTATTATATTCTCTATTTAAAAGGATATAAATTCTGCTTTTCCAACAATAATGATTACTTGCATTTTATTATTTCCATTAGCAAAATACTAGTCTTTTAGAAAATCCAAAAATACCCAGCTAAAGAGTCTATAATATAACATTCAAATATTATTCCTCCCCATTTGCAGCACTCTAAACAGTGAAAATGGAAAGAACCTCTATTATTGAGAAGGGGCAAAAAAGTACATTAACTCTCAACGATTATCAATTATACACATTAAAAAGCTATTAAAGCCATTCATCTATAAGGACAGACTATGTCGCTTGACAGACTAGACCTTTCCATACAAAAGTATGCTTTCTTCTTTTGTTTTTGTTAAAAAAAAAAGAACAACAAACTAGAGAGAGAACAAAACAGGCATTCTAATGGAGTAGAAAACACAATGTGGCAAACAGGCAGAAGAGAGGTCAGGCAGAGATGTCCAACTGAATATAAAATACATGTTATACAGAAAGCACAAAGAGCCCAAACAAGGAAACACAAGAGGATTCTGAAGGAAAAGAAAGAAAATCTCTATAATCACCAACTGAACAGATGCCTCTTGACGTCTTCTGTAATAAAGACAACAAAATGGTGGCTTCGCCCTGTACATTTACAGATATATTTGGTGTCACTGTAAAATAGGAACATTAAGGTAATATGCAGCATGCTGAGAATCGACTATTGAGGTCTTCCAGCAAAAGAACAGGAGCACAGCACAGCAGGCTGTTATGGCTGCGAATCAATTTCCTCTTTTCTGATTAACACAGGTGTTTGGAGCACATAACAGGTGGCAACGTTTATGAACATGAGAGACAATCAAGCCTGGGAGGATAAAACCAAATGGCTGTTCATGCTCCACAACATTGACTACATGAAGTGTGCATAGATCGCAAACACACTTGAGCCATCGCTGCTCTTTCAGGACCCAATTTGCACGTTCTTGTTGGGGAAAGTCGATAGAATAATCAAGCTCTGAGTAGAGGTTTTTACCTAGAAGGGATCAGTTGGGGAAGTTGTCTCATCAAGCGGCTACTACTATTTGCACCTCCTTGGCAATTTATATCTGTTGTTGGTGGTTATTTAGCGTAGGCTGCTGTTTGCTGAGAATTTAGCTGACTGGATCCAATGAATACAAATAGACAATGATACAACGAGTTCAGGTTCAATGAAAAAATGTGCCTGTGGTGACATTTCTGTAAAATTACATTATGTACCGCCATGTAAAATGTCCAGTGAGAGGTGCTAAAAAACACTCGGGACTCATACCCAGGAACACTCCACATCACAAGAGCCTCGCTATATCAGGTGAGGTACTGAGCAAGTTTACGGTTTCAAAAAATCCACACATATAAAGTTGGTGATGTGATGCCATTTTTAATGCATTATTTAAAAAAAATCCTGCACAATGGTAAAGTGTTTTTGAGGACATTGTATTTTGTAAAGAACTGTGCAAAAATAAATCTTTATAGTAACACTTTATTTTATGGCTAGACCTATCATTGCTTGCATGCATATCGCTAGAATATTAGCCGTTTTTAGTGCTAATTAAGCACATATTATTCTACACCCCGTATCCTAGCCAATACCTAACTTAATAACTACTGTACCTACCTAACTTTTAATAAGTAGCAAATTAAGTATTTATTGAGGGAAAAGTAGTTAATAGTGAATAAATGTTACCTATTCTAAAGTGTTGCCATCTTTATTAATAATTTGCCCTAACTGTAATTTTGTGAAAATGAAAAAGAGATGTTGTACTGCCAATAGTTAACCATATCCATTAATTGGATATGGTTGCTAGGTTGTGTCTAGCGGGGTTCTGGGTGGTTCCAGCCTATCTATAAATCTCTGTGACATTCTGGTCTGTAAATTTGGCTCAGGTACTTCCTGACTTTTTCTCGTTTTGTTGTCTGATTCTTACTTGGGGTTAAAAGAGTTTGATTTAACACACTAAAACATATCATTTGAGGGAAACGGAGAAGTAGAAAAACAGCAGTCGGACACTGATGTCACCATCTTGCATGGCTATTGTTTCTGGTCATGTAGTTGCTGCTGTGTTTATATTTAGCACCTGTTTGGTTGACATTCTTGAAACACAGAGGAAAGGGAATAACAGCAGGCGTTTGCGTACACTGACAGAGAGACTGACTGAAGAGATTAAGGGTTGACATGTGTGGGAGTGTGCGGGTGAGAGAAAGATCTTCTTCTGCAGGCTAGGCCCACTTCAGGTAGTGCTAATGAACTCTGCCAACTACACTCAGCAGCAGTAACTCAAGGGCTTTTAGTTTCCAAGGTGAAAGCGTAGGCATGCAAGTCTGCCATCACATGTTAAGACC
This sequence comes from Enteromius fasciolatus, assembly GCA_032361145.1. Classification (NCBI taxonomy): domain Eukaryota; kingdom Metazoa; phylum Chordata; class Actinopteri; order Cypriniformes; family Cyprinidae; genus Enteromius; species Enteromius fasciolatus. The sequence continues at coordinate 17,265,300 of JAUMHR010000049.1, forward strand.
TTCCAACTTTCTCGAGTGTTTCATTATGACATAGAGCCATGACAGAGTTTGTGACTCTACAAGGGACGGTTTTCAATACAGCTTCTGAGGGTTTTGCGATTACATATGTGAGACATATAAGCTGGAATTAAACTTAATTTCTTTTTAACTATCAGGCTTGTGCACCATTTGGAACTGAATTAAAAACACTACCATTTAAATTTAAATTCATTTTATATCAACACTAAAATATAAAAGGTAGCCATATGTTATATTCAGACTTTTATTTATTTTTCCCCCGACCTGATTTGCATACATACTGCTACTGTGTTTGGAATTTTACAACCTTAGGAATCTAGGAAAGGAATCTATATATACATATGATTTGCATATCCCAGCAGTTACATAGTACATAGTTTTTACATTGTGAGCAGGTGTATTGTGCATTACCATGCGTGATTTAATATGTAAAACAAGAAAATGTCACAGGAAGCCTTTTTTTCCCCCATTCTCCCCCTTTTCTTTTCATATCAAAGCACAGCCATGTTGGTCGTGTTGGAGCTCCATAAGGAATGGAGGATGCAGTTGGCTGGTCTGCATAGATACAGTAATGCACAACTCATTCATGCTCAAAACGATCTCTCTACAGACTAATCACATGCTACAGGTACATTTCCACATTTCAGAGCTCGTAGTATTGTGACAACATTGTGAGGAAACTCTGTCAGTATTATTATTGAAACATATTTCTTGTTGGTACCTGCGAAAAGTAGCGCCTACAGGCATGAGATGTTGTAAACCTTGAATATGTTGCTGGTTTTCACACTTGGTTTTATGACACTGTCATGTGTGTACCTCTGGGTGTAGTCTTACGAGAGAGAGAGAGAGAGAGAGAGTGTGTGTGTGTGTGTGTGAGGCTCGACGTGTCATTTGTTTGTGTGTATGTTGGCAGGAATTGCGTCTCGCTTCTCAACTTTTTCAGAGACAGCAATCCTGTTAAGAGTCCCAGCGGCCTGGCGCTGCCACAGAACTACAGTTTCAGAGTGCTGGCTTGCTGTGAAACACTGCCATGCAAAATCAATGACCACAATGGCAAGCCCGAGTTCTCTTCTACATAACTTAAGTTACAATGTGTGCAACCTAAAATAAACTGGCCCAAATCTAATTTTTAAAAAGTAAAACACAAATAAGAATATCAGCACCTGCAGCATTATGGGTCACAAGAGATATTTTAGTCATAAGATGGCTTAAGATTTTGATGGCTATTCTTTCTTTGTATGCTGATTGGATTCATACATTTGTGACAAACTATGCATTTACAAAGGTTTAATTGTCAGCTCATGACAATAGGAGCAGCTGCGATGACAGAAGCATTTGTGATCAGCAGATAAAAGGACACTCTGGTAGCCAGGCTTCAACGTTTGATTGACTCAAGCTTATGTGAAATATGTTTTGCCACTAAAGCTAGTCACATCAAGGTGACCATTTTAAAGTATGTTTATAAAATTCTGGATGAATGTGCTAAGAATACAGCTGTTGTAAGAAAGAAAACTTGAGCACAAAACTGCATGCCAAAAACTGTTCCATGATGTTTCTTGTTTTATTTGGTTTTAAGCTGCTGTTGATAATTTTGAGAAATCTTAACACGTGACATACAGTAAGGCATTCATATTCCCCGTTACAATAAGGTTACCTTAAAGGAATATTTCAACAAAATATTCTGAAATTGTACTCAACATCAGATATAGAATGAGTTTGTTATTTACAGATTTGTGTAGTATTACATCAGTTGCTCACCAATGGATCGTCTGCAGTGAATGGGTGCCATCAGAATCCAAATAGCTGATAATAACTCACAAATAATCCACATGACTCCAGTCCATCGGCTTACACAAAAATATTTTTTTTCTTATCTTCAAACTGTTGCTTTCAGCTAGAATAACAGTCCAAATTCCACAATAAAGTCTCACTTCAAAATTCAACATCACTGGTTAAAGCAATATTACTTGTGTTTAAGCCTAAAACAATGATTTGGTTTGTTTTTAGCTTCACAAAATATTATTTGATGCACTGGATTTGGACGTGGATTACTTGTGAATGATTGTAATGTTTTTATCAGCTGTTTGTTCATTCTGACGGCACCCATTCGCTGCAGAGGATCCACTGCTGAGAAAGTGATGTAATGCTACAGTACATGTCTGTTCTGCAAACCAACAAGCTCATCTTTATCTTGAATAGGCTGAGGGCAAATGCTCATATTCCTTTAATTCAATAGCTAACATGAACTGTGAACAATACTTTTAAATCAGGCATTAATTGGCAATTCTGATTTTTAAACACACTAACTATCAACACATATATATTAACATTAATGTATTATGACCAAACAATTCATTTGTTGAAAAAAAGTTAATTGTAAGCTTATCTTAATGTGCCACACTTATATTTTTAGCATATTTACTACACTGGTAAGATAGAAATATACCTGGACCCGTGCTGAACTACTAAAGGATATTTAGCAAAAACATTTAGCAATGCAAAGTAGTAGACCTACATACAGTACAATAACCAAGTCAATGTTTACAAAGCAACCAAGCATGCAGTTGTTGGACACATTCTCTAAGGATTTCCCTTAAAGAATGATCTACAATTAAGTGCATCAGCACACTCTCCTTATGGCTAATTAGAAACACATGGCTCCTCTTCGTACAAACTACAGATAAAAACACTAGTCATTTCCTTCTGATAAAAGTAAACATGAATAATCAAATAAACAAAACTAAAAGCTAATGTAAAGGGAAAAGTAATGTACCAAAATAAACACAGCATAAACCAAGCTCATTTTATGGAACAAGACATCACAAATGCGCATCCTTTGTGGCGAGCTGATATGTTGTGCTACCTTAATTGATACAGAGCAATGCAGATGGCATGCTTTTACTTTATTCATATGCAGAGAGGATCCTTTCTTATCGCAACCTTCAACTGCACCGACAGAGTTCTAATTCTTAGCTGAGCATAAATTCAGTTGCATGGCAACCTGCAATCACGTCTGCCAACCGAAAAAAAACAGCAAATGTATCTTGCGTTTTAGTTTTCTATTAAAATAAACTAGGAGAAAGCAAGCAAAAAGTGACCTGACCTCAGCTCACCGGTCCTGATCCGATCCCGAAACTCTTTCTTGTGCAATTAAGGCAATTTCATGCTAGACGTCAATGCAAAGCCAAAACAAAGAGATTAGGATGCATATAAACATGGCTGAAGGCCAACAGAGGCTTATGCTGTATGGTGGCAGAGGTCAGTAATGGATGTCCTGGTGCAAGAGCCTCTTTACGATGCTGGCCACCTGCCTGGTGAGGTTAAAACTGTTGATGTCCAGATGATTGTGCTGCCAACCACTTTTCATAATGATGAAAACTACATCAGACAAGTGGTATATGTATGAAAGTAAAACGGTACTACTATGTGATGTTGGACATGGTACTATTGTAACACAAAATTGTCTATATTAGGCATATGGAGTAATATAATATAATGGGCAACCAGGGCTACTCAGTTTTGAATCTAAAGGGCAATTACACAAATTATGCAAATAGGTGTTTTTCACGAATGTCAAGTTGGGGCTCATAATGTTAAATGTTATATATTTATATAATTTATTAATTAAAAAAAGTCATTATCAAATAAAATATTTACTGGCTAATGACTTCATCATTTATTTAAAGAAATAGCTCACTCCAAAATTAAAATCAGCTGAAAATATATGTACCCTCGGGCAATCGAAAATGTAGATGGGTTTATTTCTTTGTTGGAACAAATTTGGAAAAATGTATCCATTAAACTTCAAATGATGACCTATTTAATGATGAATTTGTTTCTCATGAATACAGATTTTTACTTCACAAGACATTAAATGTTGGACTGGAGTCTTGTGTATAACAGTGATGTTTTTCATCAGCTGATTGAACGCTTGTTTTGACGGCACCCATTCACTGCAGAGGATCCATTGATGAGCATGTGATGTAGTGCTAGATCTAGAAATAAAAAAAATCTGTTCAGATGAAGAAATAAACACATCTTGGAGAGTAAGTAAATTTAAAATTGAAAGTTTTGGGTGATAATTTACCATATAATAATTTATTTTAATTAATACAGTGCATGATTTTTATAGCTGTTTCTTTCTTTCTTTCTTTCTTTTAATATGTTGCATTCCACTGTGATAGCATGCCCCTACTGTATAGAAAAAAAGAAAGAAACAAAGAAAGAAAAAAAAAATTAAATCTATGTGCTTTACAAAAGCGTACCCTTTTTTTTACCCAGCACTTATGGTATTATCTTCTGCTACACTATGTTAGCACAGTAAATGTATGTCGAAAGGTCCTTGTCTGGGTCTTTTTTTCACTTTGCTTTTCAAACATTGGATTTTTCTAGGCTTTAAGAATTGATGGTTTAGTCCTAAACACTCACAAAATCCATTACCAAAATCTTCTTTAGCTTAAAGCTGTTTAAGCAAACATATATGGCCCAGCAGCATATCAAACATATGATTCACTACTCACCTCTAATCATTTTTCCCCCTCCTGTGGTTTTATAAACGCCCTATTTTTTAATACTTCATGCTCAGCATATGGTACTCATTTCACGATTATTCTACTGTATCCTCATTCAACTCAACTCTAATTCCTAGAACGTTTATTCTCTGAGCAGTATCCTATTTTTTGGAATCCACTGACAAGACGATTATTATTAGTGAGTATTATGCTGAAACCTGGATAAAAAGAACAGACTGAACAAATAAGCTTAAATAAATTGTTGAAAAGACATGCAGAACTTTCTGTGTTTTCCAATTCATTTAAATGTATAGGCAGGTTTGATAATGAATATTGGTATTCATTCAATGATGCACTTTTGTGAGGAAAGGTTCTCAAGGACAGTATCCTCTTTTAGGTTTGGCTTTCTAACAATTTTAGTTTGGCCAGAACTTATGTGAATGCAAAACACACACATTATATTTTCAGTACATCAATATACAAGTTGATAACAAAATACAATCAACATTTTCTTTACAAATGCATTACACAATTTCAAGTTGATATAGAATATCAAATAAAATGATAAAAATGCAGAAATGAAAAACCTAATCATCTTTACTACACATCATGGTCCTCTTGAACTCCATTACAAAAAGCTTCAAGCAGAGCGGTACTTTTTTTCATTCTAGTGTTGCTGTCTAGACATGAAGAGGCTTACAGATTTACAGAACATAAGTTTCATATTATGTAGACAGTAACAGATGCCACAACTTCTTAATGATATTTAGCCTGCAGGCCGCATTCAATATGATCGCAAGATTTTGTATTTGGGCCATTTAAACTTAATATAGCATGGCAAGCCTTATGTTAGAACGCTCCATCACTATAGTTTATGCCTCTCAGACTCAAATTAGATACATTCTTCATTAAAACATCCATATTTGTGTTGTTAGAGTGACACAAAGTGTCAAACATTCAGTAAGAAAGTATTTAATTGCCAGGTATGCGAATGCCTTGATGACGACACTTTGCTGGTTTGGCCTCTCATCAATTTTTAATTAACTTTTTAATTTAATATCTTTCTAATTTAATAATGTTTCTAATTTTATATTTTAAAAATGTATTCCTGTGATTTATGTTCAGTCTTTTTTGTCAAATTATCCGTCTTGTAGTTACTAAAATTTGTATTTTTATGAAATTCATGACACCTTTCTCCCATGATTCTTTGATGAATAGAAAGTGGCAAAAATAACAGTACTTATTTGAAAAACTAATATTTTGTACCATTAAAAATGTTTTTACTGTCTCTTGGGATTAATTCAATAAATACTTGCTGAATAAATACATTTATCTCTGTCAAAAAATATATATATTTCTGACCTCAAACATTTAAAAAGTAGTACAATTTTTTATTTCTTTTATAAAGTATGTCCTTATTAGTAACAAGTTTGTTTTGTGCCCCGTTTATGGAAAGTGTCAGTCGGAATATATATATATATATATATATATATTTACACAGAGAGGTCAATAATTATTTGATCACCCTTGCATACTGCTTAAGTAGGTACTACATTTAAAACCAAACGTACTACCCGACTGTTAAAAAGTATATTCTATATAGTATGAATGGGGGTAGTATGAATGGAATTCGGACGTACTACATCCGCCATATTGATGTTGTCACGTGTCACGCGTCGTCACCACAGCGCGACAATTTAAACTTTCAATAAGTCATCCGTTTTTTTGTGTTAAACGAGTGTAATTTAATCACAATAAACAACGTTTTTTTCCTGAGGTACTTACACTTGAAATGAGCTGCGTCTCAACTTTTCTCCATTTTTCGAATATGACGCCTCCTCTCCCGGAGCCTCATGGGATAGGAAAGTGTCCATGATATGTCTACTATAGAATTCGGCCAGAAGCAGTAGGTCATCCGGGTACTTCTCGCCTACTGAATTTTGAATACTGAATTCGGACATACAACTCGCCTCGTTTTGCAAGTTCTCTTTCTTTGGCCGATTGTGGGAGGCACGGGTGTATTTAAGACAGCTAACGACCTCAAACAGGTGCTACTAATTTAGAATCATGAGCAGAGTGTAGCTGGATTATTTAAAAGCAAAATAACAGGGTCTTTGAGGGTCAGAAATCTGGCTGATAAGCAAGTGATCAAATACTTATTTGACAGTAATTCCCAAATAAGTTGTTAAAATTTCCTACAATGGCATTTCCAGATTTTTCTTTTTAGATTCTGTCTCTCACAGTGGAAATGCACCTATGCTGAAAATTGGAGATCCCTCCATGATTTCTAAGTAAGAGATCTTGCAAAATCTCAGGGTGATCAAATACTTATTGTCCTCACTGTATATATATATATATAGATAAATATGGTAAAATATGGTATTAGTATAACATGATAATACATATCAAGTATAAATGTGTGCTGATTTTGTGAATGTGAGCACCATTTTCTACCCAGATTGCAATTACATTTAATATGACTGTTTTCCAGACAGTCTATGTTAGTTGCTAAAAAACCTACATTTAATATTTCATGCTATAAGACACAAGAAGATTTAATTATTTTCAATATAGACTTTATCTGTTCATAATTACACCCTCATTATTTTCACATTAAAACCTATCAGTTGATTTTAGAGTACATGACCACCTCAAGCTGCCAGCTGTCAGAGTATCTCTTTTTATATACGATCCTCAACTTTCCCTCAGAATTAAACAGAATTAAAGCCACAGTGCTCTAATACATTTGTGTCATTGGTAGTGAAGTGCTGCACCTCACAACACATTTCGCAGATGTTCCCTGTTAAGAACCATCCTGACGGATGACAGCTTGCTGTACTTTAAACAAGCGCTCTAGACAAAGCTTCTCATAAGAGGCTCAATTCAGAGAAACTCTGACATTTTCACACAAACCTTCAACTTTCACATTCAGCTATTAGATCTGACAGCATGCTCCAAATTCTTGCTGCTGTACTGACTTGTGTGTGTGTGTGCCGAATCCTAACATAAAATGTATTTTTGTCCTTATTTTAAGTCATGTGACACTTGTGCACACTCGAAAAGACAAAGAAGCCTACAAACGCATGGTAAACGGACAGCTTTTAAACACAATGATGATCCTGTGTTTTTCTGTAGCGTATCTACGTCACTTTGCTTTATACACAGAAGTTCTCCATTCAACAATGAAGCATGACGTTGTAAAGAGCTCTGCAATGCCTGAAATAGACAAAGCACTCCAGAGTAAAATAAATGCCGGGAAGCAGAAGAAAAGCCGTATTCATCATGTCTTCCTTTTTAATTTTTTTTCGTCGGTTCACATTTGCTTTGCTGTAGGCTGTAATTAACAATTATTTCTAGGAACATGCTCCAGCAATAAAGTGAGAAACTGAACAAGTGGTACATATATTGTGTAATGGTTCACAATGAAAAAAAACTAAAACCATTTACATTCATGAAGACCATAGTCTTCCATTAACCATTTTAATTTCTCTCTCTCTACCTATTCAATTAAAAGAACAGTATGACTTTGTTCCATGTATAGTTTCGTCGGGTGCTTCTACTAAATACTGAGCAAAGGATCTGAATACTTAGGACCATGTGATATTTCAGTTTTTCTTTTTTAATAAATCTGCCAAAATGTCAACAATTCTGCTTTTCTGTCAATATAGGATGTTGTGTGTACATTAATGAGGAAAGGAACATTAACTTAAATGATTTTAGGAAATGGCTGCAATATAACAAAGAGTGAAAAATGTAAGGGGGTCTGAATACTTTCCGTACCAACGGTATATATATATATATATATATATATATATATACACTATATTACCAAAAGTATTCGCTCACCTGCCTTTACTCATTC
>JAUMHR010000049.1:17275099-17285250 GCA_032361145.1 Enteromius fasciolatus
GATTCTGATCATTTGAATGGGTGAGCGAAAACTTTTGGTAATATAGTGTATATATGTGTGTGTGTGTGTGTGTGTGTAAATACATGTTAACATTTTCAAAATACTGTATGTTTGTGTGTATAAACATAATAAATATACACAGTACACACACATATTACATAAACAAAATGTGTTTATCTTGTAAGTGATTAATCACGATTAATAGTTTGATAGAACTAAATAACAGAATGTTTCAGCAAAGTCCCAAAAACCAAGATAATGCCTAAAATCTGCAGTGATTACCCAAACATTTGCTGGGCTGGACAACAGAGGAATGCAGCAACATGCTGGAGTCCGTGTTTGTGCTGAGAACCGTAGGGTGAAGGTGAGAGGCCAGAAACCCTCCCTGCATTGTACCTTTCTGCCTGAGTGCTACTGATCAATATAGAGGATGTTGACTAGAGGAAAAGGTGCTTGTGTGTGAATCTGTATGTTTACAAACACCTCCCCAAGCAATGTGTTTTACATTTGTTACACTTAGGGGAAGAACAACAGAACACTTTTATTCCACATGTGCAGACTGAGACAGCAGAGGGAGGCGGGACTGTATCTGGCGGCTGTTAATTGTGTGTGTTTGCGTGCAGATATGTTGCAGGATAAACATGGTATGAGGCTTTGACTCAAAGGTCAACATTCCCAGCACTCCCAGCTTCAAGCTGTGGGGGCTTTGTATGAGCACTGCCACATCTGTCACAAGTAATATCCTACATGGTATTACACACACCAAAATATAAAAAAAACAAAGACAGCTGCAAAATGGCAACATTAACAAACCATACACTGTTCAATTTAAGACAGTGAACAGCAGCGTGGGTACATTAACATTGTTAATGTTGGCTCATTGTACTGTAAAAATGGCCATCGACTCACATCAAAGAGCAATGTCATTAGCGCCACATCTGTGACTAATATGCAGTAAATGAGTGCTGTACTCTATAGCTTTGATATATCATTTTCTGATTTGACGCCCATGTTCATAAAGCCTTTGACCAAAATTACTAACTGTGATCATTTAGGAAGCAGCAGAGAAAAAGGCTCTCTCAAAACCTGTTACTTCAAAAAAAACCAACTAAATAGCACCTAGCAATGCCGGTTTCACACGGCATGCGTCAACAGGGCGTATGCAGAGCAGGAGCATCACGCGTCGATTGTGCTTTCACTCCGGCAGCGTTTGTCACGCGTAGCTGAACTTGTACTGCAGTAGTATAAAGAGAAGCATCTTATTTATGTTGTATTTTCCAGCATTCTTCTCCAAACACTGTGTGTTTTAATTTATGTTATTGCCAGCATACTTTGTTATGCGACTGTCTATATTATAGTTTCCACAATAAACTTGACCAAAGCTTTCAATATGTGTATATGAAAAAATAGCAAAGCCTGTCAGCAAAAAGGATGTGTGAACCTTCTCACATTTTGTATAAGAAATATGATATTTTGCCATGCAAAGGAAAGCTTGCATACAGGTGCTAGATTGAATAGGTTACGCTTTGAGATCCAAGACAAAATTAGGAAAGAATTCCAACGATAAAGTGTATTTGGATTGAATAACTGAATTGAAAAACAAATCTTAAAGCTAACAAATGCCTCTAGTTTTACTCATTTAACAGACCTTTGAAGTTTGGGCAAAAACTTGTGTAAATTGTGTGTTTTTGTGCATTTTATTTGTGCATATGGTGAGCGTGAAACACGAAATTCATCAATTACATGATTTTATGGTAAAATCTGTTACTTTAATGTTAATCGGGTCAGTTTAGATCAAGAACAACGCACTGTCACTTTAATTCAGCGTAAGCGGCGCAAAAAAATAGACTTTTATATAGATTTTTATTTTAAATAAATGCTGTTCTTTTGAACTTTTTATTCTTTAAACAATCTGTGGAAAAAACAAACACCAACTACTAAAAAAAAAGGACTGTACTGTAGTTTATTTATATAAATAAATGTATACATGTATAAATATTTAACAACACAACTGTTTAAACATTGATAATATTAAAAGTAAAAGGAAATCTGCATATAAGAAGCAAAATGCAGCTTTACTATCACAGGAATAAACTGCTCTGTAAAATAAGAAATATAAATAAAACAGAACATAGTTGTTAGTTAGTTAATGGTTATTGGATTTAACAATATATGTATATGTATTATATATTTTAATTAAATAAATGCACCCCCAGTGAACAGAGACTTAAGTTAGTCAAATTAAATTTAGATTTCTGACTTGTACAAAGGCTGTTAGTTTGACTGAAGTTTGACTGTATTTGAAATTGAAGAAAAACATGTTAAACCTGTCAGTTTACTAAGCATGTCTGTTTTTCGTCTTCACATAACGACAATTTTTTATAAATCAATCAGACGTGTCATTTGAAGTGCAGCCTCACACCACTACAGCAGATATAGTACATTACTTTAAATGAACCTCTCCATGCAAAACCTGATTATTCTCTCTGTCTCTCAAGCAGGCCTTACAGGCAGAAGCAGCACACACAGGTGGAGTGACTGGATGAACTCACCACCCATGTCTATTAGGTTAGATGTGGAGAGACTTAGTGCATTTGCGACAAAATGGCACATTTACAGTACCTGCCAGGCGAGAGGTATCTGTTTTGTTAAAACTAAATCACACTGGTGAAAAACAGGCTCGATGTTTGGTTTAAGTAAGAGTGAAATAATCAGGAGAGACACCAAATGCTACAGTAAGAAAACAGTCATTAGAAAGCTTTTTTTCCACCACACATGAACTGAATTTGAAAGCCATTTTTCTGACTTGAAAAAGGGATCTATGACAAAAATCTAGGAGATTTAAAAAATAATAAAAATAAAAGATTTAAAAAATCAGTGATGTTATTTTTAACAAAATAAAACTATTCATTAATTGAAATATGAATATTATACGATATGTTACGTATAATATATTATAACATATTTCTGAAATAAAACGTAATAAGCTAAATTGAAAAATAATAAAAAATTATAACAAAATAAGACAAAAACACATAAAATGGTAAACTAACTAAAAATAAAATGTAAAAAGCTATAAATAAATACATCAATAATAAACGTAAATAGCCAATATATCCCAAAACAAAGTTTCTGGGGAAACGATAATTAATTAATTAATTACTATTAATGATGAATGAATTCACTTGCTTGAGGATATTAATATACAGTATATAATATTAATACTAGTTACAGTTTACCACATATCACATGTTCCTAAAGGTTTACCCGCTATATCAATTTCTTTCTTGAATAATTTTTTTGAATCACACTGTCAAATATTTATTCGAACTGTGTGTGTACAGTATACTGTATTTATATCAAAGCGGTGGTCTTTTTTTTTGTGCATTCACTTACTAAGACACAGACACAGCTTATACAGTACCTTTCAAGCTTCTACCTGAAAAATATAGCAGATTGTCAAGCAGTAGGGTTTATTTCAGCTTTATGTTTAACACTAACATGCAGTATGCAGATACAGCAGTCATAATTGCTCAGCTTTGCTGAGGTAATCCACATATTTTTGTCATTTATTTGTTTATTTCATTTCTCTCACTAATCTTGGTTGCAATATAAGACTAGCATGACCTTTTCTTCACAGCTTAAATGCTATTACCTTAATGCCCTCACTTAATGCCTCGTTTAATTAGTTTGTTGATCGCCATGCTTTAGTAAAATATCTCTCCCATGAAATCTTTCTCTCACACTTTAAGAACAAAGTTGTGGGGCTTATACTTCTCACTGCAGGGGGATGGATAAAAGGAATCAGAACACGAAGCACAGACTCTTTAATCACAGAGCTTCAGTCTGTGCTCCTTTAAAGGGATAGTTCAAGAAAAACTGCTCACCCTCATGTCACTTCTGTGAAGTACAAACTGAAATTTGTGTCATTATTCACTGATGATCCCAGCTCTCAAATGTCGTTTTATGCTACAATATTTTCATACGAGTGTTCCTCTTAGCTGCAATAAATGAAGCTCACCTCCTTGTTTTGTGGGGTGTGCATTTTGTTTCTGGCTGCATGCAAACAAATGGTGAGTATGATGAATGTAGCAGGAAAACTAGGGTAGAAGACGAAATCTTCAGTGAACAACAAAAATTGTATGACTTTAGGACACTAAAATCATATTGATTTGTGCTCTGGTAATTTTTGTTAGCTTGACAGACACTTTTCTGACTGATAAGAAGTTAATGACAAATAAGAGAGTCAATGTTAAAGTAAACAACAACAAAAAAACATATCTGGTGAAATACTCACTTTCTAGTAAAAGTAAAATAACTAAATTTGGCGAAACTATCAAGCCAACAGACATGATCATATTTTCTCAATGATTTAATAATTAATAACATACTTTCCCTACACAAACATCATTAATTAATAATAATAATAATAATAATAAAATATGCTCATAATATAATTAGTTTATTCAGGTAATTGAACAGTGCATATTGTTTAACTGAACTAAAATTATTTATTTTTAAAATAATATTACCTCAGCCAGCCTTACACCATAGTACTAAAATGATTCAAACTACAAATGAAATAATATACATACAAGTGGTAAAATAAAAATAACAAAAGCATATAACACAAGTATTAATAAAATAAAAGATTAACTACAAACGAAAAGCAATATTCTCAAAAAAATATAAAAATAAAGTGCAAAACATCAAAATCAATACAATGGCAGTATTTCAACATTACTAAAGTAACACCGATATACTTTTTTGGAAGAACATGAGCCTAAGTAAATGACAAAATGCTAATTTAATTAATTAATTTATTTATTTTTTTAACACCACCCCTCTGCATGACCAAAAATCAAAACGGCTGCTAAAACAAACTTGGTGTGTTCAAACACTTGCCCTTTTAAGATGGAAGTATAGCACAATGTGACCCTGAGCACCTTTACTTCCATAGGGCACTGGACAGCTAATTACTGTCCATCTTAATGCTGGTGCAGAAATGAATTATGTATTAGCGTAGGCAAAGCTTTTTCAGTGATACTTATCCATTATTAATGCTGAAGCCATTACACTTTTTGTCCACTGCTCGCATTTGGTTGCAACAGCACAGGCAATATTTTAATCTGCCACGTCTGCTCTTTGACAGAGAGTGATGTAGAAGGACAGGGATGTAAGGGCGAGCTATGCATCTAATCCAATGATGGAAATACACGCCATTCATTATTATAGTGGAGCCTGTAATAGATCAAAGCACCAGAAACCTGCCGCCACCAAACACCAGCGCACGTCTGGCATCTAAAAACCAGCCCAAGTGAAACAACAGCCGCCTTTTTCTTCATCAAATCCCTCGATTCATTTTTCTCAAAGCTGCTCCAGAACAATGTTGAACCTGCTCTGCATAATCTCCGCTAAACTTTTACCATTGCCATTTCCTCTGCAGCCCAACGTGTACAACGTGGTTATGCAGAGGGAAGCGTGATCGGCTACATTTGTTAAAAAATTAAACATGTGAAATACTTAAAGAATGTATGTGTTACATTACATTTACATTAAACAAAACATTTTTTTTTTTCTAAATAAATCAAATAGAACTTATTTAATCGCATCCAATCGCATCGTTTACTGTTTATATGTGTAATGTATACATAAATACAAACACATGCTTGTATATATTTAAGAAAAAATATTTTAATGTTTTTATATTAAATATATTATATTGTATTATGGTATATTATTATTATATTATATGGTATTATATTAACAAATATGCAAATGTAAAAAAATAAATATATATATATATATGTATATATATAATATTTGTATACATTAAGAAAAAAAATTATATGAAATTTATATAGAATTATATATATTTATACACTACCGTTCAAAAATTTGGGGTCAGTAAGATATTTAATGGTTTTTAAAGATGTTTATCATGCTCATCAAAGCTGCATTTATTAGATTAAAAATCCAGAAAAAAACTGTAATATGAAATATTTCAATTCAAAATAACTGTTTTCAATATTTTAAATATCTTACTGAACCCACATTTTTTAACTGTAGTGTGTGTATATATATATATATATATATATATATATATAATGTATTTATTTAATTACAGTTATTCAGGTTTTTTTTACATGTCATCAAATGATGAATGATGACATTTTTAATATATACATGACAAAAACATTTTAGTGGGTGTTTCTGTAAATCATGGTAAAAATGTCTGCAAGTAAAAGTGAAACAACAGCTGCCTGTTTCTTTGTCAAAGCCTTTACTTCATTTTTCTCAAAGCTGCTCCAGCACACTGTTGAACCTGCTCTGCATAATCTCTGCTAAGCTTTCACCTTTGCCATTTCCTCCTCGGCCCGAGTACAACATGCGGTCATACATTGGGCAGCGTGATTGGCTACGTTTGTTGGCGTCTCTCAGAATAATCTTCCTCTAATACACTCCACATTCATGTCCTTTGTTTCTGAATCGCGCGGTTTCTCATTTTGCCTCCATACTATCCCTGTAACGTGTCAACATCGTGTACAACATACAATTTTCAATTTGCGCTATGAGATAAAAATGTAGGCCACAACTTGAAAGCTGTATCATCTCAATGCCTGGCAGCCCGTTAGTGGATCATGCTCACCTCCTGTTTGTACTGATTTGAAAAGAATAAATAGCAAGGGGAAAGAACATCAGAATGCAGTAACAGCAGCACTGGACACAGGTGAGTCACCAGCTTTCATGTATACGTCTTTCATGATGAGATTGTAAGGTACGTCTAAACCCAGTCTTTAGCTCTTTCAGCTCAGACAGATTCAATGCAGCTCGTTCACCACCAGTGCATTCAGAATTACACATTAAGAGACTTTTATTCCTGTGGCTCCAGGAGAGAGACTGCAGGCGCTGCTTGTAGCTCGCCTGACGGTGGCTGAGGGTTAGTATGCTTGTAATGATCTAAGTGTTAATATGTGAAATTTAATTACACCGTCACTGGGACATTCATCCCAAAGTGCACAGCGCTCGGCATAAAAAAAAAAATACAAAAAGACGAGTTGCTTACAAGGCCATCCACAGTCGGTGTGGCAGACTGTCATATTAGCGGTAGTGCATTGAATTAGAATTTCAAAACAGCACAAAAATGCCTTATGCAGCTAATTGCGTGTTGCAAGTTGTTAGCAAATAAACAAACAAGAAAACAGAAATCATGCCCTCATTAAAAAGAAAATAATTGGTATGGTGTCATACTATTTTAAAACCCCATAAAGGTCACATGAAGTCGGTCACCTGGAATGGGGCACGCTTTTCAGATTTCAGAAGAATAGTAATGCCATGTATCAGTCAATTTCAGATTTGAGCAGCACTGGGTGATAACTAGACTGTTTCAGTAGCGGTGACAGTAGGTCAGATGTTTTAAAAATTGTACTGAGTTCCACTAACAAGCTGTTTAGGGTGAAATGATGTGGGGTGAAAAATCGTTCATTATAATTTCTAAATAATGCTGTTTATCACTAAGTTTTGAATAATTTAGAATGTCAGCCTAATTTAGATCCTCAGTGGTTTTGTGGAATACAAATTATGCTCTACATACTTGGTTTTTTTTTTAAAGGAAAATATATTAATTTTATTATTAAAGGTAAATAATATGATGGAGTGCCATCATATTATGATGGAGGCCATACTAGAAGCATCACCCTAGTACCCCCCAAACATTTTTTTAATAAATAAATTTTAAATTAATAAACTCTTTACTTTGTCCGCCCATCAATGTGATTGAACTAGTCAACACTACAAAAATGGCTGTTATTTGATCTGATTTCATTTTAAGGCTGATATTAAACATCAGCTTCAGTGGTGTAGATGGTAAAGTACTGTGCAGTTAGATGTTCAAATCTCATATCACATGTATTTATAATAAAAATCAAGCAAATAATCAAACAGTTAAAAATAAAGTATTGGGTAGGGTTAGGGTAGGTGTAGATGTAGGTGTATTAAAAAAATTGAATTAAAATGATCATTAACACTCAATACGTTATTATTGCACAACGTTTTCTATTGTACTACAATGCCAAGGTGCGGATAATTGGCACTATTGCATTAAGTCATATAAGTAGCAGAAAATTCTGCTATTTTACTAGTGTAAATTGACTCTATAGCTACTTGCCCTTAATGAAAATAGTATATCGCTAAAAATAGTATTTTCACTTAGTTTAAATAGAATCTATTGCCGTTTGCACTTGTGTCCATTTTTTTACACATTTGGTTTATTGCCAGAAAAAGGAACTCTGTACAACTTTATATGAATTACAGATGTTGTTGTTTTTTCATTAAGGCAGTGGTCATCAAACTTGGGCTGGAGGGTCGGTGTCCTGCAGAGTTTACTCAAACTTGCCTCAACACACCTGCCTGGAAGTTTCAAGTATAACGACCTTGATTAGCTGCTTCAGGTGTGTTTGATTGATGACCTGCCCTCCAGAACTGAACTTGGTGAGCCCTGCATTTAGGTGCTCACTTTTCTGAATTTTAAAGTCTGAATAAAATCATCAGGTGCAAAACATGTAAATGCAGCACTATCTGCATTAAGCACAAATAGTGATAGAGACTATTTACAATAAGTGCAAATAGCAAAAGATGCCATTTACGACAAAATTTACCATCTATTCTACACCACTGGAGCTGACAGCCATCTCTTGTGGTGTTGACAAGACCAATCACGCATTGCTGGGCGGAGTTAAGAGTAAATAGCCTCTGCCAACAAGACAGGCTATTTGCACTTATTGTAAACAGACACACTGAAACCTAAAATTAAGCTATAAATGTACTGCATAGTTGCATGATTTCAGTGTCTCCATCATTTAGCTATGAACAACTCCTAACATTTTTTAAAGTTGACTTTTTAGAAACGTATAGAAACTCCACTGTCAGCGGACTAATTAGTAGATGAGATTGGCGTGACATTGCTTAATATGTCAAACAACTAAATGCTTGTTAGTCTTTGAGACATAAAAGGGTTGTTACTGATGTATGTCATGAAATAACATTTAAAAAATATCTTGAGCTTGTGTTGGTAATATACATTAAGACATTTAGCAGAGAGAAATTATTCAAACCCACTGGCTTCAAAGCAATGGAATCATAAGTGATTTGTGTCCTGCAGCACTCTACTGCTCCTACAATAAATTCAATGCAACTGGCTACCTTTTATTTTTAAACTTTTCTACTTTCAGCTTGACTGTAGCCTAAGTATTTTAAATTTCAAATAGCTTGTAGCTTGACAAGCTACAGTTTTTTTCCCCAACAAATTTTTTTGAGAGTAGGTTATCATTCAGTCCATCGAAGCAGTGCAGCCTGGGACTGTTCTCATAAACAACAGCACAGAGGTCAAGCTAGGCTAAGCTCACTCTAACCCTCTTCACCCACAACTCAATCCCATAGATCACTTGGGCTTTCCACCTCACTTTACTCCACTTCTCACTGCTCAGATGCTGGATTCTAACAAACTCTTTATTCTTATATGCAAGACAGGAAGGAATAAAGACAACATTTATGCTTCTTACGGAGCCACTCCTTGGTTTTCTTGGCTGTGTGCTTTGGGTCATTGTCATGTTGGAAGACCCAGCCACGACCCATCTTTAATGCTCTGACTGAGGGAAGGAGGTTTTTGCCCAATATGTCACAATACATGGCCCTGTTCATCCTCTCCTTAATACAGTGCAGTCATCCTGTCCCCTGTGCAAGAAACCCCCATGCTTCACTGTAGGTAATCATTCTTCTTCCCCCAAACATGGCAAATAGAGTTAAGAGGTCTCATCTGACCACAGGACTTTCTCCCATAACTCCTCTGGATCATCCACATGGTCCCTGGAAAACTTCAGATGGGCCTGAACATGGACTGACTTAAGCAGGAGAACCTTCCGTGCGATGCAAGATTTGAAACCATGACGTCTTAGTGTATTAGCCTTGGAAACGATGGTCCCAGCTCTCTTCATGACATTGACCAGCTCCTCCCGTGTAGTTCTGGGATGATTCTTCACCATTCTTAGCATCATTGATACCCCACGAGGAGAGATGTTCCGTGGGGCCCCAGTCCGAGGGACATTGACAGTCATCATTAGCCTCTTCCATTTTCTGACAATTGCTCCAACAGT
>JAUMHR010000049.1:17285349-17317800 GCA_032361145.1 Enteromius fasciolatus
CTGTGTAGGGACCATGTCGATTGGGAACACGGCTCATGCACGGAGCTCTCTTCTAATTAGCTGATTATCAAAATCAGCTGCGTTAAGAAAGAGAGAGATGCAAAATACGCAGAGCAGGGGGGCGCGAGGACCAGGGTTGAGAACCACTGTGATAGGGCATAGCTTGTCAGTGATCTATGGCTGTGTATTAACTGCCTCTCCATTTGAAAACAGGTGATGGAGATTTACTGCTAATCAAGGAACCAGCTTTACTGTTAAGATGAGTATGATTATTATTAATCGCCTATCAAAAAAAGCCTTTCTTGCAGAGATGGTCTAAAAATTAACTCCCAAATGGTTAAATTATTAGTAACTATTAAGATTGATGTGGTATGGAATTGGTAAAATGTGCTTGTAAAAAAAGAAATAATCAGAATATCAACTTACATAAAAATTATGCATGCACATTATATCAAAATACAATAAACAACGTAAAAAGAAAATTCTGTAGAATCACAAAATGTTTCAAACAAACATTTTAATTTCACTCAACTTCATTTGCCTCGAACAGAATCTCTCTTATCCTCACAGTAAATGTCAAAAAGTTTAGATAACCTTTAGAAAACCCAACATATATTTAATACATGGTATAATATGTGGCAGTAAAATCAGAAACAAGTCGATCCCATCCTATTTCAGCATCAATGATTACGTCTTTCTCAGTAGCTCAACTGATAGAGCATTACCGACGGCAAGGTCATGGGTTGATAAAATTGATACCTTGAATGCACTTCAAATCACTTTGGCTAAAAGTGTCTGCCAAATGCATAAAAAAAAAAAAAACTATAAAATTTGACATTTTCAGGAAAGCAATCATAGCTTGATACCTTCTGAGTCATACTGGATGGGCTGGTGCTGCAAATACCTAAGGTGCATTTTCTTCAGTATACAGCTACAGCAGAGTTAACCAATCAGATTAACTCTAATTTGTAGCGCACAACACATCAAGCCGTGCAAACAAATAAGTTTCATCTATGGCTAATTGGCCTCTCCAAGGAATCGAGACAGGAAAAGGTGCTTGATAATGAGGACAATTCCTACGCCTGGCCTGAGTTCTCTCATGTTGCATCATTCGTGTCTCATTGCACTATGGGCCATGACCTTTGGCCGGGTCTTATTAACTTAGTCTTGTCGAACAACTTTTCTGACTGACTAATTAAATTTTTTGCTGTCTTCAAAATTACGAGCCAAACGAATGAACAGAGCAAAGGTCCTCGTTAGTGAACTTGTTGAGCTTTCACACGTTTAAAACAACCTGGAGGAAAGAAGCATGTAAAAAATATGAAAGGGAATATGGCATACTATTTAATATAATGCAAATTAAATCCAAATGAAAATGCTGCAAAACTTAATAAAGAAATCTTATTTCTAATCTAATATTTAGTAAAAAAAAAATCTTATTTTGGACGCAATTAATCGCGATTAATTGTTTGACTGAACTACTGAATTCTAAATAATATAACACATCAAAAAAATTAAACTCGTTCAGTTAAATTAACGTGACTCGCATGAATCAGACATGAATTATATCTATAGAAAGCTGTATATGTCTACTCTAAAATGAAGTTATTCATGTCGAAAACAAATATTCTGTGATAAAGTTATCAGTATGAAACCAACACCATGTTTGTTTTCTTTGTTTGAGCTCATTATATTTAATTTGACCACGCCCCTAAGCTACACATGCTATTGTTATTACAATCATCCATGTGCAATGCGCGTCATGTACACGGCCACAACAGGAAGGTATGAATGGCACGGTACGGTATTTATTGAATCATGTACATAAAAAACAAAACTAATTAAGTGCCAAAATAGTTTATTAAACAGTTTACATGAACACTGAACATATCAATGGCACACATGTTAGCCATCTATCTGTAAACTTTGAAACAGGAACTTCAATTTTAATAACAAAAAATTATTAAACCTTCCACACATTTAAAACCCGATTTAAAACCCGCTTTAGATTGCTAGATGACATCATACATCAATTTGCATATTCATTACGTCAGTGCGTCATATTATCTTGCTTCTCTGTGGTCACATAATGTTATTCAATGCACCCTAATTCTCAATATAACTGTTTTCACTGATATTTTTAATGGTTTCTGTTGTCAGAAAAACGGAATGAATATGAAATAGTGATTATTATAAGGCCTACTGAACCTTACAAGATGTTAATCTAGATTAAAAATTCTTATTTATAATCATTTTTTAATATTACATTTATAATTCATAATAATGAAACCAAGTACACATAATATATAGACAATGGCTATGCTGTGATTTTGGCTATATTTGCATGTAAAATAGCGTTAGAAGCAACATAATATCTATTTTAACTGAAAGCTCTGCTCCTCTTAGCCACTCGCTGAACAGAACAGACGCAGAGAGAGGTGTGTGTGCGGCTCGCTAGCGCGGCAGTACTGGAGACTCGCTGACGTTTGTACAAGAAGTCTCTAGATTTGTCGCTAGTCGCTTTTAGGGAAAAATGTCGCCAAGGGGGTCTGAAAAGTCGCTAAATATAGCGAAAAAGTCGCTAAGTTGGCAACACTGATCTGTAGCGACAACAGGCTGCAAAGAGTGATGGCCACGCCTAGGCTGATGGGAATTGTAGTTCCCGGTACCTCCCGTTCGCTCCATTCACCTAAACAAACTTTCTTCAGAAGACCATCATTTTATCGAGTCATGCGACCAAGATAATATCGAAAAAAATTTATACGACGGTATTTACAATATCGTTAAATCCCTAGTAAGTAATGTTTGTTTTTGTTTTTTTGCATTAGTTTACATGGTACTGTGGCATTTTATCATTATTATATATATTAATTTTACATTTTAATTATTAGTTTTTGACTGGAGGGTTGCAATATAAACAGAATATTCGAGGATCTCGGTTGGGATGACATGGGGTGAGTAAATGATATAAAACCAAATAGTGCTGCTACAAGTACACAAAATCCCTCTTTGATCTGTTTGCTTTGTTTGTCGTCCACACTTCGCAAGAGGAAAAGTCATAGCCTCCTTTAGAAACTCAAGTCAAAATCAAGATAAAAGCACAACGTGGCTAGAATAAGAGATAAGCATGACATTTATAAACGCTTCTGTCGCTATTTGTTATTCAGCAGAGCTCTTTTTATGACAGTCGCCATCAATGATAGCGTGCCTTGCATTTTGAGCACTTGATAACATGCAAACCTTTGGGTAACTTTGAACCATTAACTTCTTGAAATAAATTTCTGGTAATACTTTTCTCACACCATAGCTCTCTATTCATATTCTGTAAATGAATGCCAATACACCGCGGTGCATTAATTCAAAAGATTGATGTGCTCTACAGTCAATGCAACAGACAGAAAAGCCATTTTTCCCAGTTTCAGGTGATATGCATCATTGTATTTTCGAAAATACGAACAGCTGTCTTTTTTGATGCTATTGACAAAGTAGTTACGATCGCATGCCAGTGTAAATATGGCTAGATGTACAACAAGATGGCTGAGGAAAAAAAGAAAGAACGTTTGCTGAGTTGTTTCAAGTCATCACCGCGGTAAATGAAAAGAAAGACGCTAGAGTGCTAGCAGAATGTTTCATGTCAAGGACATTCTCAATTGGGCTCAAGCTTCAAGCACAGGCTGTTATTGTGCGTGCCGTAGGTTTATTGATCTCCACTGGTTTCTCAGCAGGTAAATTTATTCTCTGAACTGTAAAAGCAGTCTAGTAGCCACAGGCCTCAGAAAGCATGTGCAAAACGGCCTGCACAACGGTCTGTCTCGCCGACAGGCTTTCTTTGAGTTGCACAATGCATCAGGTAGCTTCCATGAGGTAATTTATCTGTGTCGGGTCCGCATGTTGGAACAGAGTTTCCCCACCAGCATCTGCTGACCACCCCCGAACAACAACCCTTCTTCAATCCATCTTAGGTAAAGAGCTTTAGGACTGCACAATAAACATTTTCTGGTTGTCCTATCTCTCACAGTTCTCTTATTAACTAGTAATTTCACCCACGCGTGCCAGCAGTCAATCCACTGATTATCTAAACTTTATAAGACTTTAAATGCAGTGTGTGTGTCATTGGACAACGTTTATATGGGGCCATTCACACAGAAGGCATGTTTGCGTGTAAAAAAACACAAGTTGTGATAATCGCATAAAGAAATGTTACGTAATTCAGGGTTGCCGGACACAACCACTGTGAGCACCAAACAAAACATGTTTGGTGCTCATAGCCTCCGAGTTCTTCTGACTGGTCCACTGGAACTGATTTGATGTGCAGCACTTTGTGTAAAAGTGTAAATTCTTTTAATTTGGCAGCTTGTTAAAAAAGTCGCTGCAAAAGAAGGAAGCGTAGTGGTCATACGAATTTTGTATCATATGCAGCCAACATGTGTGTGTCATAAATCAGCCTGATCTCATGTTTAAACATGTCGCAATCAATGACGAATGCAGGTGAAACCCAATGAGCGTTCGGTTATTCTTCCGTCGTGTGAAGCGCCAAATTTTGAATTTTTAACGAGCGCGTCAGTCCGGCTTCGGGCTTTGCTGTTTATGGTCACGTCTTCTCTCGTTGCTCCAGATAGGGGTTAAGATCGCAGAATAAAGGCTTGGAAATACACTACATCTAGTAAATTACTAGATGCCATCACATATATTCCAGCAAATTAGTAACTAATTTAATGATCAGCTCATTAACCTTGTTTATAGGTCTGAAGTTAAAAACAGTATTTTAAAATATGTTTTGATAGATTCAATTAAGAACAGGTATTGAAAATATAAAGCGCATTGCACACCCCATCATTAATAATATTGCATCCAGAACTTAATTTAGAAAGTTAGACTTTGTCAAAGTCCTGATTCGTGACCCTGATCTATATCTGCCCTGTCTAATGATCACCATATGTTAAAATGAAAAAAATAAATAAATAAAAAATTGCCAAAAAAAGCCTGCAAGGCGGCACTATTAACATTGCTATGGTGTTTTTCCATTATAGCCTTGATATCTCCCTCCACCAGAGCACTCCTTTTACTCTAGGCTTTCATCTGTATTCAGTCTGTGTTTTGTTGATCATGCAAAGCCGGTACATGCAGACAATCATCATGTATCTCACAGCCTCAGCGCTGGGGATTTGCTATATGGGCCTACTTCTCACCAACAGACCCCAAAAATAGAAAAAAAAAAAAAAAAAAAAAAAAAATGTAAAAAAAAAAAATCACATTCTGTTAAACCCCATAATTGGCAAGCTGCTTGTGGTGATAGATCGCCATATGAAGAAGTGATTTATACTACTTGCACAGGTAAAAGTACAGTTTCAGTTTCTGACAACTTCAGGAGAAGAAAACCGAGACATCCTCAATTTTTTTTATAAGGCATTTGAAGACTACAGAATCATTTTCACATGGTAAACAAAACAAAATAATGCACAGTGTGTATAAAAACAGATGGAATCAAGTGCGTCTCAAATGCATTTTAGCAATCATTTTCAGTTTGGCTCACTGACATATGACTTTATAGCATATGTTGTAAAAAATAAACGAATTTTAATGCCACCCTAAAGTGTCACACACCATTACCCACATATCAGTCAAGCTTCTAGCTAGGCAAATTAAAACACTAGACCAGAAATTACACCTGTACATAAATATTTCAAGAGGAATAGACTCAGAGTTCAACTTTTAAGTGCCATGGATTTCAGATGTTTTAATTAACAACAAACACAGTGCAAAATCTGCACCAAACTAGCTGAAAGTAGACTCATTAGGTACAGGTGTTTGGATGGCTCTTTCATGGCATTGCTTTTATCAAGCCGGCCAAAAAATAATGATTTAAAACAAACAGAAATTAACATAGCATCACAATGGTTTTATTAACAGTGTACTTTCTCAGAAATGTAACCATGGAACACTAAGATTTAAAGTACCATAAAGTAAATCATGGTATAAATACGGTAATCATTTAATACCGTGGTATACAGTGTATCAAAACTCCATGATATTACCACCTGATCACATTATTGTAACACGACAGTACTTTATGATAAAGGGAACTTTTAAATAATAGCAACTCTCTACAGATTTCTAAATAATTCTCACATTTTTAGATCCTCCACAACAATATTCAAAGACTCAACACTCCTTTTCCGTAAAGTAGAGATTTCAGGGGTTTGAACAGCTGAATGTTCATTTAGGTTTCCACTCTTGTAACCAATGAATATACATGAGTTTTATATACAAGTCATTTGTGATTCACTAAGAATTTATATTCGCAATCTCTACCTGATAAAATATTTTAGAGCTTGGCATAACTAGAAAATGCATATTCATAAAAAGTCCATGGAGTTTTAAGATTTTATTCATTTACATGACTTTTCCAGGTCTAGAAATCACACTTTTATATAATTAGGCTACCTCGTATAACCAGGACAGTTGTAGAGAAGGAGAACTAAAGCAAGAAATATTAATGTTTTGACTTCTTCAGGTTTTATAAATGTATTTATTTTTTTTAATGTTTTTTTTATATATTATGTATATATATCTTATAGATTAAAGGAAAAAAAATAAAATAAATAAATATATATATATATATAAAATCATCTTGAGGCCCCTTTGAATGATTTCTGAGCCTCTCTTTTTGGTCCCTGAGCTCTTGGATGAGAACCATAGCTGTACAATAGAAAATAATAAGGATGACAATAATAATTCAAAAGCAGACAGTTCAGAAGCAGATATTCAGACTGAATACTTGTGCTGCCTTCAAGTTCTCCTGGGAAGTTCCAATTTCTAAGTCCAGAAGTGGTAATTACGAAATAATGTGCTTTCTAGTAATTGTGGTCAGAATAAAATAGATGGTGTTTGGCAAAGTCATATTTATTCTCTCTTCCTCACTTACTGACAAATTTAGCCTGTTTTAGTGCTAATGCAACAAAATGAAGAGTAAAGGATGCGAGTTCGGAGTGTAACTGATGCTTTAATGTATTTAATCATGACTTCCATTTGTGTACTGCCACTGAGAATGATGGGTAATGCAGTTCTATTGCACAAGCTTTTCGTCTGGTGAACAGCTGAATTAGTAGGATTGCTTGGCAAGCTTTATAGATTTTCTTTATCTACAGCACGCAAAATGTCTACAAAATGTACAACAGACACATTTAAATGCACAATTAAAACATACTTATGACCAATTAGCACTTATCACACTTCTCAAAGTAATTGCGATATTTTAGTGGCTTTCATTTATGCCTTTCTTTTGCATTAGCTGAAGGCATGGATTATTAATTATGGTGATTTTCTTGAATCCATCTTTTACCATAAAATCGGTTTTTAGTATGGTGAAGCTTTTCTTGTTTATATTTTAGAATTGTATTTTACTTTACAAAGGCAGAAGCATAATGCAAAATCATAAAAACAACAATTTTAGTATTATTTATTATTATAAAATTATTATTATTATTAACATTTTTATTCCTTGCTTTAATTAGATATTTTTACTGATTATGTAAAAACACTTTGAATTACCATTATGTATTAATAGTACAATTAGTAATGATAATATTAGTGTTAACATAAATGAACATATCAGAAACCTTGTATTACTCATGTATGAGTATTATTATGAATATTATTAGTATTATTCTGCAACAATAATGTGATGTAAGTGAATGAGTGAGGGAATGAATGAATGAATGAATGAATATTGTTTCTTAAACATTTGCATTTCACAATAATAATATTACTATTATTATTGTTATTATTATTATTATAAGTAATAAATAAAAATTAACAAGACAAGTGACATTTATTACCATTGAGAATTACCCACATAGACATAGCTTTCTTTGCTGTAATAAATGGTGTATTCTCGCTTTTTTTGTTTTGTTTTTTTAATGAAAATGGATGTTTTTATATAGCAGTCAATTTATAGATGGAAAACTGGGAGTGGTGACTTCTTCTCAAGTCAATTTCAGAATGAGAGGGTGGTTTTATATTTATTTCAGCCACCCCCTCATAACCCTGAGGGACGAGGACAGAGCGTAGTACATCTCGACTGTAAAACTGTCATCACGGTGTGTCATGTCTAGACTGCTGTCGATCGCTGCTACTTTGTTTCCTTATCATGCAAATAAATGAGGTTTTTATTGACTGGCAGACCTCCCCAAAGTGGGTCTGCTAGTGATGGTGGCAAGCCTGCAGGACAAATAACACCATGTGGCAGTCAATAAAGTGAAGATCATAGAATTTTCGCACCACTGTGTTAGCCAGAGGTGCTCGGTCACAACGCATAGAGCATTGCCTCTAAAAATAATTTGATCATTACTTGCTCACCCAAAATGCATTAGGGCATGGCCTGCTGCCTGAAACTAAATGTTTGACCACCGCTTGGGTGATGTGGCTGTGGGGGGCAGAGAGCGACTGAGGAAATTACTGCTTAAAAGAGAAAATACATAAAAAGAAAAGGATAAAACCTTTTGAAGAAAGAAGAAAATAAGGCAGAGAATTGCTGCTAGAGAAAAGCTGGTTAGCGATGCATGCTCAGCCTTTTGCCGTTTCTTCAGATTAACCTACAAAGCTCATCCAGAGAGACAGAGAGAGAGAGAGAGAGAGAGAGAGAGAGAGAGAGAGAGAGAGAAAGTTAAATTGAGAGAAAAACAAGGTCTTCACAGTAAGGTCAAGACCTTGGTGATAATGCTGTCTCTTAAAAAGTTGGTTGTCAGAAATGCTTTGAAATGCTTGACGCTGGGTGACAAAGTGAAAATAGAAATATTCCATTTGAATATAATAAGGCGTATTCATTTTCTTAGCAAATGAAACGACAAAATTAAATAATGTGCTTATAAATAATTTTATATTTAAAAACATATTTTTTAAATTTTTGCTGTTTTCTATATACTTCTTCCATGTCCAGATGAATGCAAACAAAATAACCTTGAACCTGTTGAAATAACCTAGAAATGTCTGGTTCATAATTTATCATAAATTCAAAAGCTATTTTGTATTCATAAAATGTAGCCAATTTTTATTAAGGAACTTTTTTTATAATATATATAACATTATTACACGGCTCTCTGAAATGCTTGATTCTGATTGGTCAGTTGAGACATTTGCAGGTTCGTTCTTTTCAAATATAACCGCTCCAAAGTAATAACGCACAGCCGGTACTACTTGTGTGTTTAAAATCCCTCCGCGCCAACAAAGATTACCGTTTGGCGCCATCTTGTGACAAACACTGGACAACCACAATTAACAATGGAACATTTAAAATACATTCGTTATTATATATTTATATGTAGATGTTATAAATTGTCTTGCTAACCTTTGAATGTTAGTCACGTGGTACTATATTGTTTCGCGGAAGGATGAAAATGTTCATTTAAAACAAATATGCCAATAAAAGGTTTCAAATTCATATTAATTTCCAGTTTTTTTCCTTATGTGGCAAGTAGCCGTGTAATAAGCGGGATAATGTTCAGGCTGCCTGTACATTATCCCTTACTTATAAATTCCTTAAAATCTTAATGGCTTCATATATGTATGTATGCATGCATGTACGTACATATATATTGTATTATATTAATATATTAATATATTACTTTTTGCATTTAATACTTGACATTTGCTCATCAGCAAATGCATTTTGAGAATTTGCATGGGATTTATATCGGAGATCTGGGAAGGTGATAAAATCTGCATTTATATCATTCATTTCAAGCAATGAAAAAATTTGTTGGTCAATAAAAGTGCAAAATGCTCTAGCACAGTCAGCCAAATTTATAAACTGACCAGCGTGCAATGAAATCCATGGCTTGGATACTAATCCTGGATCCAAATTAGAGAGACTTGTTAATAAACTCAGCCTCCGAGCAATGAACACACTTCCCTCTGCCCAGGCAACTGTATCTAGTCTGTTTTTTTCCCACAAGGAGCTAAAGGATGAGAACTTCTGAGACCAAACAGATGTGCAAAAGGCTAACGATAACCTCAGGAGTTGCATTCTGTGACAGCCAGCACAAAATATTGTAGTAATTAAGCACTATCAGACGCAAGGGAAGCCGGATGAATGAAAAAAAGTCAACGTTCGCTTTTATGTTAATGAGACTCTAATATAGCCCCCCTACTGTCGTATAAGCCCCTCCATCCGTACAAGACACCAACTCATGCTTAAGTAATCTCCTACTCCTTAAACTCAGATTTAATATTCATTTAAGTGCTCACGAATGCTGTTGTCGTGTGAAGGCGCTGGTGATTCTGTCACTGCGGACAACAAAAGATTTGGATGGGTTTGTAATCACGTCAAGGCCAGATGGTTAAATCCACCAGATAAGACAGAACAGCGGGAGATGATCTGACATTCACTTTTATGATAACTACAAGGGGCTGGGACATGCAAAAGAGAATGTGCAAATCAAAAGATTTTCATTCAGATCACAATCAATGACCTTCATAACCTGATTCACAGAAGAACCTGGAGTTGCATCTAATTGCTGAAAGACACAGCTGAAGGTACCTATGAGAAAAAAGGACAAGAGGGAACGGGTCTGGTTGCCAAAAAGAAGAAAAATAAAAACGGAAAGATATTTAGATATTTAGCATGTATCTTTGCTATATTTGCACTACTCGACTAAGTAATTCTTTTTGAAAATAATTTATTGATTGTTAAATGGAAAAATACATTTAGTGTATTTCTGCTGTACCTGAACAGAAATATTTGTAACAATAAAATTAACCTAAATTACCTCAGATTAATAATACTGCTTTAAAAATGTGTATTCTAATAGTACAGAATACCATTCATGTTCATATGGTACGAACAGAAATATGCCTTAATGATAATAATTATGCACTTGCTGCTGCTAATAACAATAATAATAAAGTTCAATCCGTCCTATGTATATCTAAATTGAACCTACTAAACTGACTAACCTTTTTTATTTATTTTGTGTTTGTTAGTTATATGGTGAAATTGATTCATATTACATTACAAATGGGTGCACTTTACCCCTAATAACCCCAAATGTATATGTAAAGTAAAGTTTCGTGTTTTCTTAAAGTAAAATTTTAATATAGAAATATGTCTGTGAAGTGAAAATACCACACACTGAATCATTACAAACCCCTAGATACATACACCCACTGTCATAGTCCTTATTTCACTTCCCAAGGTACATGCAGGAGTACAAAATAAACAAATGAAAATGAAAACGCCACCAGCCAAGAAAATAAACAAAATAAAATACTAGCAGTCCACAAGCTCAGCCACTAAAAGTTGACCCGAGTGACGCATTTTGTGAAAGTGTGCAGCAAAACTGGGCATAAAAATGTAATATATAAAATATTTCATTTTTATTTTGACAAGAAGCTTTTCTATAACATGAAAATATTGGCTAATAACAACTAATGATGCATACAGGGCTGCTCTCAGCTGAGAATAAGATATACTGGCGAGCCTCTAATATTTACTTCATTTAAACTGACCCTCAAGCATTCTAATAAGACCAGTCTCATAGACGTCTTTAGAAATAGCCTGTTGGGCGAAACGAGAAATACTTCTCAGACGTTATCAGCTCTTTGATATTCACAGGCCGATGTCAGACGTGAGGTTACGAGTTATGTGGAGTGAATTTTAGTTTACTGAACTAATCAAAGCCATTACCTCCAGAGCAAGACGGCTTCTGCAGGATTTCTGATCCAATTTTAGAAGAAAACACCAAAACCACCATTTAAAGAAACAGTTCACCCACAAATTACAACTCTGTCATTTACTTAAGACACTCGATAGCTTTATATGATGAGCGGATTTAATTTTATTCACATATTTACAATGATCAGCAAACATAAGCTCATCCGTACCTGCTGACTGAAAACAAACCTAATTGGGTCCTTAAACATCAAACATGCTTGAGCTTCCCTTCGCCATAACGTGTGTTGATTCATGTTTATACATAAATAGAAATTAAATCTCTACAAAGTGAACAAGTCTCTTTAGAAAATACAGATTCGTTTTTCCACTGTCAAATAATTTAGCATGTTATTGAATATGAACTGTGGCATCAATGAATATGCATTTCGAGCGATATTAGTCATGTGAATGATCTCTGTCATTTCACAATGTTAATTACATCCGGACTAAATTAGTACTGCCCTGCGTATGTCCCATGGGAAATTCATGCAAATGCGTTTGCCTTCCAGTTCCTATTTCTTATGTTGCAGCCACCATAAATTAATAGCATAAGATTAAACATTTCCAGTTGACTCCATTTATAGAGAAAGCAGTAAGCTCACCTCACCTCCTGCCGTGTGACCAGCAAGGGACGACGTCCAATCAGAGCTAATGCTGCAGCCGCCGAGTGGCTATGGGATGCATTACTTTATTACAGGCTTGAGCAAAATGTAAAGCTGGGAATGTAAAATCAGTGGGGGTTTTGGCAGTTTCCAAGGGAGTCGAGGGTACTGTATGTAAGAGGCATTAACTGTGAGAGAGAGGCACTGGGCAACACACACATCTGACTTAGGCTCCAGTGCGCTCCACAGCTATAAAAAGGTACTTAGCGATTGTCAGGGTCACACTAATAGAGATTAATAGACGCATAATGCTCTTAAATGATTAGAGGTAAATTGGGCTTTATTGCTAGAAATCGTTATGAATGCATAACTGTTATTGAGCTATGTAACTTAGCTGTTAGTGAATTCACAGAGATACAGTCAGTATAAAGTGTCATGATTTGCCCTGCAAAAGAAGTGGAAGTATATAAATGGCAATATTATACACGCACACACGCTCCAAAAATGGTCTCCAACACATGATTTACTTGATTTGAGAGTTTAAAAAAGTATTGATTTGAGAGTTTTATTAAAGTAGTTTATTTCTGCCAAGCAGAAACCGTTTTTTGTTGTTGTTTGTTTGTTTTTGAAGTTTTGTTGCAAAGTAGATTTTTCAGCATCATTACAACAGTGTTCAGAGTCATTATCCTTCAGAAATCATTCTAATATCATATGCAACTCAAGAAATATGTATTATCATCAGTATTGGAAATGGTTGTGCTGCTTAATTTTGTGGAAAATAAAACATACAAAAAGCTATTTTTTATTAAAACTAAAAGGAACATTTATTGATTAAATAAGGGTAAATATACATCTTTTGTGATATTATAAATGCCACAGTAGATCAACATCCAAGCCAAATTAAATGATTAATATATTTAAGTAATAATATGTACATTTACAAACTTTTATGCCCCTTGCTTTTTAATTTAATGTCGCTTTTACTGTAACTTTTTATATGTACTTTATAACTTAATATACAATAATATGACCTGAAAAAAGCACTCTTTATGTGCATACACTATCTCTAAACATTGACTTATATCTCACTTTTTCCCTGTGTATTTCCCAACTATAGTAGTCAACATTTGAAGTGGTTAACCAAGGCATTATTTTCTTATTAACTGCATACTCTCAAGTTGGTCGTCCAAAAGTGATATTCTATGCAACCAATCACAAAACTTTAAAAGTCAACAATATGTCAGTCTGTTCACTAGCAATTAATATACACTTGAACTGAAAAAAACCCAGTCCAACACAAACAAAAACAAGAGCATCCAGGAAGCAAAGCAACTCGCGGTCTTCGCATATTTCCCACATTCTGCTGTGCCGAGTGTGATATCTGGCACTAAATGTAACAGTAGCATAAACAGAATGCGAGTTAATTAGGATGGAGCTGCATTGTTTTTGCCACCAACTCCTCTAGTGAGACAACACCATGCCACACGATAGACTTTTGTCGACAACAGCTCAACCTACACACAATATAACGCATATATGGCAACACAAAAGCATGCAAGCATCGGTAACAGATCGAACCGAACACGGTTGAACAACATCAGATGCGGTAATTGACTTCTTAATTGTGTTTGTTTAAGCTAAGCCTCCTGATTTTTTGGGGACTGTTTCTGATGGCATTTTAATTTCTTCCTTTCACCAGTTCCAATATACAGCTAATCCCACAGTGTCTAATCCTGTTTGGGTGAATTTCATTGCAGACAGTCAACACAGCTGCACCACTGCCTAAACACACACACAAAACAGCACTACATGAGGACATATGATGTCTGATATAAACCTCACTGGAACATATACTGGCAAGTCACCTGATATGATGTTTTCAGGGCATATACCTTTTTCATGATTTGGATCATTTTTAAAATGCTCACCAAGGCTGCATTTATATTTCCTTAACAATGCCGTTATTAATAATTATTAATAATGTTAATTGAAATAGCATTTTTCTATTGTAATATATTGGAAAATGTATTTCATTTCTGTGATTTCAGCAGCAATTACTCCAGTCTTCAGAGTCACATGATCCTTCTGAAATCAGCAATCAATATACTGATTTGCCGCTTAAGAAAAATACCTTAGCATTATCGATGTTAAAAACTTGAAATTTATGCGAAAGCAGTTTTTTTTTAATGCTAATAATATTTAGTAAATTTAAAAAAAGAAAAACTTACTTCTAATATTACTATTTTTACTGTATTGTTGGTATGATGTATTTTTTGCCCATTGAAGAATAATAATAATTAAAAATGTTTTTTTTGTATGATATAAACTCGCAGTTGTGAATTATAAAATCTGAATTGTGAGATGTAAACTCGCTATTCTGAGAAGTAATCATTTTAGAGTGAAGTAACGTAAGAGATTTTATTAAAATGACACGATTGTATAAAAACGTCAAAACGGAGTTGTTGTTTTTTTTATTATTCATAATTGAACTTTTATAATTACCATTAGCATGAACACAAACTGTTGTCCTATATACTCTTTTGCAATAAAAACAAATAAATTATAATACAAGTGCAAATTGGGCAATATACAGTATGCACAATAAACAAAGTGTGACGCTGCAGAGCTGCTTTGAATTCAGGCCTTTTCACACAAGGTCAATGATGCCCCTGTCCAAAGTCTCAAAGCAGTCAGCAAAAAAGCCTCCCGCAGCGTAAAGTACTTCTGTAAAGTATAATGTGTTAGATAGAATGAGATGGAAATATTTGAAAAAGACTATCTATATGTGTGTGCTGAGCATGCACTTAAGTTAGCAGAAACTTGTTGTGATTTTATTAGATCGAGACGAGTGATGATGTGTGAAGGATATACACCTTCAACGGTGCCTATCAATATCTCACTCTACACTGTGAATTCTTGCTTGTGGATGAGTTAACAGCTTCTCTGATCCCCGCTCCTTTTGCTCTGTCAACAGACAAAAGAGATTTAAAAGAAACAGTAGGAGGACTCTGTGGAATTTCTTCAAAATGCCGTGTGAAATACGTGCCTTTTACTGTTCAGTAGCTACATAAAAAGGAGATGTGATTGCACAAGTTTAAGCAAACCGTCAAAGAAATATAACCGACTACAAAACACTGACTGGCTTTGTTTCCTTTTCATAATAGAGCTAAAATTAATATAGTTATCTGCACTTACCAAATGATGCATTCTCATTTGCAAAAGAAAGGTGATATTTTAGAGGCTAATGCATCTTGAAGTTCACTTTTAAAAACAGGAACTTTTTAAACCAGCGCTTTTGATAGAAAAAGGGTTTCTTACTGAACTGTGAAATCATTAATAAAGCCTGACACTTCTGAAACCTACAAGAACCTTCAAACTCTGAGCTTTGGATATATCAGATCTTCAACTGCAGACCGAATTACAGAATTATTTAACTTGTCACAGGGAAGCTTTTTATTATTTTACTCAAAAATAAAATATTTGTCGACATTTAGTCACAGTTATGTCATTCCAAACCTGTATTTTAGTAACAATAGTTATCCATAAATGTTTGTTTCTGTAAATGCTACAACTGGTTTGGGACCTAGAAGAGTTTTATTTTTTATTATTATTATTATTTGTACATAAAAGTTTTATTATAGCTCCAAACAACTTATCCCAAACCCCGTGAAAGTATTAAAACTCCCTATAAACCTTGTTTTTGACAGACATGGTCACCTTATTATTACCTTATTAAAACCAACAGATTTGATTACAGTATCTCCACGTGTCACACATCAAGAGATCAAGAATAAATAACCTTTTTTTTTGGCTGAACTATTCCTTTAAATAAAACCAACATTTAAATGAAGTCCAATTCTACTGTCAGGTTTTACCATATGAAATGTTTGATGGCTCTACATTAGAATATATTGCGAGCGCAGTGACCTTGATGTCATAAACCCAGTCCTTCACCTTTTCTCGCTGATTGTATTAAAGGGGTGTATTCATTTTAACTAGATGGTCTGGCCTTGTTTTTTTTTTTATAGACACCTTTAAATTCCAGATAGGTGAACAGAAAATGACAGCTTGTGGCGGCCTTCATTTCTTTTTTTTTTTTTTTTACTTTTAAATCGATTCGGAATACTAATTAAGTGGTAAAATTTGCACAATGGGTTACAAGAGTCAGATACAGCAGGAGAATGCTGTTATGATGTGCTTCTTATGAAATGGCATATTCCAACGGAGTTCATAAAAAATTAATTCAATAACCTAAGAGAATCTGAATTTGCTGCATGATTCAAATAACTACAGTATAAGCTAGTATCAAGGACTGATTAAATACATGGAAACATGATTATATTGTAATTGTTTAGAAAATTATGATGTTGAGCCAGGTAACATTGAAAACACAAACAAACAGTAATTATCTTAACATTACAGAATACCTTTATTTATTAATGTATTACTTTAATGAAATTGTTATTCTGAAGATGTATTAGTGAGCTTGCCATAAGAGAAACCAGGGAAATTAATATTTATTAACCCACAGACTACAGACTTTTTTTTCTTTTTTGTGTAAAACATTTATTTTTGCTATAATTGATAATGAAAAATATATTGAGTGATCAAATTACATTTGCAACAGAATATTAGTTTAATATTAGTTTTGGGATCTAAACATTTCTCTCACAATTCAGACTTCTCTTTCAGAATTGCCAGTTTATATCTCAAAATTATGACTTGACATCATACATTTGTGAATTTCCTTTCTCACGTGTCTGAGTTTATATTTTGTGGTTCTGAGACCCCCTCCTTCTGTCTCACGCACATACTAGACAAAGTCATTAGCTGTCATTTATGTTAACTTTTAACCAACAACCATAGACATTTATAGAAATGTTCATATTGTTCATACAAATGGAACAATGTGCAGGGTACTACCCTGATAGTAAAATAGTCCTGCAACTTTGATTGCTAATAAAAGAGAGAAAAAAACAGAATAACATATTCCCACATTCAAAATTAATGTATTTCTAAGGGTTCAGAGGAAGGAGCAGAGAAGTGTATGGCCGGCCAGGAGGACACGGTGCCCTTCTGGTGCCTGCGCTGGTATAACAGGCAGCTCAGAGCCCACCTGTCTTTCTTTATTTCACCTGTGACATTTTGTTGTTTGCTTTCCAGCAATTCTCTGTGGAGGCATTTTTTTAATTACTGATGATCGGGTCAAAGAGCAAAGCTTTACATCAACCCCCTGCATCTGCCCCAAAAGTGGGTTTCTTACGCTCTCCCGCGCAGCGGGCCCCAACGGAGCCTCTGCACGATCACAGCTGTCAGTCCTGTCTGGCCGCGTCTGACCTGCTGCACAGAGGAGAAGGTAATAATCCCCTTCACTTGAGGCAGAGGGGCAATGGAGCAGACGTCTACTGTGTGCTGGACCATCTGAGCATCAGCCTGGGAACAGATACGAGGCCAGAGAGGTCTACGGAGTAAAGGTGATTGTTTTATAATAATGGGCACGTGTGATTTTGTAGTTGTGAATGATAACAACGTTATGGCTCACCATTGCGTCAGCTTTAAAATAACAGATTTAAACATGCTGTCATGATGATAGCTATGTATTTTACCACATTTAAATACATATTGAGTTTGTTTAATAATAATAATAATAATAATACTTTAGTAGTACATTAGTAGTACAAGTAGTATTCTCCTCCATGGTATGATTTTGAAATCAAACATGTTTTTGCATAATCTTTTACCTTTTTTATAAGTAAACAATGTTCTGGTCTAAACATCAAGTGTGTATCAGAATATTTCTAATGTACAAGTTAGAACTAGAATGGCAGTAATCTATCTAAGTTACATTTTTTAACAGCAATGTTCTCCAACATTCTACATGCTTTCTTTAAACACCATTAAAGCACTCATTATTTTAAATCAGCTTCCTTACTCAAGTGAATATATATTTAAAAGAAAAAAAAAACTTAAGGGGTACATCAGGTACTTGCAGGAAAAACTGTGTGCTTCAGAGAGGGAACAAATGGCAAAAGTGCAAATAATAAATAAATGTATTTAAAAATTCAAGTCTTTTTGATGGTATTAAACAAGTATTGTTTGTACATGTTTAATAGTAATAAAATAATTTATTAATAATTTATTTATTTATTTTTTTTTGCTGACCTGTTAAGCAAAAATAACGTTTTTATCTGGGTTCGTGCTTAAGTAAGTACAGAACTTGGCATCTTCAAGCGTCACAAATAAATTCCGCAAAGAAAATAATCTTTATCTTTACTGTTTAATGTTATTGCTAAGCATACTTCGTTTTTCAATTAACCAAGTAGCGAATTGGACTGTATTTATTCTATAATTAATAAGATGCCCTCATGCTCCATAAGGCCAGATAATCGCTGCTTCTCAGACTTTAAGAGTCTTGCTTATGAAACTGATGCAAAAGTGTAGATTTCTGCTGTGTGTGCAAGTGAAAAAAAATGAATGGAAAAGGAAACAAGAGTAGAAGATGAAAAACCTTTTATCTCTTAAATGTATGTGTCTGGGTACATTAGCTCATGCTATCATTTGCTTCTCAGGCTGTAATTTAAAGCAATGTGGGTCCTTGGGGAATGTGAAGTTGCAAGGGAAACCCATCCTCGGAACCATCAGTTAGCAATTCCTTTTATTGAGCTTAATAAATTCTTTCCACTTTTTTTTTAATGTGATTATTCCACAAAGTTTAGCAGTAACAAAGCAAAAGAGAACTCATTTATCTTGAGATAATCAATCTGAGTTTAAGACCCCAAACCTACTTTTGTGGAATTAATTTGGTTTCTCCCCAATAAAAACGGGGGTGGACTTAGTCTATACTGATGACCGTGATTAATTTCATATTATGCCACATATCATCATCTCTACTCCCGAGATAGCTTTAAATTAGCTTGTTCAAATGAAACCAAGAGGGAAATCATGCAATATCACTCCAAACTCACTAAATTTTCTATTAGAGATGTTTTAGAAACACTTTTTCTTTCTGAGTGAGAGGAACAGGAACATGCTAGTGGCTTTTTAAAATCACAAAAGTCCTAATGTCTCCTTAAATCTAAAGTTCCATTAAAGAAACACAAATGAAAACTCTCAGGACAAACTAGATTTGGATGGGTTTATTTATTAACTCAAACAGATTTGGAAAAAATAGCATTACATTATTTGTTTACAAATGGATGCTCTGCACTGAATGGGTGCCATCAGTCCAAACATCACATTCATCCACAAGCTATCTAGTTAATCAAATGGAAAGCTATGTGTTCGTACTAAACAAACCCATCATCAAGAAATGAATCTTATATCTAGAGTATTGCTTCCCTCAATAAAAAAGCGGTCTCGTCTGAATTAGGAGAAATATATGCTCAGATCAAAGACAAGCTAAAAAACACGTCAGTTCATTCGAGAAAGGACAACTGGACTTTTTCCACTGGAGGAAGCGTTATTATGGACTATGTAATACTAGAGACTTGTATTTTGGCCAGAAGTTCTGGTTTAAAGTTAATGATGCCTTTGTTTCTTGAAAACACACAGCATTTTGCTTTACAAGACATTTACTGATGGAGTCGTGTAAATTGCTTTTTTGGCCAGAATAAAACGGATTTGTGTTTGCAAAGACTGAAAATGTTGCCTTCTTTAAAGCCACATTTTTGTAGTTAATGAAAAGACAGAAATAGTAGAGTTTTCAAACTTTTCTGTTGTTTAAAAGAACAAACAAAATGCATGAAAGGTTTCCTATTTTAGTTGAAAACGATGATGTGTAAATGCCTCCGCAATAAACAAGAGAACCATAAACTTACTTTAACTCACCTGACAGTCACTAAAAAGATCCAAAACAAGGATTTCTTCAGGACTTGGACATTCTCTAATAAACTCACTAACAAGAGGTTTGTAATGACATAAGCGTGGATTAATAATGACAATTTTACTTTTTCTTTGGTCCTTTCCAATTGTACAATATGACTCCAAATGTTAAGACAGACAGTGCAACATCTACAATCTGTTAAGTCAAACTGTACTGTATTGTATTTCAGCTAAGACAGCATGATTGACAGTATTGACCGGGCATTGCGACATCTTTTTTTTTTTTGACATGGACAAAATAAGGGTACTGTAAGACCAACAAACTGTATTGCCGGAGAGAAAAAAAAAGTTTGGAGAGTTATATCACCGGTTAAAAGAGAATCTGTGGACTGCTCACTCTTCAAAACTTGGAGTCATTTTGATAGTACAAACATAGCATGAAGAAAAAGAAACATCAGTTGCTGTGACATGCTGGTAAGATCCAATTTGACCAAGCTAGCCGATGTGAAAAGAAGCTGCAGAAGAATTGCTCATAAATTGCGTAACGTAAAGCCAACGTAGAAGCATGTTGCCTAAGTGTATCAGTCCTTGAGAAAGACAAAGCGAGATGCACACTGCTAGAAGAAATCTTCAAAATCAATATACAGTCATAGTTTGTATGTTTCTTAAAACGCCTGGGGATCATCGCTGACCTCTGTTATACTTTCCAGATTGTCAGTTTCGGTTAGAGCTTTCCATTTCATCTGCTTCACATTGCCGCACTTAGGCTGCCTTCATTTGGTGATCAATCACAGCCACATAAAACAGCAAAGTGCAGTTCACTTTTTGGTTCAGTGGGCCAGCTGTAAACCGACATAACATAGGCCAGGGGCCAGGCCACATAAGGGCCAGGGTGCCATTGGTTCACCCTGATCAACAAATGGGCTATCCAGGGTCAGAATAAATGAATGTTACGAAAATGAAAAAAAAAATGCAAACACATACATCCTATTTTTTAACTACTACTACAAAAATTGCATTAAATTTTACTTTGACGTATAAATAATGAGAAATTAACACTTAGAATTATAAAGAAGCTTTTATGCATTAGCTAACTGGTGGTTCAGGTACCCCACTTACATTTTGAAAATATATTTTGCATATTCATAATAACTAATTGATGACAGCCACTAAGATATGGGCCGGGTCTAGAGTTCAACACTCAAACTCAACAGAGGAAAGCTTAAGAGTTGAACGTTTGGCCTCTATACGGCAGTGTTAATTAAAATTAAACACGCTGACCCCTATTAAACTTTTCCTGTCAATTTTGTGACATTTCCAGCCTTTCTCAAGCTGTTTGTGACCAGTGATTACATACGTCCCATAATTGCTCGACCACCACAATCTCGGCCCGTTTTGTTTGCTCAAATGGAGTTTAATTGGCTGGAAAGAATGTGGTGTCTTCCTTGATTATTTCATGCCACATTTATTAGGTGCTGTAAAAGCTACAAAGAAATTCTACCAGCAGTAAGATAACATTACCAAGATGGTCCTCAGGGTCTTTGTGCTCTAAAAGAGACAGTTACTAGTGATTATTTTCACTATGTTTTTCAATATCCATTAATGCAATAAAAATGCCTGGAGAATGTGGTCGGTTTCATTCAGAGAAAACAAAACTAAAGAATATATGGATACATCATTCTTTTTTTAGTCACTAACTTATCTGACTTTTTACAATTTAAGCAGTTATTTGAGATTACATGCCAAAATCTTTTTGATTAATTAAGTTTGCAATCCCTTGGATTTAGGAGTTCAATCCCAACCACTACAACAACAGTGACAAAGCTGATTTCGGATCAATAGAAAATTGCTGCTTCTACCTAAATGATAAAAAGGAGTGTGGTTTTGTGCACTTTCATTTGGTCTGTCAGCGAGATAACACCGCAAACACCTGTTTTTGAGACTGAGCTTCTGATCTGAAATCCAATAAACTACAGATGAGATCACACTTACAAAATTCATCCATTCACGCCACTTGATATTTTCTACCTCTTTCTGTGACTCACGGGATTGTGTTTTTATTTCATTAATAGACTTTCCCCCCCGCAGTACTGCCACAAAACAGAGCACAGTGAGTCGCAACAACAGGCTGTCAATCATCCACGAATGCCTACTCACAGCACCACCCACCAAAAACAACACAAAGATTGCGGTCGCAGTCGGTGTCAATCAAGCAGTGTGCTCGGTTTGAAACACCTCTCATAGTTAGTCTTCACTTTTTACTGACTCCCACAAAGAGGCACGAAACATGAGAAAGAGAAATGTGTTCCTTTTATCAACCTCATATTAGCATTAAGATTCTGTCTCAGACTGAAGAAAAATGTTTTGTGACCAGGAAAAAGTACTACAAATATTTGCAACAACTGCACATATCTCAGAATGAGACTGTTTGTCATAATTATCACAGTCAGAATGTGACTTTATCTCACATTTTTTCCTAATTGCTACTATCGTACAATGAATTTATTTAGAAAATGTGACTGTTTTTCATAATTGTGTCTATATATTTCAGAATGACTATGTATACAATGATTGCTACTGTTTCTTGTAATTGCATTTACTTATCTCAGAATGTGACTATATCTCTCATGTTAATTAGACTTAGTAAGTCCTATACGGACATATGTCGCATCTCATAATTGGGACGGTTTCTCATAATTGTTACTACTATATATATATATATATATATATATATATATATATATATGTGTGTGTGTGTGTGTGTGTGTGTGTGTGTGT
This sequence comes from Enteromius fasciolatus, assembly GCA_032361145.1. NCBI lineage: Eukaryota > Metazoa > Chordata > Actinopteri > Cypriniformes > Cyprinidae > Enteromius > Enteromius fasciolatus. The sequence goes on from JAUMHR010000049.1 coordinate 17,308,261, forward strand.
GATTTCTTTTCTTATAAATGCAACTGTATTATCTCAGGGTGTGACTATTTATGTCACAACTGTTACCGTTTCTTGGAATTGTGACCGTAAGTGACTCTGGACCGTAAAATCAGTCAAAAGGGTCTTTTTTTACATTTAGAATGATACATTCTCTAAAAGCTAAATAAATAAGCTTTCCATTGATGTATGGTTTGCTATTCGGCTGTGATACTACTATTACATCTGGAACCTGGAGGGTGTAAAAAAAAAAAAGTCAAAATATTGAGAAAAAAAAAATCACCTTCAAAAGTTCCAAGTGAAGCCCTAAGAAATGTCTATTACAAATATAATAGACATTTATAGATACATTTACAAAGTTTATTTACAAATATCTTAATGGTGGCATGAAAGAAAAAGCTATATTTTTGCCCCATATTATGTATTGCTACAAATATATGTGGAACATATGACTGGTTTTGTGATCATATTACAATATATTTGAATGTGGTGTTTCTGGTAATTGCAGCTACAGTATACAAATCTCAGAAGGTGACTTTACATTTCACAAATCATCTTGTTCCTTTTACTGTAACTGTATATAATTATCCCAGAATGTACTGTAACTATTAGGGGTGTCAATTAATCATTTCTACGATGCATTGCGATGCAGACGAGGACGATTCGGTATCAGTTCAGTAATAGACCATAACTGGTTATAACGTTTCTGATGTCATTTGCCACATACACGCTTTGTCGCAATAGAAAACAATGCCTCATGCCGGTTTCACACTGCACGGTGAGCAGGGCATAAGCAGCGTATATTTTTTCACTGCCCGCGTTAATATATGACAGCTTTCACACAGCATGCATGGGCGGCGGCGCGGCAGCGTGTAGCAGAAGAAGAGCAGGAGAGGCTGTGCTGCGATAGTTTCGGCGCAGAGTGTATTTTTTCTGGGCCGCTTATACGCTTAATTCAAGTGACAGTGCGTTGTTCTTGATATAAACTGATGATCTAAAAGCTCAAAATTTCGGAACATTTGCTCACGTAAAATGCTTTGTGTATACAGTGAATCTGGCATTGCAGCGCGCGCTTAAAGTGGGCGCGCTCTCACGGCTTTTGGCCAAAATCCGCTGAATATCAACATTCCTCAGGTTCCATCGCAGCACCACTGTCTAAATGTCAAACAGCAATGTCTTGGCTTGAGAAATCTGATAACTGAAGCGGATAACTGATGTCAGAAGAGAGCAATCCGACAGTGTGTCCCATTGCTCCTCTAAATGCTATTTTGGTTTATAAATTATAATTTCATGTTTATACATTATACAGTGTGTTTTCATTGAGAAGGTAAAATTAAAGTTTTAGTTGATATATCTGACTGTTTGTGTTTATTAAAAAATTATAACGTGAATTAAAATTGAGCAAAAAATGTTATATGTATAGTATGCAGTGCATCGTCAATGCCTCGTGATGCATCGAAATATTGTATTGAACCGAAACGATGACAGGCTAATCGTAATCGAACCGAACCGTGAGACCAGTGTAGGTTCACACCCCTAGTAACTATACCTCATAATTGCTACTGTTAATTGAACTGGTATTAAATATTTCAGAAAATTACTTTGTATCTTAAAGTGATGAGTTTGTTTCTCATAATTGTGACTACAAATCTCAGAATGGTGGCTTAGTTTCTCATAACTGCAACTAAATGTTACTGTATTCGCAAATATGGCTATATATCTTGGAATGTGATTTTTTTCTTGTAATCACTACTGTGTCATCTCAGGGTGTTACTATCTGTTTCTTGTAATTGTGACTATAAATTTTAGAATATGACTCTCACAACTGTAACTTTCTCATAATTGCAACAATATCTCAGAAGGTGACTTTACATCTTTTAGTTTCTCTTTATAATTGTGACTTTGAATGTGACAATGTAACTTTCTCTCACAATTAAAGGCACAATATGTAAGATTTTTGTAATAAAATATCCAAAAACCACCTGCACAGTGTATTACATTTCATGCAGTTGTGTCCTTACATTATCTAAAAAGATCTGTAGGATTTGTAAATTTGAGCTTGTCATCCGTGAACATGATTTGTGAAAACGACATCTCCCAATGTTCCATGCTCCGTCATTGCGTCATCGAACTTCGCCTCGGTTATTGTTTTGAAAATGCGACCTCTAATGGTGTAAAATTACATACTGTGCCTTTCAAATGGTTTCTGAAGAATCTTCCCAAAGCTGTAGCTTAAATGAAAAACATGAACTACTTCTTTAGTAATGCTGGTTATGAGAAGCATTAATAGAATTGACTAAGAGCACGAATAAAACAGGAAGCAGTGATTATGCCCAGCCACCATTTCTGCTTTGATCTTCTGCCCCCAAAGGTTAGGCGCCAGTGATGGAGTGAGAATGCTGACAGATGCAATCCGGCAGCCGCTACACCAATGCTGAGTGTGCAGGGCTTGAAACCAACACCATGTGAAACTAGCTCAAAGAGAGGTTTCAACATTAAGACCTTCACTATAGGTGAAGCTGCTCATCCTTTATCTAGGTGAGCCTCAGGAGGACAGAGACGCTTGTACTGTATCGGGCAAAAGGCCCTGTTTTAATATGAAATAATCTGTGATCAAAGCAAGAGAAGAAGTTGTGATTCATGATACAGCTGGCACTGAACTATTCAATTATTTATAGCAGTTTAAAAACATTTGGCCAAGTCTTATAAAATACCTTACAAAATATCAAACGGCATCATAATACAAAGTGAATCAAAATCACCAATTTATCAAATAGTTGTCCTCATAATATGAGGTTGGAGCCCTGCTTAATATGAAATTGTGCAAACAATTATCACATGGTAAAGCTGTAGCTGAAAGTGCTTTTCGCACATTTTAAATGCGACTTCCAAAACATAACCAAGAACAATGTGGAGCTTTAAATGAGCTATACACTCATTTTCCACAGGACTGCAGCTGTGCTAACCTTAAAGGGAGATTGTAATTTTCCCCACGTCAACAACTCAGGATCTGGATGTTCTCTGCTTATATAACTTTGCTTTAATAAAAACCTTTGTGTCCTGACACTTGCTTTTCGAAAGTGGCCTTATCAGTGCTTGCTTGCATTTCTTGGTCACTGTATACAAAAACATTCTATAAATTTACAAGAATTCTCATGATTGCATTTTTGCTACAAAAGGCATCCAGATGAAATTGCTTATTGGTTGTGTCCAAAAATTGGCAGAGGTATCCAAGAAGTGATTACTATCCGATACCCAAAATGTTTTGGCAAATTGGCTACATGCAGTTTATGATGTCCATCCCCAAAAAAAAAAAAAAAAAATAGACAATTACTGATGTAAACGTAATTCAAGATCCTCCTGCTATTGAAGCACAAATACATCTTTTTTGTGAGTGCTCCCCTATTCATCTGCCAGTAGATGTGACCTAGTTATGAAGCAATTAGCTGTCATAGCGTATGCAAGCTCATATGAAACAATATTCACAAAAAGACTACAACTCCCTCTCAACTCTTCATATTCAATTCAAACTAAATTCGAATGATTGCAACCACCCATATATATTGTAAAGATGCAGCCAAGAATCCTTCTTGATTTCCCCAGCCTGATGCGAATCACATACAATAATTATTAAACAGTCCTCAGAGTACTTTAGTGGAACTGAACGCAGGCTTGCAGCTCAGAGCAAAAAGAGATTTCTTTCTCAGCACTCCAAATGTTTCTTTCTACTGAATCCCTTAAGTAACACTCATCAGCTCCAAAAGCAGGTTGATAAAAAAAACCTTTACTTAAGCACTTTAGAACTTTTACCCATAGAGAAAAACTGCCTGCCTGACAAGTACATTTATCACTGCTTTTACCTTAAAATGAGATCAAGGAGAAACAACACCTTAAACATCTCGACCAAACTGAAATCTCTTGAGGATTCTTTCTGTTGATACGATTGCTACTGGTTTAGACCGTTTGCTTCAGGCAAATTTAGACGCCACGTACATAAAAAAGGATGTTGCTCATTTTAAAAGCCGCAAATTTCATTGAAAGGGATAACAAGAGCTGTTGTTATCCAAGACACCATCCACCAGTTTTAAACCATTGAGCCACCAGCCGACCTGTCAAGTGTTGTCGATAGGCTGCTCTTGTTCCGAGGGAGTTTGTGTAAAGAGAAGGAAACAGAGAGAGATGTTCCCTGACATGATGGCAGTGTTTTCTGGCATAGAGCGGGATGTCAGTGCCAAACTGGCAGTTCTGACGGTGAGGTCTACCTGCAGTCAGCTGTCCCCTCACGACACAGTTCTCGTGCCCATGTATAATTTAGGCTGCATTCAGCTGCACTGTCAAAATACTCTAAAGTTTCAGTTCATAAACAATCTCTTTCCCCTTCGCCAACTCTGATTTGTTTTGAAGGCAGAGACTCCTGGCTAGTTAAATGGCAGAAGTGCCACGCCAGAGGCTTCCAGTGGTATCTTATTGTCTTTCCCCCAGGAATGCAAAACAGCCACGATAATAGAGAAATATAGGTCAACTAAGTCTAAAAAAAAAATATATATATATATATATATAAGGGCATTTTTGCTTAAAAAAAAAAAAAAAAAAATATTTTTTTTGCCCAAGATATTTGACCTCAAGATATAGACCCTGCTGCACAAGCTGTGTGCTTTAACAGTGGCAAAACTATTGGGTCACAACCTATAAATCTGCTAAAAGCAGTTCAGAATGTAAAAATAAAGAAGCTAACCAATTAACCAATAATTGGACACTGCAAAGCCTTCTTTTTTTAAAAAGGGTTAGAATTTCTTCACATTTCTTTAGCAGTAAAAGCAAAAGACTGAGCAACCAACAAACGTATTTCATCTGTCAAAAATAACCAGCTTCTTATTAGAAGTTAACCGAACTATGCAAACGCCAACATGGACCAACCAGGTGTCATAAAAATATGTACCTCTGGGCACTTTTTGCGCAACACTAAAGTGACACTAAAACACAGGTTCAATATGAGTTATGACACATTTTTATTACATTGATATAGGTATGTATTGCAGCGGTTCAGAATTGAAATATCTGTGGACTGTTGCTAAAAGTTCTATCATGTTGAAAATATGCCCTGTACCAAAACCAACCCTAAACCTACCCAACAGTGTTAATAGTGTCTGTGTAAAAGGAAGTTAAGATTTAAACCGTTTTGTCGAACAGTTGTTGCAGCTCCTCGCCTCTGAAGTACATCTCTGTACTCCGTGAGCAACCGAACAAACCTAATCTCTAGGAAAACCCATAGATATGAAGCTGGATATGAGTAATGCTAACATTCAAAAGCATCACTTTTCAAATCTTCCAGCATACCAGTATTGTAAGTCATTCGAGTAATTGTGCGAAAATTACGCTTTATTAAATCAAAACTCTATATTGGTGTGAAAACTACTAAAAGGTGAGTTTTACTGCCGTCAATGTAAATTCCTTTTAGAAATTGTGGTAATATGTACTTGTACTCTTTTCAAAAAGTGCACCAAGGTAAGTTTACGTTTATGTAGATATGGACAATGTGAATAGCAGGTCTTTGTTCTTAAAAATCATAAAAAAAAGCTACATGAGAAAATTTGCCTATTTAGTGATTTATGTAAAAATGTTTATTAACAGTTTAATCTTTTGGACATTTTTTAAAATCAGCATTGTACAACTTTTTTTTTTTTTTTAATTTTATAACATCTATAACACTGTACTTTGTATCATATTATAGAGTCCGACCGATTTATCGGCAGGTCGATATTTTTGGCAGGTCGATATTATCGGCCGATATTAGGCATTTTCCAAACTATCGGTATCACCGTTTATAATGTTAACTTTGAACAAAAACATAAAAACAACAACAACCAAATCAAAGGACTTTACGTTTCATATCTTAAGTTTGTATTTTTATACATTTTATTTATCAGAACTTTAAAATATTTGGATGTTCCTCTGTTCCGTTGTGACAATAACATTTTAGTGAATACTCAACTACAAATAATTATTCTTGTACTAAAACCTGCCTCTGCTGGACCGGAGCTATTGAGGATTGACTGATTCAGTACACTACCTCATATACTGTAAGCAATTTATATTTTGCTGTTATTGTTATTTATCGGAACTTAACAGAATTTGTCTCCAGTCCTATTCAAAGTTACATTTTATATTTTAAGTCTTTTAAAACTAAAAACTTTGATTTGGTTTATGGTTGTTTTTGTATTTTTGATAAAAGTACTTTACATTTCATACCTTAAGTTTGTATTTTTATACATTTTAATATTTTTTGATGTTCCTCTGTTTTGTTGTGACAATACAAGAAACAAGATTCTTTTTAAAATGCATTTTTATATTATGTTAGTTAAAACTCAAATAACTACATATAACTAATGTTAGAGAAAACTGTTAATGTTTTGTTGCATGCTTTCATATATATATATATATATATATATATATATATATATATATATATCACTATAAGTCTTGCATACCAAGTGTTTATTATTATTATTACTTTATTTTGTCTTTTTTTTTTTCTTTTAATGGAGATCTCCATGACACAAAATGACATTTGCTAGTTGTGCACTGTCATTGTCATCTGCTAAAGAGTTTGTGATGTACCGAGTTCCCCTCATGCTCCACTAATGGAATGAGATCATTAGTGGTGTCAGTGTGGACAGAAAGTCAGGCAAAGGTTTAAGCCACCATTAAGTCCAGCTAAATTTAGTCAAGCTCACATGCATCATACCACATTGTGCCATCTATTAGCAGTAACAGCTGTCAATCAAACAAATATGGCCAAGGGCTCTAGCTTCTGTGTTTCTGCCACACCAGGTCATCTGATTACATGCTCAAATTTAGCATCTTTTGCCAATTTATGGCTGGTGCGATAAAGTGCCCCACAAAAAATATTGCAGCTAATGCAATGTATTGTGGGCCAATAAAAACAACCCCCTCATTAAGGTCCATCTTTCATAGCATAGATGAATATTTGAAAAGTCCCATGGTGCAATTATTTCGCTCAGTCCAGGACCAGTGCAATTAAAGTTCAAGGCAGTATCACTTAAAATAAGCAGAAACAAGTTTCTCTTTCTCATCTGTGGGGACACAATCTATACGGCCATGTTCATAAAGAGAGAGAGCGCACTGCAATTAATTAAGAAAGACCTGGGAAAGAGCAGCAGTGGAGATAGAATGGAAATCAATGAAAGAGTAATGGTTTCATTTTGGCATGGATCAATGGGCTGAAAAGAATGCATTACGCTGGGTGTGATTTCAAAGCAGGGCACGGATGCCATTGGCAGGAGCGGCAAAACGTCACAGGCCATCTTTCATTTTAATATTTTTATAGGTTAAAGAGAAAAAGGTGTAGAGTTGACCAACGCACTGAATATTCACACTACATTTGCAATGATTTTGCAGAACATAAATAATGAAGGAAAATTAACGCTGCAGTACTTTGTATGGCAATTGTAAAGAGATCATCTTATTTTATTATTATTATTGAATTAATTTTCATTTTTTTACATTTATTATTTTTAGTATGTTGAATATTGGAAATTTGATTCAAAAACCTATTATATGTTATATAAATAAAAGCGAATTCAAAAGTGTATAATAGTATTAAAACAAAAGTAATAGTTAAAAATAATATTAAAATTATTTTTCGGTAAAATGTCTGTTTACACTGCTGTCTAAGACATCATTATGATCATAAAAAAAAAAACAATAACCAACCCACAGTCTTGTCATGTATTATACTGTAATCCAAATCCTACAACAGCTCTCACCTCACATCACCTACCCAAAATATTGTCAATTACATAAAGCATTTTCAACAGCATGTTCTCTGCTAACCATTCAATGTAATATTTAAAAAAGAACATGATTGCAAAAAGAGCCCTGCAAGCTGGAAGATTAAGCCTGAACAAGGGCATTTCTACACAAGAAATGCATTTCAGTTCCATCATGCCCCTGTTTTAATCTCACCAAGGCTTCCAACCCAGTTTTAGACTAACATTTCCAACAGAAAGGTGAAAATAACCTCGCAGAATGAAAGGAAGGAACTCCGCTAGCGTGCAGCCATTAGCGGATGGGGACATTACAACTACATTTATAGCTAATTGGATAATTACCCAAGAAGGTACCCATGGATACCCGCCATATACCAAAGCTAAACCTTCTCGAAGTACTGTAGGAATACTAATGCAATTGTATTTTGTGAGTTACTTGTAAAACTGGGTCACACACAAAACACTAGCTGTAGGCTTCCAAAGCCTTTCAGACATGTTCTAGTATGGACACCTTCTCTAAAAACACAGATATTGTTAGAGGTTAAATGTTATTTCCCTTTATAAGCCCAAAAAACTTACAGCCAAAATCCTCCCACAACAAAAGCTTCAGGTCGTCAGTTTCAGCACAAGAGACTGAGAGACTGTGTGGGAGGTAGAGGAGGGAAAAAGAGAGAGTGCAGAGGTGACACAACTATTATAATGGCCACGTACTACAATGACTTTAAGTGCGCCTACATGCTACAGCAGGGATACTCAACGTCCGGCCCAAATGCATCCTGCCAAGATTATTGATGGCCCGTCGCCACAATCTGCACTTTTGAGAATTCATTTTCTGCCTCTGTGTCTGCAGCACGCTGTCAGTGCTTTGACTGTCTACCAGTCTTATGGAGGAAGCCTCTTTTTCAAGAGCTTGGTAGGAACAGACCAATTACACATCTATGTAACTAAATTGCAGTAAATCATTACTTAATAGCCAATTATCAATTAAATGTGTGTGTGTAAATGTATCGTATTTTATTTTCATGGACAATTAAGAGCAAATTTCAAGTATTTTATTCTCATTACTGCAACTCAAAAGATTAACAGTCACGGTCAATAACAGTAATAAGATTTACAAAAGTACCAAAAAAAAACATATATAATCTTTTTTTTTTTAAAGATATATCTATAGCTTTCGTATTAGAATATACAGGTGAACATATTTTATTTGTATTTTTTTTTTACCTAATTCACAGGGAATTTGGTTGTATTTTATTTTTCCATTTTACAGACCTGATTCACCTGACCTTTTTAACATTCATTCCTCATTTATTTTCAGCTTCTGGCAGGTGAGGAGACATTCTCATGGGCCAAAAGGCTGCAGCAAGTAAGAAGAGGTGGTGGGAAGTATAGCTCAGAAGCTACTCAGGGGAGAGAAAAAAAAACAAACCTGCAGTAGTGGTTTCAACGATACCAAAAATAATATTAAGATCTACAGACAGAGGCAGACAAAAAGTTTATCAGTAAGATATGTAATGTTTTTGTTTGTTTATTTTGTTTAAACGGAGACTTTTATGCTCAAAGCTATTGTCATTTCAAATATTGGTTTCACCGTTTTAATTTTGGAATCTGTTATACTTTTTTCTTAAACCTTTGATAGTAACTTCAATAAAATGACAATATTGTTGATTTTAACAATGTAAGTATTTACTGTCAGTTTTTATCCATTGAATACATCCTTATAATGTATTATAATATAAATAATATATATATA
>JAUMHR010000049.1:17328065-17351305 GCA_032361145.1 Enteromius fasciolatus
TTCCGCGTTTGAGTTTTCCCTCACGCTACACGGGGACATCCTCGACCATTCATTGCTCGTCTGCCTCCGTGACAGAATGTCTTTTATGTGAAACAAAATCTTTTTCTTTTACAGTCACTGCAGAATTTTACTCCCAAGATTTTATTGAGAGGGTTCAAAGAATGGCTTTTATGTGAAATAGAAAGCTTTTAGTAACTTCTGAATGTGACTGCAGAATAAAAGTTTTTTTGTTAAAAAGTACCTTTTACTCTTTTTTTTTTTTTTTACGTACTACAGCTTTCAATACTTTAACATTATGAATAATGACAAATAATGATTTATTTGATTAAAAGATTACCTGAGAACTGGATCAGTCCTGTAAACTAAAATCAAGACTAGTTCTGTCAAGTTTCACCTGAATACACCAAGAAAATATGATAACAAACCACATCATATACCACGAGATGCACAGACTGTACTAATCATAATATTTTGCTCATCTGTTTTTGTTTTGTTTTACTTGACAGTCATGATATCTTTAAAACATCCCATTTGTTTTCTGTTTAATAGAAGAAAGTCACACAGGTTTCACAACTTTCACAAGAGTAATAATTTAGAGGCAAACTATCCTTGTAAGATGACAACGTTTTGAAGTTGTGACCATTTACAGTATTTAAAAAACCAGGTAAATCTGCGTACTTGCTGGGAATAATGATTCAGAGCAAGTGCTGCTTGTGGTTGGCTTTCCAGCATAGGGGAAATTAAACAATCAAAATAAGAAAGCTTGCGAAAGTGTGCGTGAGGAAGGCAGGGGGCGGGAGACTGAAATGGGAGTCACACGGAATAAGCCCGAGGGCATTGACTGCTGCTCAGCCCATCCTAGACTTTAATTACTGCTAGTGAAGCAGCCATTCCCATATCTCCAGGGTGGCTCGGCTTACCTCTGAATTAATGATGCACAGGGCTCAAGTGAAACCATGGGCATGATTCTAGGGGTTAGATGACTTTTGACACTGGACATATGGCTATTTGAACGCTGAAAATGTTTAAGGATGCAAACCGTTTCAGAGGATATTTTTAACAGACTCTGCTGGATTACATTTGCATATTGCCACTATGGCAACAACTAGCATATGCGGTGGCCAAAAAATTACAAGACTGGCTTTTTCAGCAGCTATGGTTTTACTTCAGTTAGTTTTCAGTATCTTTTTCCAAGTGTATTGGTAGGAAATCTCAGTTTACATCTCCAAACATTCATTTTGCCGTTAATTGCCATAATAAGTTATTAATTGTTATGAATAAATTAAAATTTATATACAATTTATTTATATTTTTTAATTAATGAACACCATATACCTCAAAATGAAAGGTACTCAAGTACACAAAATATTATGAATATAATAAAAAATACATATGGATAGTTGACGTATCAATGGTGTGACAGCAAAAAGAAATAACATTGAAGATAAACTTCTCGTATGCTATTTGTAACTCCAAGAATGAGGATACACTTTTTTCATGTTATTTGTATGTTGAGTTTTTTCTTCTTCTATATTTTTGCTATATGGACACGGTCCGATTTGTATTTGTTAACTACCAAAATCCACAATTTCTTACGCTGCAGCCTTATGTTAATCTGGTTAATTTTAACTAAACAGATTTATAATCATTAAGCAAATTTATAAATAAATAAACAAAGCAAATGTGGGCCCCCATATTGTATTTTGAGATAGGAATTATTGGATGATGTGAAAAGAAAAACATGAAACTAGCACCACGTAGCAGATTGGTTGCTGAGGCAACAGTCAATTATATACTTTGGGGGCCATTATACAAATATATATAACTGCAGAATGGCAGAACAGTATTCCAGAGAGCCATGTAATAAGATGGTTCAACTGGTCATTTCAGCAGGTCCAGACTATTTCAAAAGATACTGCAGTGTTGTAGTGTTTAGTGACTTTTTTATAATGTTAGCATACAATATTTTTTACCCACAGTATAAAGTTTTTGTTCTTGTTGGCATTAATGATTACTGTTTTTCTCCAATGATGGTGGGAGCGATTGTTGCTTTGTATTGCTATGTCTCAACTGCACATTTCCAGAAAAAATATGTCTCGCATTAGTTTCTCACAGACCTCATCTTTCTCCTCATAGTTTTTTAGAGAAGAGTCTAATAAAAACAGTTTAAAACAGTGCAACCCACTGAGCTAATGAGCCATGAGATATCAAAAGGCCGAACAAGCACAGCAACATTACAACAGGATGTGGGCAGATTGTTAAATTGCCACAAGGAGCCTTGAGAGTGATTTAAGTTTCTCTTATGTCTCCTATCCAGCGTGTCTCATAACTCCTCATAACTCCGGGCCTCTGTGCTACAGGGAGGGTCCGCAGAGTGACAATAACCTGCTGTGCAGTACATCAGCTTAGCGCCTTCATTAACCACCGCAATTGTATTGCCGTGCCATAATTATCCCACTCCAATATCCCGAGCGCCGCCTCCTCATCCTCATCCTCCTCTGGCTTCTGAGATGCCATAAAGTAAGAAAAAAACTGCATCAAACGTGTTGGATGGAGCGAAATGATTCATTCTGTTCCATTACTGTTTTGCGTTCTAACTAGCGCCTTTACTTTACATGCTATTAGCTCGGTGTCAAAAGTATCTGAGCTACTTACAAGCACTGTTATTAAAAATAGCTGAAATAACAGCTGTTGCTTTCTTGCTGTTGCTAAGAGTTTATTGTGAAGATATTTTAAGCAAATGAAATAAGAATGAATATGATGGCGAAAATGTGTGTGATGTTTACAGCAAGCATTTTTGCATATGCCTTGTATGTCTCTTGGAAATGTATCATATTAATACCATGGAGTATTATTCAGCATCACAGTAAATATCAAAAGTACCATGGCGTTACCATTTGAAACCTTCTCTCTGTACCAGCACTGTACGTTTCAGTAAGGGCAAGTAGAATCATATGATTCATTGACACTTTCAATATCATAAAAACCACTTATCATAAGAAATACATCATAGAAGTACGAGTCTAATGGAAATCAATGACTTTTGCCCAGCGCCTCTGCTATTGATTTGAAGTATATGGCAGAGGTAAGAGCACAGGTTTTGTAGAGCCCCAGGCAAGACCACTGAAAGACTACTGCAAAGAAGGAACGGTTTCTTTAATTTATTTTTTTTTTTTACTAAGTATGCAGTGCACAAGGAATCAACTACAGGTAAGCAAATGCCGAAGAAACAGTGTGCTCATGAACTACTGTGCTTTCAATATTAAAAAAAAAAAAAAAAAAAAAAAAAATAAATTTGAAAAAAATAAACATTTGTATATAAACCAATTAATTTTAACATTAAATATTATAATAAGTACTTATCTATACTGACCTATATCAATAAGTACAATTTATTCATGCGCATTTCGTCAGTAAAGCCGGTTCTTTGACTAGTGGTAAATCTCCATTAGCGGTTTTAAAAATGCGCGTAGATCACTGACAAGCTACGTAATATCGCATTCAAAATCGGAAATGAATCGCTTCTGTTTTTGAAGACGAAATATGATAGAAGATGATATTTATCGCTCTATATATTCTGCTCATCTCGTCAGTAAAGCTGGTTCTTTGATTAGTGGTAAATATCCAGCACCTGTTTTCAAATGAAGTGCCAGTTCATTCATAGAGCCATAGATCACTGACTAATCGAAGCGGCTTTACTGACAGGATGCGCATAATCTATCAAGCGATACATATTGCCCAGCTAGCTCCTATATATCCAGAATAACTGATATTGGATCGAAAGCTTGCAAGTCAGAATTGAATCGAATCATGAAATGTGTCAAAACCTACCTTAATAGTACCATTACACAAAATTATTATATAATATAGAAGAAAATCTACACAACAATAAGGTTTTGACGATACATCGATGCAGAATATATTAGTGGGTCGATTTTGTATAATGCATCGCAATTAATATTTTAACAGCACTCCAATCAAATTTGGTTTTTTTAATATACGCACTCTCAAATGCGCATAAGAAAATTTCACCTCAGATCAGAATGCTGTTATGATGCAAAATTAATATAAACAGCCAACTGTGAACACCTTTTTAATTTGCTTCAAACTTTAGCAAATTTTATGAATTATTATTTTAGGTTTAACTGTGTGTAAGGATCTGGAAACAAGCAGAGTAGGGCTGTTTCTAAAGCATGCGGCGTCATCTGATTCAATTCCAGAGGAATCACGATGCATTCACGTAATCTCAGAATTGTTGCTTAATCATTTCTCAATTTCCAATGCATCAATGTATGGTCTCAGCCCTAATAAACAAATAATAAAGATTTGTGGGAGAAAATAAATAATGATTTTAAAGTTCATAGAACATTCTAAAGAAGTCATTGTACACGATTTCCTGAACAATTCAGATCCATCCATTTATTCCACCCAGTCCTAATAAGTGAAACTTAACAGCATCTCAGTTTTCTGGGCTCTCCATTGGTTTCTGTGCAGGATTGAGTGTTTTAGGTTTATGTGTAATACAGCAGCTGGTGCAGTCAGTGGCATCTCTGAGGTGTGGTATAGGGGTGGCCGTAAATCAGCGATGTGGACTGTTAACCAATCAACAGCTGTAAATCAGGCAGGAAGCTACAGGGCTCTGGAGGACAGAGATAATATGTGATATGTGCCAATATGTAATTTGATATTGACATGGTATTCCCACTGGCACAATAAATCTGCCGAATATAGGTCTCTCAAGGTTTCTGTCGAGAGGAGAGAGAGAAGCGTGTGAAAAGTACTCTAAAAAGGCACAATCTTTGGAATGCCAGTACCTCGGGTCTGACAGTACGGTGTCAAAGCATGTGAAGCAATTACTCTGTAGTTTAACCACAGAACAGTGAGGCCAGTAAAGTGATGAGTCAGAGTCTTACTCACATTGACATTACACACACAAGTGGCTCTTCCATCTGCATTAAAAGCAGTGAGCTTTCAGTCATACACCAGAGCTTCTGCAGCCTGAGACAAAATACTTAAAAAAAAAAAAAAAAAAAAAAAAAAAAAAAAAAACTTGGGTACCGAAACCCGGTACCAATATGGCACCGGTACCCAAGTAACTGGTATGTACCGAACCGAATCAAAACGCGGATTTCAGGGCCGTGCCTGAACGACAAACCCAACAAATCTATGGCGGCAAATCAAGACGCCATTAATAAGAGAGTGCACCACTGATGCCGGCTCGAGCGACAAATCATTTCTGTGATAGGAAAACATATCTACAGACGAAGAAACGGGAGCCCGTGAGCTCATTTCAAACCCTTGCGCGCAAATTATATGTTATCTGCGTGATTATTCTTGCGCTCGACCCTCTCTCACCTACAAACATGTTTATTTGTCAGTCGTGGGGCGGGGCTTGGTGTTTCAGTTGTCAAATGTCATTGGTTATTCCCCTTTTCTGGAAGTCAGTATTAGATGACTGTTATAAGATGATTCATTCACTTGACTTGAGACATGGCATTGGATCATATGTTAGTTATTGTTTAATAAACGTATTTTATTTATTTATTTATTATTGATTCTGTATTTATTTAATATAATTTAATGTATTGTTCATAGAGTAGATCTTATTTCATCAAATTTTATTAATAGACTTTTTAAACATTTCATGCAATTTCAAGATAAATCATTCAAGTTGTACAGTTTCATATTTATTTGCATCTTGAAATGAATAGTTCTGTATCCCTCTGTGTTGTTTTTATTTGTTCTGTTTGGAAAATAACTGAGCCTTTAAATCTCCTTTGTAATAGATATGATCATAAATCAAGAACAAGGCATTTACAGCTATATTTATAAACTGCTTACTTATGACTATTAATGTTGAAACAATTCTTTATAAAGGATGAACTGACGGTTTACTAATGCTTTACTAATGCTTCATAGTGTGCAGTTATTATAAAGTGTTAAATTTTTTATTTTTATTTTTTAAGTAACGATTCAGGCACTGTTTAGGCACCAGAACCATTTTAATAGTATCGATTTGGCATATTGAAAAAACCCTGAACACCACCCAACCCTAGATTTAGCTATTATGTCTCATGACATAAAACCTACTTATTTTCTGGTGACAAAATTAACTAATTTCATAGTGCTGCATCTATGTGAGAGCACTTGGGCACACAACAGCAATAGAGATAAAATATATATAAAATAAAAATATCTAATTAATAGGGCTGTCAAAAATAACGCGTTAACGGCGTTAATTATGTTTTGTCGTTAATTACGTTAATTTTTTTAACGCATTTCACGCATGCACAGTGTGACGAATTATTTGTCAGGAAAGCGGGACAACAATTACATCGAAAGTAACTGCACATTGTTTCAGTGACAGTGATCAGTGGGTACTGAAGTGGTTTACGCTGACTGTATTAAAAACTGACGAGCGTCATTTTGCGGAGTCTTTTAAACAGTTCCTGTCTGTTTGACGTAAGTGGGGGCAAGACGACAACCATCCGGACTGTCAGTGCACGCAACATGGTTTACGCCATTCGTCTTACACACTATAAACACATGAACTGTGACATTTACATGCTGCAGAGAAGTGTCACAGTCTGTCAGTCTTGCTGACAGCGCCGTTGTGAATACTTTCGTCAAGGCAGCCCAAGAGCGGCAGTACCTCGTGCGATAGTTTCAGTTCATCTGCTCGGCATACGCGCTGCTTACGCGTGCAGTGTGAAACCGCCGTAAAAGTAAAAGATCGTTCTCATTGCAAAGACAAATATCATGGTATATTTCAGCTTGTGTTAATAAACAGACATATTATGAAAATTATGCATCTGTGTCCTGTTATTTATCTTTTGGTATGCATTTCAGAAAAAAAAATGGTTAGGATTCAGGTGTGTTCAGATTCAAATAGTGATTAATCATGATGAATCCACTGAATATCCTGATTAATTTGATTAAAAATTTTAATCATTTGACAGCCCTACTAATTAAACATATAAACATATTTGAGTTAATTTGCTGCTGTGGTTAGATTGTTGTTGTTACTATTTTTATATTATTATTATTATTATTATTATTTTTACAACAACTTTAATTGCATGTAGATTACATTGTACATTGTATTACATTCCGACATTATTTATACTACTTGCATTTAAATTTACATTACATTTTCAAATTAAAATGAACTAAAATGTTACAGTTTATATAAGTGCTTTCAAACAATTATTTGTGATTAATCACATCCAAAATAAAAGTTTTTGCTTGTGTTGAGTATATGTATTATTTATATATAAATACACACATGTATGCATTTCAGAAAAAAAGTTCTGTATGTACAAATTTTACAAATATATACTGTATTTATACTGTACTAAATATACACAGAACATTCAAATATATTATGCAAACAAATACTGTAATTATGTATGCGATTAATCACGATTAATCATTTGACAGCACTATGTAATTACATAAAATCACCTAAAATGATGTCATATGTACGCTGAAATTATATGCTTCTTCTGAGACTTGGAATAGAGGGAAAGGTTGAGAACCACTGTCATACACTTACAAATCAGCCTTGACTTTACCCATCACTTTGCTATATTGCCCCATCAGTCTCTCTGGGCTGATGAAGCCTCATCTATAGATCACTCCTTAACTTGCCAGGCTGTGTGATGGATGAATATCCCACGAACCCATCTCTCTAGTTCATGTGAACTGCTGTAGTTAACAGAGCCAATTAACACAGGCCGTCTAGCAGAGTTATCTAATAGCACACAGCCTGTATGTGTGTTAATGTTTTTTATATGCAGGTGCAGTAATTATCCAATTTGAAAAATAGAGTACCAACTTATAGACTCCTACACTTGTGTTGTTTATCTTACCATTAGCTATAATATGACATGAAAATATCACAGTCTATTGAAATATTGCTTTTTGTGAGTTAATACATTTTCAAAAAATGTATAATAATTGTTTCTAAAACGAATAGTTCGGCTTGTAAATCCGATTGGGCGAACCCAAGAACGTCTAATACACAGTATATATATTTATATTTGTTTTATTTAGTATAAAGATTCAACAGACATAAAACAACAAATAATTTAATTTAATTACCAATAATGGAATAAATAATTCCTTAAATTTCTTTTCTCCTGTAAACATGTTCCACAATCCACAGGTGCATGTGGATGCTCAGGAAAACATTTAAACACTTTCAAATCTATGAAGGGTATTTGGATTGTACTAAATTATCTTTAAAACACAGTCCCAAAATAAAATAAAATACCCATTGCGTTTAATAAAAGAAATTATTTGGCAAGGCTGGTTAAGTTATAGTCAACGCCTTTCAACTTTTTAACTTGAAATTACAAGTCCTAAACTAATTAGTTAAATGAGCCGCTGCTTTGTGGAAATGAAAAAGGGGAGGGGGCTGTAAGAAAAATATGACATCTAAATCGATATGTGTTTTAATGGTAGGCTACAGTGGTGGACAGTAACAAAGTACATTTTTCAAGTATCTGTACTTTAACGGAGTAGTTTTATTTTTAGTAACTTTCACTTTTTTAGTAACTTCACTGCATTCCTAACCATAAGATTGTATTTTTTACTTCACTACATTTTATAAAACGTATTGTTACTTATATATTACATGCTCCAAGATACAGACGAGCGATTCATTAACAAACTGATTCTTTTAAATGACATGATTCTTCACAAATTACACCAAACGATTCACTCTCGGATTGGAAAGATCTGATTGCACTGGGTTCTCGATTCGACAGCTCACTGATTCAAACGATTCGTTCAGAGCGAGTCTCCAGTGAATCGAACAACCGACTCGCTGATGATGCGTAAAGTAACTAATAAGTTACTAATGTTGAATTTTAGGATTAATTACTTTAACTGAAAATAATACTTGGGTAAAAATCGTTAGTTTGTTACACTGCTGTAAAGAGTGATCTATTTAAGCCCACTGAGTTGAATGCAGACACATCAACATCAGTGTCTCCAAGTCAAAAAACGTTCATATTCCCTGCTGCTGTGACATTAGCAGTTTTATTAAAATGCTACACATTTAGCCTTACGCCTGTTTTTCTATTGTTTATCAACGGTGTACTTTTTTATATTGATTGGATCAACTAGCCGAGTAGACATATGAATGTTTATTCATAACCATACTGAAAATAAGTAGATCTAAATATTGTTATCTAAGGCTGATTGCTAACAAGCTTGCTGGTGCCAAGTTATAGTCATTTTTAGATAATGTCCAAATATTTTTTATAGATTACATCTGAGGGGAAGAAGAAAGGATGTGATTTTCAGGTAACTACAGTAATTATCAAAGTGGGAAGTAATGCCCTCTGGCATGTTTTTACAACACAGACAAGGTTTGAGAAGAAACAAAATATGAAAATATATTACATTTTTCTTCAAATGTTTATCCTAATTTATTCTCATGTCATATTTAACTGTGGCGTTCTGCAAAACAATAACCTAAACTTTAAAACACTTTTTCTTACTGGTGAAAATTAAGCGGTGAAATCGGTTTTCTCTCAGGTACATTGCAGTGCAGCTTCACAGTGAACATTACTAAATCATGCTCGTCAATATCGTCCAGTCAACACAAAAATATGCTGTCTCCTGACTAGTGGTTATTTGGGAAAGTCCCAGTTATTTTAAGCAGTAAGATTATAAAAACTATGTTTTATATAAAATTAAGTAGCCTATATAAAATTGCAAAATAAATATCTATACATACTTTTTTTACTTGAGTACATAAAAAACAGTACTTTTGTACTTTTACTGGAGTAATATTTCATTGTATGTATCTGTTCTTTCACTCAAGTACTTGATTTGTGTAGGCTACATGAAATATGGTGTGATTGCAAGAGCAAAGAATGCTCCGTAACATACAAACAGTACAAAACACACATTTACTACTGCTGAGGAAATACTATCTATTTGTAAATAAGATGGTGGTTCTTACAGTAGTCACAATGAGATCCAATGTAGACCATATTTTGTTGTTGAGTCTGCGAGACTGTTTTTACTGCACGTGCCACTCATAGGAATAAACATAAATCTCAGAGTCAAGAACTGCCAGGTTGGAACCACGTACCATAAAGTCCAAATAAAGAGCTCAAAACCTTCAAACTGAGGACAAAAAGGGAGCAGATGCTGCTTTTTAATTGTTTTCCCAACATATGAGTCATGACAGTGATCTGGATACAGGCCCAAATCGTCCATGCAGTAATCCCTCTCGTAAGGAAAAAAAAAAGAGGATGGATATCTTTCTCTTAGGGCTTAATAGAATGAACGTATTGTTCAAATGGGCATATAATAAAACAACTGGATGATACACTGCCAAGGGTCAGCAAACAAAGTATGATATTTTGAGGATTGTGCAAAATCATAATCCTGGTTTTGATACGACATTACTCAAATGTGGATTTATTTGTTAGAAAATGAAAGATGCATGTCTATAAATATTGAACAACACTGAAATAAGCTACGAACCAATATTGTAATATTAATATATAATATTATCAATTATTTAACACTATTATTAGTGGGGCATTTGTTTCATTTCACTTTAAGAGCTGCACGGATCCAATTTATTGTTATTGTTTTATTATTCTCATCCGTTTCTATTTATTTATTACATAACGATAAGGGTTTACATAATTAACCAATAAACACCACATTATTTACACATTGTTGCACGTATTTGACCGTTCAGCTGCATACGTTTAGCTAAAAGATGACCAAGTTCTGTTCTGTGACCTTGTAAAGAAACACGCTCTGCATTTACATGCTTACAGTAGATGCTAAAAGGTATAGTTTTCAAACATTTTTAGTCTTCGTGCTTTGAGGCCTCCAAAACGCTGTTGTTATAAAAATAAATGGACAAAACTCAAAGTTTTCATCTGAAAATGATGTTTCGCAAACACCCCTTTAGTAATCATTTAGCAACCATAAAAAACGCTCTGGAAAACACATAGCAGTACGCTACCAACAATCACATCACCCTGGCAACCACCCAGAACATCTCAGAAAGATGGCAGGGAGTTTTGCAACAGCAGCCATCTCTCACAATCTAGCAGTAAAAAAGGCTTTCTATTTAGAAAAAAACAAAGGAGAAAATATTATAATTGAGTATATGGTACTTGAGCTAACTGGGTTTTGGGGACATACACAATACTTTAGGGCAACAGCGACTCACAGCAGTCAGGGGAATTGTGATCAGAAAGAGGAGGCCATTAGCAGTGTGCAGTGTTATCTGCTCTTTGATCAATGTTGTAATACAGTCTGCATCAGGCTGAGGGAAATGAAATGAGTAAGACTGTGGAGTAGAGAAAGAATCTCCCACTGAGGGAGGTATACATTTTCTCAGGGAGTTAAACGCTTTTATGCAATTCAATCTGTCTGATGTCATCCTGGTTCTGAGTGAGGACGTGTTTTCTCAGAGGATGGGTGGTGGCGGGAAGGACTACACTGCCAGGATAGAGATTACTTTGGATGGGTAACTTTCACTTGATACAGTATCTCTGAGATGAATCGATAATCTGGATGATGAAGGCTGAAAAGAGCAAAATGAAATTTGGCCTCTGTATGTTGTTCATGTGATCTTGTTTTATCAGTAGTTCCAAATGTAAACTTTCCTGAAATGAAGCAATATAAAAAGAGCAAACGGTCCGTCATCACATGAGAGCAATGGAATAAATAGTTTTCTTTCTTTTTATCTTCTGTCATGAGAATATAACCCTCTTTTCTATAAAACAAAAAAGATACTTTCCAATCAGTGTTCAAACACCAGTGCTTTACAGAAATAGCCCTTTCGATTGAGCATATTCTTCCGTTGCTAGCTTGTGTTTAGTTCAGTGGCCATTGTATAGAGATACCTGAAACAAGTAGTTTCATCTCATTTGTATGAGGCTACATTTCACCTCTTTCATGTATAGAAAATGCAAAGGGATTGTAAGTCGAGGGCCATTTGCCTCACAATGTCTCCTTTAGATTAACAAGTGCAGAAGCTCATTTTCAAAAACACAGAGACAGGGGGAAAATGCACACAATGGAGGCTGAAAATGATAGCCTTGCAATCTTTGCGGTGTCCACCGCACATCTGTCACAAATGCTGTGAGCAACATTTAACTTTACAGTGAAAACTGCAGCAATAGATGGTGTGGAGAAGAATGTAATTTAGCTGCATCATTTCGCCAAAGCTGGTAGCGGTAGAGACAAGGTTTCCAATAACAATGGTGAAATCACACACTGAACAGTGCTGGACGGTGCTAGTCCAACTGGTCTACCTCCAACACCCTGTACAGCAGACAAAGTGTCTGTTTTTATCTAATTCACTGATAACAGCCAAAAGTAGCTACTTGTTTTTAGCATTAGCATGCTAATATTAAATAAAAAATGGTCAGATTTGCACCACTAGACCAATCAAACTGGTTTCAATCTGCCACTGAGTTAAACAGATCACCGTAGAACACTGACAAGCTTTGCAATAACGTGTACAATAACGTGTGTGATTCATTTGCGATACTGAACCAGATAATGCGTAGCTTGTCAGTGAGCGGCACTGGAGTTGCCCGAGTTGGAAGCCTCCAGAGGGCACTTCAGCCCTGACTGTGTTCATTGTTTGTGTGTCTCTCTGTTCGCTGTTTAGGATTTGTATTATGAAATGTCTCCCGTTGTTTCCATACCAACCCTGTAATGTCTCCACCCCGCTTGTTCATTGCGTGGATGTACGCTTCCACTTTGTAAGCCCTCTGTGTTTTCCCCGTGTTCCTTGTGTTTTCTCCCATTGGATTTACCGTTCTTGACCCTGCCTGATCCCGGACTCTCGGTTCTGCTGTTTTTCCTTTGGATACCGTTCGCCGATCGCCTGACCATTGCTTCGTGTTTGGATTATTCTATTAGTCTTTGCCTCTGATGTCACTGTTTGCTGTCGATGGACCCTGCTCACTTGTACATTGAGTTTTATAATAAATAGTTTCATATGGATCCACATGCCCCTGTCTCCCATCGTTACAGTGATCTACAGCTTTGTGTATTAACTGCCACTCCGTTTAAAAAAAAGGAGGATGGAGATTTACAGCAAATCAATAAACCAGCTTTACAAATTACGACCTCATTCATATGAATTCATACCCCTGCTGGAAAAAAAACAAAACGCATATGGTTAGGTTTTTTTGATGCTGGGATACTGGTTTAAGTTGGTCCTTTGCCGGTTTATGCTGGTCACGTGCTGGCAAAGGACCAGCATAAACCACCAAAAGACCAGCGAAACAATCAGTATAAACCAGCAAAGGACCAGCTTAAACCAGCATCCCAGTATCAAAATATATCTTTTTTTTTTCAGCAGTGACAATTTTTGCAAAATGTACGTATTTTACGAGTTGCCAGTTCCTATGAATTTGTATGAATGACCTACACCTAACCCCGCCTACCTACCCGTCACTGGAGTTTAGACAAATCTTACTAAATTGTATGAGTGAAGTCATACAAGTTAGCACGAATTTGCCACCTCGTACGACTATGTATGAACCTACTGAAAGACTATGTTGGCTTTTCCAATCAGATACGCATGAATATCTTGTGTGATATATTAATAAATGGTATTGTTTTCCAAAACCCGCACTTTCAAAAACCCATTTTCATGCTCCAACATGCTTTTGTCAATTAGCATAAGGAGTAAAACATTTCCACATTCAAAATGTTTTAATTGAAAACAGTGTTGTATAAATGCCTCTTAACGTGGAGGCTGAGAAGTACACTAAAATATTTAAATGCACAGCTAGCCATCCATTTTCCATTAACCATTTTCCAGAATCCACAAGTTAAAGCTGTTAATGTTTCGCAACAGAACAGTAAAAATGTTTTTTGTGAGCGCTAGCATTCTGTCCACTTCATATCAGACTCAGAGATAGTGCAGTAAGATCCCTTGAATTATTCATTGAATTATAGCATTTTCTTGAACCATCGAGTATTCAGGCAGACCGTTGTATAACTATATGTATCTGCATATTAAATGAAGATATGTTTCCAAAGCAAGTCCATTTGATGTGGAAAACATGAAAACAAGCTGTATTTTACTCCATATTGCGAATAATAAAAACTAAATAAACGAGCCAAAGACACGCATAATTTAATTTTACCTTACGTCCTGCAAAACAGGAGGTGTCAGATTAACAGTTTTTAGCATTTGCATAAAAAGCCCCTTGAGATTGATTTAAATTTTAACATTAAGCAAAAGCCCGCTACCCTCAGTCTGCGTGTTCAGCAGTTTTTTCTAAATTAGTTTGATGCGTAATTGCATTCTTGTGCTGCATATGCTGAAGACCAAACAAACAACGGGGAAAAAAAACATGCACAATGGCATAATTCTTAATGCGTGTCACTCGACTGTCGTTGAAGATCATGGTGTGAATGACAACTCTGTAATTGTTATGGGAGAATGTGGCCAAGACTCCATAAAATTGTTACCAGGTAATAAACCAAGAGACAGATTCGTATCAAAACTTTCAACAGCTCCCATATGTGATGAGCTCAGGCCTGAAAGACGAGGCCGCAGGGAACGCAGATAAATATTTATTTATGACAAGCGCTGTAGCACTCACCATCCATCCACAAAGGAGGATTTCGCAGAAATGATAAATTGTTTTTTTTTTTGTGCCCTTGAGAGTTCAGCACCCTTTTCTCCTATTTGTTTCTGTTTGTTTATTCATATTAGACACGGATTGACATTTCATTCTACATAGTTCCCCTTTTAATCCACAAAAAACAAAAACAACAGATCAAGCACAATTGTACATTGCTGAAAAAGTATGTGAACCCCTTATTATGGATTTCCACATGTGTGGGTCATAAAACATGATTTGATCTATTCAAATAAAAAAATAAAATACAAAGTCTTTACTGAACACAGCATGTAAACCTTCACAGTGCAGTGCAGAAAAAGTGTTTGATCCATTAAAAATAAATCACCGGTCCCTTATTTGGCAGCAATATCATTCTCTGTGATTGTGGATCAGAACTGCATGATGTCTTCTCTGAAATATTGATTTCTAGCTTGTAACTACAAGAGAGAGAGTCTTAAGAAAGAGTGTATTTAGTTGTTCAATAAGCGGAAAAAATATGCTTAAATAAAATATTGCTCTATGCCTTCAAGATGACAACGGACAGCCAAAAGATTTGACATTTATTTTCATTTTAATATGTAGGCTCACATGGTGAACAGAAGACACAATCCTTCATTTCCAAGAACAACACAATTTCATTTTTTCACAGATAACATTAAGGGAGCGGTAAGAAAACATGTCTCTGTTCCGATCAGGAGGCGCCCTGCAGATTTACTCTCTTCACCTTTGTTGTTTTCTACAAGTACCATCCGATGGGTAGAAAACAAAACAAACAAAAAAAAATATATATATATCAAAAGAAATGCTCTAGGAGCTTAAAGTCGGAAGAACGTCAACGTCGTTTTTGCTAGCCCATTACCGTAGCTAGAGGCAAAGAGGGGAAAAAAGCAATAGACTGAGATAGTCCTCTAATCTTGGAGCCCACTCAAAAAGCATCGAATGAAAAGGCTTTTACAGCCACGCACACGCTATACTCAGAGAGGTTTTCTGTTGAGTGATGCCCAAAATATATTGACATCAGATTTGTTTTCAACAGGCACACTTAAGGGTTCTTCTAAGGGCTCAGATACTGTATTTTAAAAGGAGAGCTTTATTTTAATTTACCTCAGGCATACCGTTATGCTTCATGTTCTACTAGATAGAATAGGTATTGTAGGTATTATTAAGTAAAGGTTTGGGCTGAGATGGCACATATAAATTTTGAGCTATTTAATATGGAGCAGGAAATATAATTTAGAAATGCAATTAAAAGAGCAAAGAGTTTAAACCTGCGTACAGAACTGACCCACTTTAGTCTACGTAAGTAATTATGGTAATTCAATTGCTTAAGGGCAAAACAGATTTAAATATTTGTGATCTGCACACATATACATTAAGTGTGAGGACAAAATGCAGCAGTTTTAAGCGTTTGTTTCTTCATTAAGTAGTTGCGGAGCATGGCAAAATGCTGTTTTAATGTCACATTATATTACACAAGCAGCCTTTCATTCAAGCTGCCCGAGGGAATCCAAGAGGTCTGATTCATTTTACTGAGTTTGTTTGTATTGATGGTTTATTTTAATGAATGGAAATCTGATTGAACCGATTAATGTGAATCATCCAGTCTTGTTAAACATTTATCAACATTTATACAAATCTTTCAATAGTTTATGTACAACATTTAAAGGATGCAAAATACTTCTTTTTAAATACTAAGTAAATTCTTTTCCTGGAATTTAACGCAAAAAACATTTTCTTTTCTTGTAACAAATTAAGTATTTTGTTAAATGATATGCTAAACATATGCATTACACTCTTTTTCATATAATCTGACAAGAATTATAAAAAAAATATCAATATAACTTTCTGTATGCACTTTGTTAGTAGCTTGCCTCTAATATTTTTTCCCTTTATACATATTTATAGGACTTTAAACTCATAGAGCATTGCTGATCAGATCACTTCCCTTTATATCGTGTCTGAGCTGCTCTAGTGCATGTTACAAACATTGCGCCACAAAAAAAAAGATAATTATATACATATATATATGTATTTTTTTTTTTTTCCTTTTTGTTTGTGCAATATTTCTATATATACAATTTTTATTTTATTACAGTTAAATATTCAAATTGCACTAAATTGACATAATATTTTAATGAGAAATTAAATAAATTTAGGGATGTTTGTGCATGAAAGCAAGTATTAAAAAGCTCTTCTGATCTAGTTACAGTGTCCAATATTTGTAATAAATCAAAAATGGGCCTGAACCCAAAGCAACCTACCAAGATTCAGTGGCGCCACTAGACAGCATAATAACCGCTGTTCTTTTTAGCAATATCCCAAGCACATGCTAATTTATTTTGTTGCATAAATGTGTTTGGGTATCATTATTGCCAACGCAGGTGAACAACGCCGGGTCAGTTTAATCAAGAAGCTTCGGTGTGGACCTCTGTTTGCACACATCACTGTTTAATAGAGGGAAAGGATAGAAAATAATGCTTCTGTAAAGAAATAACAGACTTGCAGGACGTGATACAGCGTTCTGTAAACAACGCAACGAGAAGCCAGACACTTGGCGTAAAGAAAAAAGAAATAAGCTCAGATTTGTCTGTTTGCTTTCAACTCTTGTCCTGACGGTTCTATCACAGGTGCTCATCAAAGAGGGGCTTCTTTTAAAGAAAACCCTTTGAAGTTGCTAACATTTTCTGTTAAATGTGTTAAAAGCACAACAACGTATGTTGAACGTAACAGAATAAACACATTCCTTAACATGCTGTTAATTTTGACAAAGTCTCTGGTGGATAAACCCATTCTCATCTTACAAACTCTGTAGAATAAATTAGCATGCTATTAGCAAGTTAAAACTATATTCATTGTACAGGAAGCACAAACGTGCACACACACACACACACACACACACACACACACACGCAGCAGGGAGTATACATGATGCATGGGAGCGTTATGTACTTGCTGTTGCTGCTAATGAGGCGGGATACTGTTCGATGGATCAGTTACGACTGCAATGTCATTGTTTACTATGTGTAAACTGACCCTCTACTGTATCCTCCTTCCATAGTCTTGATGCATCAGCAAATAATTAAAAGCTACATTAATAAATACGTAATAAATAAAGAAAAAATGCTGCCTTTATGTGCTCTCAAACTATAGCAATAATAAATAAGATAAGGGAAAATATATCTTTATATCTTCATCTCAGTGGCTTTTAGAAAATTAGAAATAAAATTAATTTAGATTTAGGTTACAAATAAAAAAAAGAAAATGTATACACTTCATTTTAAATATTTTGTGTTGAGTCTTAAAAGGCATTATACATAAATTATATATTGTATTTAAACCTTTTTATTTATATATCATTATTAAAATGAAACACTTTGCCTAAAAAAAAAAAAAAAAAAAAAAAAGTTGTTGTCCAGCCAAAAATGAAAAGTCATCATTTACTCACATGTCTTGCATGTTTTGCAAAACCTTTACGGCTTTCTTGTGGAACAAACAAAAATAAAGATATTTTCAAAAATATCGATAACTGTTGGTAGACGGTTTTGATTCGCGGTGACTTGGATCATATGGACAAAAAAAAACAACGCACATCAGTGGGGACTGAAATTGTTTCAGCATTTTTGTAAAGTTATAACTCACCATTATGTCTTATACTTATGAAAACTTCATAAATAAAGTGAAGTAAGCGATTTGAGGGTGAATTCTCTCTTTAAACAATTCATTGGAATTTTAACCAAACTCAAGATAATGTATAATATGCATTTACTGTATTTGTGTATATACTGTAACCTATAGATTTTCCTAGTATATCCAAAATACATGTAAGTATACATGATTCTGTAATCCCTATAGAACCAATGAGGGGCTACAACATGGGTGCATAATAGCTCACTTCCTGTCACAAATACACACCGCACTGATGACCCTGGGCTGGTACGGGGCATCCAGCGCTGAGCCAGCACTCTACATCCCCCCTGTCAGCAAGTCCGGGTCCTTTATCAGTCCGGCTTAATTACAGAGGAGGGGTCCTCATATGGGCAAAGAGAGCTGACAACACCACATACAAGCTTTTACATAAAAAAGATTCTCTCTGGAAGCACGAGACATGTGCCATTGCGGAAAACAAATCAGATAATGTCCCAATCAGGAGACTCAACATAAAGGGATTTCCAGAGGAAACAGGGTGCTCATAGAAAGATGGAGAAACTTTCGAGAGGCCTGTATAAACATTACAAAGCAGATTACAGCTCAAGAAAGCTGAAGAGACAACACCTTTAGAGAAAACATCCTCTTCCTTCTTTAAACCGGTCTATAAACCCTCAGTGTGCTCGAAAAATGAAAGCTCATATCTAAAGAGAAAGATCTTTTCGGTTAATTGCGCAAATTCAAGGTCAATGACTAAACAGAGACAGAAGATGAGTGGAGTATGAGCTGTGTGCCTCGGAGCACATTAAAGAAAGCCCAGCTTTGATCCGAGGTAGACTTGTAATCCCTTCACAGGGGCAAACTGAGGCAGAATCTCAATGGATTACTCTGCGATTTGTTTGAAAGCGTATTGTTTCCCCATGCTACTTTCATCTATCCAACTTGATAGATTGCTTTGTATGTGTGCAAAATGTTCTAAAACAATACTTGTGTATGCATCTCTCACAATCCGTGTTATATGCACAGTAAGTGGATCTACTGACATTGTGAAGATCAGTGTGGCCTTAAATTGAACTGTACTGAGATTTAATTTGAACACTACGGCTTGACTCAAATCGCAAATTTATTTCCTAAAAGTACAAATTATAGCCCTATACTATAGCATCTATAAAAATTAATTTTCAAGCAAATTTAGAGATGAAATTAATATGGATGGGTTTTTATTCATTAAAGCAGAAAGCAATTATTAAATACTTTTCTTGTAAATTCTTTCTAGCTTATTTATTTATTTTGAATAATTAAGCATGCAAATTACAGTTACAGAAGGTCAAAAGTTTTTTTAAATATTTAATTTTGAATACATTTATTTGCAAACTCAGAGATGTGGATTCAGATGGCAATTAAATTTAACAAAAAATCTTGGCATTTGTCAAAAAAAAAAACAGTAGGATTTTTATGAGGGTAGTGAAAGAAAGAAAACATAACATCTCTGGTTTATAGCATGTCTATTTTCCTATATCACTAACCACATGAGCAGCGTGTTCCTGGGTAAGTAGGATAACAGCTTAAACATTTTTAAATGTATTTAGCAAAAAGTTAAAATACACCACAAATATCATTACTTATTCAAATATTATTCAAAAAGAATTGTTCACAGGGGGAGTTGCATTGCATGTTACTTGTATATGTAACAATCCTTAAATGTCGTAAAAAGCTCAATGTTTTCAATTATTTCATTATTTCAACAGGCATTTTGATTCAATATAACATTTGATTTGATATTTGATATAAATTATTAACTTAATTGTTAAAATAAAATACAGTAATAAAATAAAATCCACAGACGTTTTCAAAAATGCATCTAAAATAATGCAATATCTGGGCATCTTTCTCCTTTTTTAATTCTATATTATTGGGTGATGTGTCCAAATCTGCTCCTGGACGCCTAATGTCCTGCAGATTTTAGCTTCAACACACTTGCCTGGAAGTTTCTAGCGAGTCTAAAGACCTTGATAGGCTGGTTCAGGTGTGTTTAATTACAGTTAGAGCTACAGTAAACTCTGCAGGAAAAGATTTGGACACCCTGTTCTACGTTATGATATGTACCTAATAATTCTCATCACACACATACTATTTATTACCGACAGTATGCTAATTGGTACACAGCGCCAGAGTAATTAACAAAGTCTTTAAAGGAGAGCCACTAGTCAGTTTTCCAGGAAGCTGTGTCACCTTATGTCTTTATCTAGATCCAAGATATAAATTGCTGCCAGTGCCAGGTGCAATGCAGTGTTCAGCATGTTCCTGAAGGCAAAAGGATTCACACCAGAGCCCGTCTTTAAAAAACACTGACTGCGAGATAAGATTAGAGGGAAATATAGCTGCTCGCTGAAGATAAGAGGTGACTAATTCCTGATGCCTGGGGCACAGTGCCTCCCAAATCCTCACTGCAGATCCCTGGAGTCTGACGTCTATGGTGCAGAGGATGAGAAAATTGAGCCAATGATGAAGCTCTAATATTCTCACACTGTTCTGGACACTGGACAAATCTGAAATCTTCAAAAAACTAATTAAAATGTAAAAAAAGCAGATGAGATATTTGCCTTTGCAAATTTGTGGTCAAATGATGTGAATAATTTAGCTCATAATAAAATGTAAAATGTGTTTGTTTTTTTGGTTAAACGCTTCTTTCAATGGCATGAGGCTGGGGGAAAAAGTTTTTATTGAGTCTATGCTGCTGTTTTGGGTGACAGTCATTTAATAACTAATACAAAAATAGTATTTATTTATGGCTGACAACCAATCACATTAATACAATAAAACTGAAAAATTATTATTATTTATTTACATTTTTATTATAAACCAGTATTACATGTAGTATGATATTTTATTTTGAGACTAATAAAAATAACTTGTTTTTAAAGATTCTCAAAATCAGCTGATGTCAGGGGGAAAGTTAGCATGAACCAATCCAGTACCAGCCTCTAATTATCCAACATTAAAAACCAAGAAAAATAAAATCTAATTATTATGGCATTTTATTTTTATCACTGATATATGAATATAGGTTTAATTATTTTTTATACATACCTATTTTCTGTATTTTTTTTTCTTTAAAAAGTATTTTTTTCTCTTTTGTCAGTTTTTGTTTATATGCATTTGTTTAAAATTACAGATTTTTATTACAGTTTTACAACATAAACAACATATTACAGTCAAACAACATAAAACGATCTGAAATTATGCTTTGGCAACTAACGGATTTAAATATTTTATTTTAATTCAGTTAACATTTTATTTCAAGTAATTATTACTTTTTTTCATGTTCTTAATTTTAGACTCTTAGTTTTAGTCTACAATCAACCTGATGACATACTCATTGATAGAACAGAAATAACACTTTTATACATTTCATTGACTTTTTATTTTACATTTTAACAGTTGGAGAATTGGCCACTGAAAAACATCTTCTATTCATCTGAATATTGGAGGGCTGCTTAATATCTACAGCGGTTATGGACCAAGAACTCCCAAAAGTGCCACCAACACACAAAACTAAATCCTTAGCAAGGACATGCGTCTGGCACAGGCTCCGAGCGACATCATTACATCATGCATGAATAGATACATGTAGTTCCCAATCGCTCCCCTTGACTAAACGGCCCAGTCAATGACAGGCTAATGGGTTTGCGGCCCTCATCATTGACACTGGCACTGACACAGCAACAGCCTGCAGTGCTGAGAGACATATGGACCACCTACCATTAAATATGATGAGATCTAATAGAGGGAGGTGAGACAGAGGTATTAAACCTGAAGGGGCTACTCATCAACATGGTCTAATCAATGTGTGTTCTTCAGACCCTTTATCCAATGCCCTTTAACAGCATAAGAACTCCTGCTCCAAAGAAGACTTTAGGAGTAGGTTTAAATACTGAATTGTGTTGGGTCTCGATATATTCCACCCCCTGTACTATCAAACAAAAGGCAAAGGAATATTGACATAGACATAAAGAATACAAAACTGCAGAGGTACTGTACTGTTATATCAGCTCAAAGGGATTTGAAAAAAAAAAAAAAAAAAAAAAAAAAATCTTATACTACAAGAACCAGCACGACAGAGGTTGGAACATCTTTGGTGCGAAGGAACAATGCTCCTCTTTTGTTATATTTACCCATGATCCAATGGGATCTGGAGCTCTTTAAAATGCAAACAAAGAAAGAAGGGGCCACTGCTGCACATCGCAGAATACCATGTCCAACAGTGTCTGCAAGCGAGTCAGCATTACAAACAGCTCTGCAGAAATAATAGTACCTCAGGTAAGAAAAGAAGATGTAGACATTTCTGTATCCAGCTTTCGATCTTAAAACACGCAGGCATTAAATCAAACAATGTTAACTTAATTAGCCTCTAAATTACCTAATTATGCACACGATCAACGCATTTTTAACATTGAAAGATGTACAAACTGACCTGGTTCCTGGCATTAGGCTATATTTCAGACACTGAAGTGGAGGAAACAGCGCAACCAAACATTAAAATGCGCTAGCCCTCCATGTTTCTGCTGTTTTTACATTCTACAAATGGCTATTTCTGACCATCATTAAACACATACTGTAATGTAGGGTATACTGCACGTGATGATCATGTCAGGTTCGTAATTGAAGGTGATTCATCAGCGATTATGAAGCCGATATTGTGTAGCTTGTCAGTGAACTACGTCTGTGTATGTTGCTTCATTTAAAACAGGTAATGGAGACTGCTAATCATGAAACCGGCTTTACTGACGAGATGCACAGGATCATCGCATTCAATATATAATGTGGCTAGACTAATGTTTCTAATGTGAGAATAGATTCCTGGAAGTCTCCTGAATATTTTTTTTAAAACAACAAAAACAAATGCAAAAGCAAATATCTCATCTCTTTAGTATGATATATACTATACTAATATAT